>BCGA01000004.1:932569-1360775 GCA_001599075.1 Ambrosiozyma kashinagicola
TCCTTAGCGGCAGTGGAGGTAGTAGCTTGAATTTGACCATCAGAGATTTGAGAGACAACTTCAGCGGCAGTGGCGGTAGTAGCTTGAACTTGACCATCAGTGATTTGAGAGACAACTTCGGCAGCAGTAGCTTCAGCGGCGGTGGAAGTAGTAGCTTGGATTTGACCATCAGTGATTTGAGAGACAACTTCGGCAGCAGTAGTTTCAGCGGCGGTGGAAGTAGTAGCTTGGATTTGACCATCAGTAATTTGAGAGACAACTTCTCTCTTAGCCAAGGTATCGATAGATGAACCAGAAGTGTTAATTGGTTCAATGGCAATACCGAAAGAGGCAGAGAAAGAGGTGATACCACTCTTCAAAGTAGAAGATGGAGTCAAAGTGGTCCAAGCGGAAGTGTCGACAGTGGCAGCAAGAGCAGTAGAAGCTAATAGAGTAGCGAGTGAGAATGAGTACTTCATTGTTCTTGTTATTTCTATATATAAGAGTGAGTTAACTAAAGAGAAAAGGAAAAAAAAAAGAAGAGAAAAAGAATAGAGACACGGAATCTGATGGAACACAAAAAGAAGAGGAGATTGATCCATTTTTATAAGCTTTAGAACTTGTTGAGAGAATAATTTGATTCGTAATATCATTTACCAATTTGGGAACTACATACCGTGTTAACCGTAACGTAACCGTAAATATTGGAAACCCATAACAAAGGCTATTCAAAAGAAAAGACCAAAAAGCATGAAGGCACAATAAGCTTAGGGGGGAAAAAGAGATTCAATTTTCTAATTTTAGAAGATGCTACCGGGGGAGCTCAGACTTTTAGCGCGGACGCCTCCCCCGAGACTACTCCTCCCCCCCCTTTAGAACTATTTAATATTTTATTTTCTTAGCCTCCTCCCCCTGTGAGGAGCGTGATTTCCGGCTACGTAAGCTCTGTTCATAATAACTTTACCATATTCATCTTAAATTGCTGTACTTTATAATTATCAATATTGAAGCCATTGTTAGTATACAAGAATCCGGTACAACGTAATCAAAAACAAAAAATTAGAGGTAAATTAATTATAGAATTTCCGATGTGGTGAACCGTGATTTTTCGTGAAGCGTGTTTATATCTAAGGCCTATTTATTAAACTCTTACTTTTTGTTTAGACTTAATATTTAATACATGTGAATACATAAAAGAAAATATAAAAGTTATAATCACATTACTTGTCTATTACCCATTGCACATCAGTCAATTACACGTTTCTAACTTATCCAATTAAAAAAAAAAAAACTTCGTCCGGCCATTGAATGGAACTTTATAAAATTTGGGTAGCCTCTTAGCCATCAGTTAATAAATTATCTTCAATTTAACAAATATTCATATATTAACTGAGTTTTTTCTTTTCTTTCTTCTCTTACAAAATAAACATAAAAATTTATTCAATTTACCGTAATCATAGTAACTCAATTGATTTCCAATGCCTCAATGACAAGTTTGCTTTGTTACATTGACATTAGGTATATAATAATATCCATTTACACCACAGTTTTACTTTGCTTTGCAGTTTTCCAGTTTTTCATCCAGTTTTAGCCAAATCACCTAGCAACTTCCATTCTGCTATTCCGAGTCTAACTCGGTCACTTCATCTAGTCAATTCTATCCTACTATAGCCGCAAATTATTCAATTTAAGTAATTATCGATTTCCAAAGTAATCAGTGATCACCATACTTACTGCTTAATGCTGTATTAAGAGATACATTAATTGATTTATCTCTTTTTCTGTATAATACATAATCACATTTACTAAAAATTTGTGTGCCGTGATATCCTAAATTATATTGAGAGCTTAGTTTTATAATTTTTTTTTTTTTTTTTGAACAGAGCACACTACCTCTCCGATATGATTCCTCGAGGACAATGGTAGAATGTTAATCACTACACTACTGAAACCGTAAGAATTAAGAATGAGATCAAAGACCCGAATGTCCAATAGAAGAGGTATAAACTACATAAATATGTAAAAAAGAAATACTTTGGTGTGGTGAGAGGTTGAGTTTAACTTTTACGTTGTAATTTAGTTTTCTAGTAGAGATGAAATCTAAACTGTTTGAACTAATTTGACAATATATAAACATATAATCATGAGAGTACTTCATATTTCAAAATTGTTTCATTCTGTCTCAATGAATATGATAATACCGATCGATTTATGTACCGATGATCTATCGATTGTTCCGTCTCTTCCTCTCTTTTTTTTTTTATTCATTTTTTTTTTTTCTATTTTACTTCTCTCATTTAATTGTAACTAAATAGTGATATCATTTTACAATTAAATCAATAGTTCAATTACCTAGTTTAACTCTTGTTAAAATGTAGTATAAACTCATGGTCATTTGAATTTACACGCATCGCTTAATCGCCGCAACTCCACCTTAATGTAATTAATTTATGCTTAAACTAGAAATTTCCACTCCATTTCCGGCATTAATTAACAGAAAATTTTTCACTGTTTATACGAACAATACGAATAAAGAGACATAGACAGATCTAAGCTGATTATTTGCTTTGCGATTCATGTTTTTGTTTACATATATTGAATTGAATTGATCTATTCTAGGAAATACAGTAGGTTCAACTATGTAGGCTTGGATCACTTTCTATATGAATATTGATGGCTGGTATACACAAAATGGAAACACATTCACTATCTCTAGTTCAATATTTTTAGTAAAACTATAAAAATTAGTACTCACCTGTTCATGTGGCATGAACTGTCAAAATTTCATACTACATCAAATTATGCTCCGCAAACCTCCGAACCTCCTCATACTCCCCCACTCAATATCTTTTGTTTATATGATCTATAATTAAATACAATTGTAGGAACAATAAACTAAACCGGTATTCAAATGCGATGAATCAGTTGATCCCCTTACCGTTTGTAGATCATTGAGAAATTCATTATGGTTTACATTTCACATTCATTGTTGTGAACTTCTATTGATTTGTGATATTCTAAATGTATTTCATGTTTCCCTTAACACTAGATCATTGATGTAACAACTTCATAGTCTTAAAATCATATAAACCATTCCATTAGAGTTAATTAATGATAAATCTAGCTCATGATGCACCGCCAAACTAAAAATAAAATAAATAAAATTATGTAAAGATACACTATACCGTCAATTGACCTGCCTTCAGAGAAAGGTAAGTACTCCATTGCCAGGTAAATCCTGAACCTGAATTTAAGTTTTTGAGTTGGCCTTTAGTGTAATCCATTATAAAAATGAACAAAAAAAAAACTCAACCTAAATGCCATTCTTTTGTTGTTATTAAATACACTTTAACTTACAAGAAAAATTGTCATAATATTAAACAGAATATTAGATGATATAGTAATATACATTTATTCATATTCATATCCGTATTCACCATATGATTCAGCAGCATCACGATTATCTTTTCTTTGCTTTCTGATTAAATACATTTGTGCAGCCTTCTGCAGAGCAACTTGTTTTCTGGTATCCAAACCATACGCAACAGCCTTTGTAATACCTTCTCTATCATCAATATACACCATTTCTGCCAAAAATTCACTAGTGGCAAGTTCATAAAGATTGTAATCCACTTTGAGACCCTCCTTATCAAATAATGCATACACAGTGTTTCTCGAATTCATATTGATTTCGGTAGCATCAAGCAACACTCTTTTAGCCATGATGATAGACCCATCGGCAAGAGTGAACTGTAATTTCTTACCA
Source organism: Ambrosiozyma kashinagicola (assembly GCA_001599075.1). Taxonomy (NCBI): domain Eukaryota; kingdom Fungi; phylum Ascomycota; class Pichiomycetes; order Pichiales; family Pichiaceae; genus Ambrosiozyma; species Ambrosiozyma kashinagicola. Next base: position 936,315 of record BCGA01000004.1, read on the forward strand.
ATGGAATCTCCATTCCCTGGAATAACTCTTTTTGGAATAGGATCAAGCGTAATACCAGATTCTTCCATGGCCAATGATTCAGCCAAATCTGCCAAGTAGTTACTTGGAACCAATGGATGATTATCAACAACAGTTTCTAAAAAGCTAGTATCATCATCATCAGGAATACTATCTCTATGTTTCTGTCTCATTGGCTCTGTAAAGTATACATAACTATATGGGTTCTCTAATGCATCCATAGCGGCTCTAGTCTCAGCATCCTTCTTCTTAGCTCCGGCACCATAACCCAATATCTTGTTATCGATTCTCAAACAGGCAACAAATTCAGAACCAGAAGAACAGGTATGGTAATTAACCTTGTAGCAAGTATCGACCATCAAATTCATTTCTTGTTTGGCACCCTTATTGATACATGCAATTGCATTCGCATCACTTTTGGCTTCATATATCTGTTCTGCAGCTAAGGATTCAACCCATTCCTTAGTGTACAGGTAACCTTTGGTGAGAGCATCCACATCTGTCTTCCCATCTTGAGTTTCCATTATATAGAACTCCACAATGGCACCAATATATGCTTCAAAGACATCAGAGAAAACCTTCCCATCACCAAACTCGGCAACAGTGTCCGAGAATCCCTTTCTCAATTTTTGATCAAACCCATAACCCTTAGACCATTTCAATAAGGATTTGTTGGATACTATTTTACCCTTCAGAAGTGATAATTGACCTTCAGTGAATTCAGGGAACAATTCATAACATATTAATGAGGTCAGGAATCCTAAGAAGGCATCACCTAAGAATTCCAGTCTTTCATTGTGTAATCCCAACTTAGCCTTCTCCTCAAGCTCCAGAGAGTTGATCTTCGAGTAATGGGTGAACACCCTACGAAGAATATTTTTATCGGGAATAGGTGGAAGAGGAGGCAGGGAATCTGATTCCTCCACCCCATTAATGTGTCTAGTACGAACAATGTACTTTCCCTTAGGTTTTGAAGTATGTTGTGAAGCTGGTGGTGGTGGTGTTCTGTGTTGTTGTCCATTATCATGATAATCATCATTTGTAGCTGATCTGTCCCATTTAGAGACCCTATGAGGAGGCTTCTCTTCTTCTTCTTCCTCATCCAAAATAGACTTTCCCCATTTGGATGCTCGAGATGGCTTCTCTTCATAACGATCAAAGGCCGATTTTCTATATTTGGAAGCCCTGTGTGTTTCTTCATCTTTATATTTGTCATCATCCAGAGGTGATTCACACCATTTAGATTGTTTTTTTTCAGTGGACGAGTTTGGGGTTCTATATGGAGTTCTTGGTTGTGGGATCTCACTGGCATTAGATTTTAAAGACAAGTCCTTGGTCAATTCCTCTAAATCTCCATTATATGGGTCAAGGAACAAGTCTAATAATGGCATTTTATTCTTTCTATGTAACTCTTTAAGAGACACTGCTAACATGAAGTCTGGATCGTTGAAATCGATGGGGGTTTCACTCGATTGAGAAATTAAACGTAGAAAGGAACTACTATCTGGATCTTGTAAGACATCCAATAGCTTTCTATCTGGTGCATATTCCAATATGGTCTCCAGGGATTCACGTATATTGTTTGTGGCTTCCTTGATTTTAAGGAATGCTGGTTCAACACCTGCCATGATGAATTAGATTTTTATGTATACTCGCCTTGTTAGATATAAGTTGACAGAGGCAAATTTAAAAGGGCAAAATGACAAATCAAATGAATATAAGATTATCAGTGGTTTATGTTAGTTGAATTGGACTATAACTTGAATTTTACAAGAATGAACCAAGGTCTATGATTTATTGAAATTGGTTCAGATTACTTTGTTTCAGAATTTTGAGGAAGATCGAGGTGCAGAAAATCTTAATTTTTGGTGATAATATAGTACAGAAGATTAATTAAAATATACAGATTTAATCTAACCATGATTCTTTAGGGTTAGTAGGGTACTTCATTTGATAGATACCATGAACAACAGGGAAGGGTCCAGTTTTACTCAACACGATCGACTTGAGCGCTGTAATCTTGGCCTTAACCAAGTTACCATCTAATAGGACAACCATTATGTTCTCCACGAGATCATCGGTGACATTCTGAAGATCTGTGAATAGATAGAACCATTTTTGATTGGATCCATACAATACTGTAGCTTGAGGTAAATTGAATGACACAGTCAGGGCAGTCCGCACTGTGCTGAAAGTTAACGTTCCAGTTAATTTGTAAACTCTTAGCAACAAATTTCTGATCACCAGCATTCTGACTCTTTGTAAAAATCCAATAAGTATCCCTAATCTCAAGAAATAATCCTCATTGGCTTCGACGACTCTAGTGAAGTTGAAAACATCACCAGATTTATAATACATAATCAATGGTTCATATAATGATATCACTCTAGCGATAGGTTCATAGTTACCAAACTTGAATTTTATATATTGTAGATTGGCGACTTTTCCAACTAGTAACCCACATGGAATCAAATATTTCAAGATCTGGAGTCTCATTGCATTAGACAAATCTCTATGGGAATGAGTGTAACACCAATCAAAATGTATATATGCCAAGTAAAAGTTACTTTGAAGCAAATAAAATCTCCCCAACACAAATCTATACTGACACACTTGCTTTTGAGATATTAATGATTTGTCTAATTGAAGAATGTTGATATTGGAAAACACATTGTTACATAAAATGGGAGAATCAATCTGCACATAAGTATTACACAAAGTGATACTGACATTCATCAACACAAATATCTTATATCTATTGGAGGGAATATTCAAATCCACGTCACTTCTCAAGTTATTCAAGGTTTTCAATAATAACGTTGACACATATGATAGAATTGGATAGTCGTTTGCTCTATTATTTATCTTCATTAACTTTTCATCCACCAGTTTAGCCAATGGGGTTACCAATTTAGTGGTTTGATGAACTAGAGTTAATAAATGAGAATTGTATTGGTTGTTGTTCAATGATATACTCAAACTTTCATAGAAATTGATTAATAAATCTATAGATTCTAGTAATGACCAAGGATTGAAATCTCTAACATAAATCAAATATTTCTGAACCATATTTTCAAACGAAATCCAATCATTATTGAACAGTTTAGCATTCTCTATTTCTTGCATAATCTGTGAATCATTGAGTGGTTGTAAAGCTATTTGTAGTGATGCCATATGTGGTGCATGCTGGGGGTTCAACGTAAGAACCTTATCTAGGCTCTTTGCCGTAATGGCATTCCTCAACTCATTGAGAAAGTCTGTTATGCTATACTGTGGAGGACTAGTCATGTTAATAGTAGAACATCTAGTTGACTAGAACATATATATATATAATAATAATAACATCAAGATTTCCGATTTTTTTTCTTCATCAAAAATAAAAAAAAAAGTTCAACATGGAAAAGAAAATGTCAATGGTTCTTAATATCTGATCAATTTTCAATACACAAGAATGGAAATTCTACAGAGAAAAGAGAGATATCTGAGAAGGGAAAGAGGTGATAAAAATCCTAACTTCACAAGACCCACTGCAGATTCAAAGAATGAACCAGCTCAGCAAACACAACCCCAATCTCAATCGCAACAGACCAACAACAAACCTAATAAAACGAGACAAAGAACTAGGAAACCTAAATCATCCAAGGCTCCTGAAGTGATATATACAGACAAAATAGTAGTCAGACGTCTACCACCCAGATTATCGGAGACTGATTTCAAGGAGTCAATAAAGGAATTCTTTGACCAAGAGAAAGTCATCTCATCATATTATGTATTGGGTCACTATGCTGCCCAACCATTTGAAGAACCCACTCTTTCAAGATGTTATTTACTTATGAAGGATGAGATATCTATGAGAGAACTAGCTCAATTTGTGAAGGACAAGGCATACACCAACTCTCAAAATATTGAAGATCCGGCGAAGAAAGATACTACGAAGACGGTTGACCCTAATCTTATAGATGAAGAAAAGGCATCAGTGGTATTCAATGCCGTTGTAGAGAAACCATTATACAATAAAATGGATTATCCAGAGAAGAAAGTTCGTATGACAGACATTAATGGTACGATATCCAAGAATCCAATTTTCTTAGAATTCCTCAAGTATTATGCAAAGGATGGCATCCATAAGGACAAACAACCACCGAGTAGTTTCATTGAGGCATTAGAATTAAAGAAAAAACAACTTTTAGAGGCTCAAAATTTAAAGGAAATACAAAAGAAAAAGAAAGCGAAACAAGATAAGAAGGCATTATTAAAGAAGAAAGCTCTACTTGAAAAGAAGGCCCTTAAAAAGGCTAAGGCTAAGGAAATTAAGGAATCCAAGAAGAAGAATATGACGGAGAAGGAGAAGGAAGAAAAGGCTAGAAAGAAGAGAGAGAAGAGAAAGAGACAGAAGGAAAACAAAGTTACCGCTGCTGCCAAGGAGGGTACCAGTGCTGAACCTAAACCTAAAGCAGCATCTAAATCTTCAAGAAAATCAAGAGCATCCCCGGCTCCAGCTAGTCCACAACCCTCTCCCACTTCGGCTCCAGTTTCAAGATCAAGTAGACAACGACCACCAAAGGTGGCCGCGTCTGGAACTGCGACTTCTACTCCTCCTACCCAAAACACATCCACTTCTTCTTCCTCCCCGAACACTCCTTCTGCTGTACCAAAGAAGAAGATTCTGCTGAAACGAAGACCACAATAATCATGCCATCTGGTGAACTTCAAATCATAAAGGCCACTTTCAAATGGGTAAGCCTCTATTATTTATATATATATCTATAAATGTATTTTTTTGCCCTCTTTTGTTCCCTGTATACTAATATTAGCTTTTACATTTTTTTTCAATGTATGACTACTATATGATTGCATTAGTTAGAAGAATACAAGTCATTGCCATTCCCTAAGAACCCTAATTTTAACCATTTATTAGATCCTTGTATAATCAATGAATCGTTACTTTGTCTAGTGGGATCACAACCAATCGCAGATTTTAAATTGAGATTACTATTTGAGGCAAAAGATACAGATCCATCTGTTAGTGATAATTTCAAATACTTTGAAGACTTGAAAGAGTTCTTTGATGATCTATTCTCTGATAATGACACTGTACAAAGATATTTGAAACTGTTTAAACCTGAGATTTTCGATGATTTGATTAAGTCCCAATTTCTTGACAAACTACAAGAAGATCTTCACACACAACACCTTTATGCACCCAAAAATATGGATAATAAGTTACAATTGAACATCTGTGATGTTAATGTTTTACAACAAATTTATGTGTTTTGTTGTTTATTGTTAGTGACCAGTGTTAGGGGTAAAAATATGGCTTGGGCAGTGACAAATTTGAATTATCTCCCTAATGAGTATAAAAAGATCTTGGAACAATTTAATACCATTTCATCAGCCGTAGATGATTATGAGGATGGTGATGTAGCTGCTAACCTTGCTCGTTCTGAGAGGGATCATTTTTTAGAAGTTATTGAAGAGAGAGATATGAGATTGAAGTTATTGGATATCAATAAAATTGAACTTCAAAATCAAATCCGCAGGCTAGTCAATGAACAAGATGAGTTGAAGGAAGAATTGAATTCTAGATTGATTCAAAATACAGAGTTACAACGTAAATTGGATGAAAGTGGAGTAAATGGTGTAACAGATTCTAAGGATTGGTTCAATAACGATGAACAAATCTTGATGATGAGATTTGAACGCAAGATCTTAGAGGATACCTTAGCTAAATGTGTTAAAGATACAAGTCCATATTCTAATGGCATATATAGTTGATATAATTAATCATATATTTTGAAGATACAAATGAAAAAAAGGGGTGTGTAAAAAAAAGTGTGTGAGAGAAAGGAACAAAAAAAACGGAGAATACAGTAAATTATTGAAGTTGACGTAAAAAGAATACAAATATAACATAAAAGAAGAAGAGACAAATATAAGAGAAATAAACAACTATTAATATAGAACTAACAGTAATTAGGAATTTAGACAAAAACGCAGGATTTTTCGGTCAGCGAAAGAGACATATAAAAATACAAGCAATTAGAACATAGCATCTAAAGTACAACAGATACACAAAGCAGCTAAACAGGCCATGTAACAACCATCGTTATTACTCTTTTGTGGTTGTTGTTGTTGAACGTAAACTGGTTGTGGTTGTTGTTGGTAGTAACCTTGTTGAGGTTGTTGTTGGTAGTAACCTTGCTGAGGTTGCTGTTGATAATAAGGTTGTTGCTGTTGTTGATAGTAAGGTTGTTGCTGTTGACCGATGCCTCTATCACCTTGACCGGCACCTATATTTTGCTGCGTTTGTTGAGGTTGGTAATAATTACTACCAGATCCTGCATTGTAGTAATCTGCGGCTGCACCGCCCTTGCTATTATTTGGAGGAGGAGCTGAAGGAGCCTGATCAAAAGGTGAGGAGTTTGCAAATTAATGCAATGGGATTGTTAGTAAATTCATGTCAAGAGGTGGTCCCCCAGGGTTATTTTAATGAGAGCAAAAAAAAAAAGAGAAAGGACTGTTATAAAGGGGTTGTAGGTAAAAATAATTTGTTCATATCAATTGACTAATCAAAAACTATTAACTCATAGAAAAAAGAATACATACTTGATAAGACATGTCTATTTAGTTGCTAATGGATCTTAAGTAAAGGTAAACCTTAGAATAATGTTGTAAAAGAAGAATAAGATAAGAAGGCGGCATAACACCAAGTTTTCCAACATTGATTTTTTTATTAATGGTTTACCGTCTCTATTTATAAATTAAAATTTATTCAGCCATCCAAAAATTGATCATGTTTGACTATTTTTAGGATTTCGTCGCGTCGATATCATTAGATCCGGATTTCAGTCGTCATGAATACGTATATTAGAGAACAGTAATTCGGGACTTCGCCTACTTTACGGGTGAACAAATGCCATCTTTTGGACCCTTGATAACTTACACAATGAACCTGTCACACGGAGGCTCATCAGGTCGGCGTATACATATTTATTTCATTCATTAAGATTATACACAAAAAAAGCAGATCAGATTAACTACATACTTAGTTATACATTTTTTGACCGAATTTCAAACAAATCTCTCTAATCAGAGTTGAACCACCTTGCAGTTTAGTATCAACAGTGATACTCTCCACTAAAAGACTGTACAATGTAGTCAATTTAGAGAACACCACATCGTCAGCATCACCATCTGGCAATCCATTCAAGATACTCAATAAACCTTCTAACACAATCTTGATTTCAACTTGTTGAATTCTAGGAATAGGTTCTCTATTACGTAACTTGGAATCACTCAAAAACTTTCTCAACACAAAGCAACACCGGGAAATGAAATATGGTAAACTTTTTTCTGCTAAGACATTCCCCACAGAAGGTGTAGACAATCTAATTAAATCATTCAAACATGATTTAGCAATCCGTAATCTAGGTAATGGTTCAAGATTTTTGGTAGACCCGTAATCATCATCAAACCGAAAATTAATAATCTTATCAGAAACTTCTAGAGGAGATTTCGATGATTCCAATAAAATATTTTCGATTTCATCTAATTTATACAGAAATGATGATGTCCAAATTAAAACAATGCATTCTTCAGATAGAGACCATTCATTATCAGAATTAGAATCCTGAATTCTCGAAAGGCTAGGAGAATCCAGTAATGGCACTAAATTGGTTTTCATCAATTCATAATTATGCAAATCAAACTCTTCAAATTCAGGTGAATTATCTGGTGTGAAAACAAAGCAAGCTTTAAATGTTTCCAACACTAATGGCCACAATTGTTGCACTATGTCATTCTTGATTTGAGCTCTTTGCGTATCGTCTGTCACAAGCTTACAAATTCTGGTGGATAACTTCACCAAAGTATTGGAACTCTCCATCCACAAATAGTTTCTACCCTCCATTTTGACTTCATTCTTTAATGTAGCCGGCTCTAATAATGCCTTATACACTTTTAATAGACATTTATCATTCAAAAATGAAATCAAATCGTCAATTTTATCAAGATGACTTCCCAACAAATCAATGGCTTCATAACTTGCAGCGATAAATGTAGGTATTCTGATTCCTCTGTCACCCAACTTCTTTTCAATAAGATCTCTGGTGGAGAATGGCAAAATAACAATCAAGTTCAGCTGTTGAATTAATAATGATTCATACTTAGGATCATCAAAATGTAAACTGGCAAGGTTGGCCAACACTTGCTTTTGTAAATTAGTACACCTGACATCATCTCTCTGATTATTGATCAACACAGGATACCGTATACAAGTATTGAAAATCGTCAACATTTTTTCAAATTTGGCAAGTGTAAGAATAGGCTTGATCAATGTAAGTAACGGAGTGAATGCAGACATAAAGGCAGACAATGATTCTTGATACAACATGTCATTGGATAAATTATAAGACACTTGGAAATTGATCCAAAATTGGTAAAACTCATCAATGATCTCATTTGGAACGTCTCCAGCTTTTTCAACTTCCTTCACAAAATGTGCTAGAATACCACCGTAGGCCTTAAGAATACGTAAATTTAACTCTGTCCAATTAAATTCCAAACTAGACATAGCACTCAAGTATCCAATCAAACTCTTCCAGCATGAAACTCTATTGGCTTCCATCTCCTCTGTATCAGCAGCAAAGTTCCCCAAGTATTGAGTGAAAAGCTTACAAATACCGTTGATCACAAGAGTGTAACTTTCAATCCACTCCTTTTGTTCACTAGGACTAGCCTCAGAAATATGTGAGTTAAGTTTTAAGGACATAATCACTGGTTTCAAAATGATACTGTAAATGATCAGCCAAGAAGGGCATTGGTCACCGTAACTATTTATGATGTTGAAAAATGTCATAACAGACCCATTTCTAACTTGAGTTCTGACATCATCTGTTGTCTTTGCTAACTTAAGAATTAAGTAAAGCTGTAAGCATTCACAGAAGTCGCTTTCTTTCCCCTTCAATTTATCATCCGGATTAGTCACAATCTCAACCAAATCTGCTTCAGAGTGCACCAAGGATTCAATCAATGCATTGTATTTCTTATTCTCTCTAACATCAATCTTGTCTTTCAAGAAATCACTGATTAACCAGAAATAACTCACAGAGTTAAATGAAATATTCAAATCAAATCTCTGGGTCACATAATTGTATAAAGTATCAATGATCACACTCATCTGTGTTATAGGTATACTTTGCAGAATTTCATCTAAGATAACCTTCATTGTTTCAAATGATGATCTCAAGACAGACGTGATGGTATCGTTCAATGATTTCTTTGAAAAAATAGCGGAATCAGCATTATTAATGTAATCAAATGGCGAGTTCAAAAGACCAGTCACAATATTCCAATTACTTTGAATAACAGTACCAAATCTATCAATAATCCCCTTCAAGGTATTCAACAACTGTAAGTTCATTTCAACTTCACAATCCATAATAAGTTGTTCCTTTGAAGTTGGTAATTCCGAAATTGATGCCATAAAACTTCTCAATGCATGAAGAACTTTGAATTCCACAATTTCCCTTGTCTTTTCATATTCATCATTAATATCAATAGTGGCCTTTTCTAATACTTGATTAAACCCAGCATTGGCAGTAGAATTGATGATAGTGTCAAATCCTCTGGTAGCCAACAAACGAGTATCATCTTCTAATTCTCTATCGCTTGCCCATTTGATGTAACATTCAATGACAAAAGCCCAATTTGCATCGTCACCAACCAAGAACTTGAGTGGGTTAAGTTCACACATATCAATCAACTTATTAATAAAAAAGTTTCTGTTGTAGATACATGGCTCTAATTGTCCATCTTCATTAACCGGAGAGTAACCGAATCCACCACCTGTACCAAATGTGGCCTTCAAGACGTCTTCCGAGAGATCATTCATAGAGGACGCAACCTGGTGAAATGATTGAACTGATTGGGCTGTGATACCATCATCCAATCTGGTAAGGGCAACTTCAATTGTAGACAGATCAGAATTGGTTAGGTATGGGGAAATAGGTGGGAATTCCTTAGTGTTCAAACCAGATGGTCCATCTACAAAATAGCTGACCCATTGTAACGTCATAAGAATAATTTTCCAATCGTCATCTAAAACACTAGCCAATGAAATGGCAAGACTAATAAGAGCTCTGAAACACAGAGTTTGTCTGGTGTTAATATTTCTTGTATATAACTGCAATGAAGATGGTGCATTTTGAGGCACATTGGCATCGGAATGGGATGTGTTAGCCATACTTGACACCGCCTGTCCAATAGTAGAACTTATTGTACCCACAATAGATCTCAGCTTATTTTGGTAACCTATTTTACCTTTCAAGACTAAAGTTGATTTGGCAAAGAATTTCAAAATTTCTGTTCTGGAGTCCTTAATGGATAAAAGACCGGATGCATGACATAACTTTTGCAATGACCTTATCAACCGTTGGAAAATAGTGTTATCTAATGTAGAATGCATGTAGATGCGGTAAATGTCCAAAATTAATTTCCAATATGAATCCGTCATGGAGCTTACACATGCAAATTCGTTATATTTTTCGGGTTGTTTCTCCTTATCGAATGAAGATGAGTCTAAAAAGTAAATTGTACTCTTCCCATTTTCCTCATTTGTAGCCAAATCTAAAGCCACATTACAAATACCTTCAGAGAGTAGCGTAATCGACTGTGAGATCAAATAGAGAATATAAGTTTCAGGAACAGGTGGTGCATCTTGCTTATCAATTGCATCAATATAGCTTTGTTTCACAGTTGACCAAGAAGACGAGAGACCATTGTCACCTGGCTGAGAACCTTGTGGTTTACCCCTTATTGAATTTGTATTTGAACTAGATGGTGCAGATTGGGATTCCCCACTTGCTGGTGGTTGAATCATGTCACCAGTGTTCAACAAGGCCTTGCTTTCCTCTGCAACGAATAAACATGCCTGCAAAAAGTCTTCCAACACCTTCTTTCTATTCTCCTCTTGATTATTATCATATTTCTGATAGATCTTCTTGACCAAATCAAAGTTTTTCAAAACTCCATTGTATATTTCTAGGGTCATTATTTTCTTCCAAGCAGGAGAGCCGATTTCTTTGTGAAGTATATGGGTCATCATGGAAAGCGTCACTTCACATTCGATTTCAAGCACATCAAATTCATCATTAATGAGCAATGCGATCAGTCTCGACACTCTAACCATAACAGTGAAATCTTTACTAGATGATAAGAATCTAAGAAGGATAGGAGCCACTCTGACTCTTAACAAGTAACCCAATTCAACGTGATTCAAAAAAAGAGATTTATTGTTCTTGATGACCCCCTCTAGTAATTCAAATCCGTAATCTTCTGTTAAGTAGTTGGTCTTCATGAATGAAGGCTTGTGATGCTCAATCAGAGTACACAAATCGCTCACAATTCTTTGTGCATCGTAGGCACAATGCTCAACTTTCAAAGTTTCGTCGTTATCTATAGGAACTTCATAGAGTAAGGACTCAGTATCTGTTCTACCTTCAGTATTTGCTTTGTCTTCCTCGTAGACCTTTTCAAATACTATGTTTAGGAGTTGTGAGAACGTGGCTTGAGCGGTATTGATGACGGCACCCATTTTGTTGGAGCTCTGCAGGGAAGAACACACAAACAACAATTTGGATAGTGATTCATCATTGATGAACATGGCATAGTTCTGGAAGAATCCAGGAAGCAATTGTAATATTTTGAGCTGAATTTCAATGGAGGAATGGGTTGACTCTATTAACGCATCTATTATGAGATCTATCTTGGTGACGGGCAATGCCTGCACCAGGACAAATCGGTTCAAGCATTGAAGTGCTAAACTAGTGAATTTCGCGTTCTTCGATTGACAAGCTAATAAGAATGGGTTTATATATTCAGGTGATTTAGGTAATAACTTCAATGCAGCCTGTTCATCGTTCTTTGTCTGGCTTAGATATGACTTGATCAATTCAATTGACTTATCTGAGGCATGTTTCAAATCCGAGTTTCTTCTCTTGGAATCAGCAGAGAGGGACGTTAAGTCCGTCACCACTAATTGTAATATCGCCATGTAGTAATATTGTTGTTATAATTATACAAATTAAGTAATGTATCAAAAATCCCTTGAAAAGCCAGCAAATACGTAAACATGGAAAAGCGCTTACTCTCTTCTCTTTAATTTTTTTATAAAATTTTTCGATTTTTATCACTTTACAAATCTATTGATAATCCTACTTCTTTTCTCAACGGAAGCAATAGATGTTAAGAAGAGTCTCGATGAACGGTGTATTTGGAATAAACAAACCTTCTGGGATATCATCTACAAATTTCTTAAATAGATTGAATGATAAGTTCACCAAGGCTCAGATCTTTGAACAGTCCTTGAAAGACTTAAGAGATCAAAAGCAAAAGGGTGGAGGCCGGAAATGGAAGAACAAGAGAATCAAAGTGAAAATGGGTCACGGTGGTACACTAGATCCATTGGCATCGGGTGTGCTCGTTGTGGGTGTCGGTTCTGGAACCAAAAGACTCGGCGATTACACTAATGGATCTACTAAAGTGTATGAAACTGTTGCTCTTCTTGGTGGGTCTACCACTACAGGTGACTCTGAGGGTCAACTTTTAACTCTAAATGAAGTTGATCATGTCAATAGGGACTTATTAGATACCGTTAGGGAGAAATTTGTCGGTACTCTAAACCAAACCCCGCCAATTTTCAGTGCCTTGAAGATGGACGGTAAACCATTGTATGAATATGCTAGAAAGGGGTTACCTCTTCCCAGAGAAATCAAGGCAAGAGAAGTGAAAGTGTATGATTTTGAATTACACGATGATTGCCTTTCCACAGACCACGACTACGACTTCATCAAGAGCGAAAAGGATGAAAACAACGAGTCACTCATAGATCAACTTAAGAACAATCCAACATTGAATGATCACAAGGTGTCATTTTCCAATGAATTCATGGAGAAGGCGAAAACTGATTCCACTCTAAAGACGGAACCAGAAACAGCTAGGGAATTGGACGATTCCACCAAGTATGAAGCCGAGGGTTACAGAGCTCCTAGCATTCACTTCACTACAACTGTTTCTTCTGGTACATACATAAGATCATTGATCAGCGATTACGGTAGAGCCCTAGGATCTTCAGCATACATGGTTAAACTTATAAGAAAGCGTCAAGCCGAATGGGATCTTTCGAAGAACTGTTTCGATATTGAAGATTTCGAGGACAATGATGAAACTATATGGGGCCCAGTGTTGGCAAAGGTGTTAAAGGAAGGGCCTGAAGTCGATGTTAAGGGCGAATTAGCAACAATAAAAGCCAAGAAGAAGCCAGAGGAAAATGTTGAGGAGGAAGAAGCCTCTAAGAAGAGAAAAATAGAAGAACCCGAGAATAAAGCTGAAGAACAATCTTGAAATCTGTAATTATATTTTACAACCTTTTATAGAATATCAAATGAAAATGAAAATAATATTAATATTGATGAATTATAGAAAAGTGTTTTTATAAGAAAAGAAAATGAATACCCATGACACACCATAGAGCCCACATCGTTGGCACCAGTTTTATCCCAGAAGCAGTCGCCGTGATTGTAGTCTCACCTATTGAGTTACAGACTGTATAATTTTCATATGCATCTAGAAATTCATCAGAACTATAACTTCTACGGATTAAATCTTTTTGAGTAGGGCAGGAGAATCCAAAATCTGATGGACAGTCTCTAACGATGGCATAACACATATCAATGCAGGGCTGAATCTCGTAATACGATTCAGGAGGATCAATAGTATTATTGATAAAAGAATTTCTACCTGAACCTGGTTCGTATTCTTTATAAAGTGACCGGTACTCAGACGTACATCTTGGGATAGTCACAGCACATAACCATTTTTTATAGGACGCACGACAATCATCACATGACCTTATAGGTGAATATCTTGCATCCAATTCTGTATCACAAGCAACTTGTTGTAGAGCAAATTCAAAATTTTGATATAAAGCACTTGCATGGTTATCATAGACATCTCTCATTTCTGTCCAATTTTGAGCACCACTGGCAAAATCTGTTGACACAGGAACAGTGTAGGCCACTTCATCACAGAAACTTAATCCATAAATAGCCTTGCAAGCTGTGGAATCGGTGGTTGTAAAGCTGAATGCATCATAGGCGACACCACCATACTTGGCAGTGTCAAAACTTTGAAGTAAAACCGCAGAATATGAGGTATTTTGTTCGAGTTCATCTAAATGGAATAGATTCGATGAACCCTCTGTAGTTGTATTATCAACAGAAATCGTAGCAATTGTATGTGTGAATTCCTTAACGGCACACCAACTTTGATTCAGTGACTTTCTGGGCATGTTTTCGGTCTCGAACACATACAACGTATAAGACATATTTTCACTAATGACCAAATTTGGTGCGGAGAAAACTACAGAATCGATATCTGTAGCCATAACAGACACTTGTGCACCCTCATCCCATTGGAATAACAAGTTACTTTGAGACGCACCTAGTTCCAAGTCCCAGGTGTCATTAGAAGTGCACAGAGGACATGAATCTGGGGTTACCACGATTTTCAACATATCGTTGGCCACATCGTCCTTACTGTTTCTTGCTAGTACTTTAGCATACCCATTGCTGAATGTTACTTGCACCATTTGATCCGTATCTTCAAGGGAGGCATTGAAAGTGTAGTAAAGACTTAACCCATTCTCACCACCAAGATCATCAAAGTATGATGGGATACTGCAGATGGATGCACTGATGAAAATCAAATTTTCGTAGGATTGTGGAGCTCCTGTGGAGTTATAATCAATCGGGAAATAGTATACACGTTGATCATTGAGACCAAGTGTTAATGCTATAGGATCCCAATCGCCGAGACTTGTGGATGCTTTGGAGATTGTCTCTACCTTGATGGAACCTGAATCATATAATTTTTCTTCACCATTGATAAATCCATATAGATCTGTGTCCTTGATGGCGTAGTCTAGGTCAATTTCTCTCTTATTGGCTATACCTAACTCATCTGAGTCAGACCCCAGCACTATAGAGGTAGTCGCCAGAAAAAGTAGGCTTATTCTGGTGAGTGTATTCATCCTTGTGAGTTGTTGGCAATTTGACTAATTCTGCTTATGAAGAACACAGATTTATCACCCTAGGCAGTTATTCACTTTAACGATGACCTATGTTGACATTCTAGAGATCAAATGGTCCTATATATAGATAGACAGTCCAAATATTTTTTCTTTTCTCGCAAATAAAAAATTCAGGGGTGGCTCGACCAGTCCCAGGTACGATCTAGAGAGACATATAAAAAACGATATTAAAACCTGATTTGAAATTATATATATACGATCATATTAAAAGAGGGGAATATAGTGACTACATAAAAAACACACAAAAAGACTGATAATAACAGAATGAATGGAGAAAAACAAATAAAGAGAATCTAAAATTATTATAGTTTTTCAGCCAGAAGTTTTTGCACAGCATCGATGGCATCTTCGATACCAGAGGCCTCGGTACCCATACCTTGCACAACATTACCCTTACCACCTGCCTTACCACCGATAAACTTCGAGGCTAAAGAGGACACATCAGTAGCTGGTAGCTTCTTTAAGTGTTCATCAGATAAGTAGACACCTTGAGCAACCTTAGAGTCGGACTTCAACCCGGTGATCAAGAAGAGGGACTTACCCTTGTTCTCTTTCTTAACCAAATTAATAGCCTCGGTGATGATCTTAGCATTTGAACCGATATCCACGTGTTGCACCAAAAATTCAGCATCACCATTTTCAGTGAAATAAGTCTTGACGGTATCCAAACACTTCTTGGTATCGGCCTTGGTTCTAACCTTGATTTCATCCTTCACAGCCTTTTCAATCTTGGTGAATTTAGCCTTGAGGGTAGCCTTTTCTAAAACTGAGATGGATAATTGACCCAACTTGGTGTTGGTTTCCTTCAACTTCTTCTCTTTTTCTTCACCAAATGGCATTTTTTCAATGTTATCTAACAATGCATCGAATTCCTTGGCAAGTCTTTGCACTTCGTGGGCTTCAGTACCGGTAACAGCAACAATTCTTCTAATACCCTTGGCGATACCACTTTCTTCAACAATCACCAAGTCCTTGATGTCGTTGGTAGACTTAACGTGGGTACCACCACAGAATTCAATGGAGTAACCGTGCCATTCTTTGTTAGATGGATCCTTCAACAAGTCCTCCACTGGGACACCAACAGACACAACTCTAACTGGATCTGGGTAGGTTTCACCGAAGACAGCTCTTAACCCGTTAATTGACTTTGCTTCTTCCAAAGCAACAGATTTGGCGTACACCTTCAAGTCTCTCTTAATGGTCTTGTTAGAGATATCTTCGATCTTCTCTAATTCCTTATTGGTGACACCGGTCTTGTGAGAGAAATCGAATCTCAACTTCTCAGCGGCAACTAAGGACCCCTTTTGATCAACACCATCACCCAACACTTCTCTCAAGGCAAAGTTCAAAACGTGAGTACCAGTGTGATTGTTTCTCAAAGGCCATCTTCTCAATTCATCGTATTCAGCAGTGACAGTGTCCCCGACAGCCAAGTTACCCTCAACCAAGTAACCAGTGTGCAAGACGTACCCGGAGTACACATGAGCGTGTTCAACCTTGAATTCAGTAGCGGCACCATCAATGACGAGTCTACCAGTATCATCTTCTTGACCACCTTGTTCAGCGTAGAATGGGGTGCTCTCTAAGATAACACCAATTTGTTCACCCTCACTGATACCAGAGGTGGATTCGTAGAATTCCTTACCGGAGTAGATAGCCAACACCTTAGACTTGATGTCTTCTGTACCGTACTTAGCAGAGTCATCAGTCTTAGCCACTTCCTTGGAGTTCAAGGCAGCCAAGGCATGAACATCTAATTTCAACAACTCCTTGGTTGTCTTGGAACCAGTACCCTTTGAGGCTTCCTTGGAGGCCAATCTAGCCTTTTCAAAGGCTTCTTCATCGATCTTCAAACCGGCTTCCTCGGCCATTAATCTAGTCAAATCCACTGGGAACCCATAAGTATCGTATAATCTCCAGACATCTTTACCGGCTAAAGTTTGTTCTGGAGTCTTAGAGGCCTTCAAGGCATATTCTTCGAACAACTTCTCACCACGATCTAAAGTTCTAGAGAAGGAGGCCTCTTCCTCATCTAAAATTTCGAAGATGGAGTCAGTTTTTTTAGATAGTTCTGGGAAGATATCATTAACTTGTTCAATCAAAGTTGGAGCTAATTGAGAGAAGAACTTCCCGATTGGGTAATTCATGTACTTTCTAGCGTATCTAGCACCTCTTCTCAAGATTCTTCTCAAGACATAACCTCTACCTTCATTGTTTGGAACACCACCATCAGCCAAGGCAAATGTCAAAGTACGAACGTGATCAGCCAACACTCTGTAAGCTGTATCAATACCGTCAATGTCGTCCTTACCGAATTTACCACTGTATGGTCTAACACCGGTAATTTCTTGGATTCTTGCAAACAAAGGTTGGAAAACGTCAGTATCGTAGTTAGATCTCACATCTTGCAAAACAGACACTAATCTTTCGAAACCCATACCGGTGTCGATGTGCTTAGCTGGTAAACTCTTCAAGGAGCCATCGGCTTCTCTGTTGAATTGGATGAACACGTTATTCCAGATTTCCAAAACGTCAGGGTCATCTTCGTTCACTAGGGAGGCAGCATTTCTACCACCAATTCTGTCATAGTGAACTTCAGAACATGGACCACATGGACCTTGGTCACCCATTTCCCAGAAGTTATCCTTGACGGAACCTGGTAAGATGTGGTCATCGGCGACACCGACGTCCTTCCAGTATTGCTTAGCTTCTAAATCTGGGTCTAATCCGAGCTTCTTGTCACCACCGAAGTAAGTGACGTAAAGTCTATCTGGATTAAGACCATACACCTTAGTCAATAATTCCCAAGAGTATTGGATGGCTTCCTTCTTGAAGTAATCTCCGAAGGACCAGTTACCAAGCATCTCGAAGAAGGTGTGATGATAGGAATCTCTACCAACATCTTCCAAATCGTTATGTTTACCACCGGCTCTGATACATTTTTGGGAGTTCACAGCTCTAGTTAAGTTGGCAAATGGAGATGATGGGTCAACAGTCCCCAAGAAGATTGGCTTATATTGGTTCATACCTGCATTGGCGAATAATAAAGTTGGGTCATCGTGAGGAATCACAGAGGATGAAGCGACAAAAGTGTGACCCTTGCCCTTGAAGTAATCCAAGAAGGTATTACGCACGGTTGTGGCGGTCCAGGTTTCAGGGGTACCCGTGCTAGACATATTTGAGTAATAATTAATTCGTGTGATGGATTGGTGGTGGTTATATAATGGCACTGAATGTAATGATAATAGTGTCGATTGTGGTCTTATGTAATTTGCACGCAAGAACGTAAAATTCATAAAATAGTAATGAGAGATTGGGTGGATGAGTGGAATAGATAATGAATTGATAACACAAGAATGTCTTAGTTAATATATATTATAGGATACAAATAAACGCCAAAATTTCTGACCAACGTTCGAAAAAAAAAAAGATGAAAAAAATGAGTTCGTGTGTAACTCAAAGAAACTTGTTAGTGATGAGTTAGTTCTTCTTACTAAAGGTATGCCACAATGGTTAGATTGAAGTCAAGGTATATATTGTTTGAGATATTGTATCCAGAGAGAGAGGGGTACCATCTAGAGGATAGTTATCACAGTGCAGCGCAATCTGTGCTCGCATTACATCAACCGACTAACGGTAAGGTTAACCCGAAATTGATAGTTAACTTGCTCAGGCAATCATTACAGAAGAACTTCGGGGACCACGGAATGTCAGCAGCGGTATCATTATCTATCAAGTATTTCTCTAATCGGACATCCACAGGGATTATCAGGGTTCATAGAGAGAATTATCGGTACATTGTTGGTGCTTTAACATTCGTCAATAGTGTGCTAGGTGAGAAATGTATATTCAACGTTGTCAGTGTTAGTGGATCAATCAAGAAATGTGAAGATAGATCCATTGAACGGTCTAAAATGTTAATGGATATGGTTTCCCAGATAACAGGAAAACAGGAGATACTCAATTCAATGTTCACTAATGATGATGTTCATCTCATAGTAGACGATGAAGAAGAATAATATACTTTACTAATACTTTATTTAATATCAAATACAATTCAATATTTAGGTTTAAAGAAAAAAAGGGGAGGAAGTAAACAGAAATCAGTAAAAAACAAGAGTGATTCAAATAATTTATTCTCTGGACTTGATGATTTGAACAAATTCTGGCTTTAAGGAAGCACCACCAACTAAGAACCCGTCAACATCGGCCTTATCCTTGAAAGTACCAGCGTTAGCAGCGTTAGCAGAACCACCGTAAAGGATTCTAACTTCAGAAGCTTGCTTAGCACCAATGGCAGTGACCAAGTAGTCTCTGATATCCTTGTGGATTTCTTGAGCATCATCGGCGGTAGCAGCCAAACCGGTACCAATAGCCCAGACTGGTTCATAAGCAATAACAATGTCGGACCAGTCCTTAACGACGGAAACGACAGCAGCCAATTGTCTCTTACAAACGGTCAAGGTCTTACCGGCCTTCTTTTCTTCTAAAGTTTCACCGATACAAAGGATAACCTTCAAACCCTTATCTAAGGCAAACTTGGTCTTAGCAGCAATTAATTCATCGGTTTCACCGAAAATAGTTCTTCTTTCAGAGTGACCTAAGATAACCCATGGGACGTCCAAGTCTAATAAAGCAGATGGAGAGATTTCACCAGTGTAAGCACCGGCCTCCTTGTCGTAACAGTTTTGAGCAGAGACGGACACAGTAGGTTGCTTGTTGTGTTCAACGGCCCAAGCCAAGTATGGTGCTGGTGGAGCCAAGACAACATCCACGTTCTTTGGTAAATCAGCAGCGTTTAAGTTTTCGACAATAGTCTTGATGGAGTCCTTGGACCCGTTCATCTTGAAGTTACCACCAACAAAGAAAGTTCTAGCCTGGAGAAAAAAAAAGGTGGGGTAATGTTAGTATTATGGAACAAGGGTTGTAAATAAAATCAATTAGGGAACAGGTATATGATGTAAGTAGCCCATATAGTGCAATTGAGTTGTGTACACAACGTAATCATCCTGGAGAAGACATGAATATGGACAACACCACTTTTAAGAGAAGAGCAATCATAAAATTCGTCCAACCCCGGGAGACCCCCAGACGAGTACACTTTTAAACATAATGCATATCGAATATAACTAATTGAATACTCACCATTTTGTATTAATAAGATTATATATGAATAAGATTAATTGAATTAAAATCAGTTAAATCAATTTTAGAAAGAAAGAAAAAGAAGGGGGAAGTCAAAAATAATAATTTAAATACAACACAATTCTTTCTACACCTGTTTCTAAATGTTTTTATATAGAGCCGCGCAAAAGCATCACCCGGGGTAAATACTAGAAGTAATACGTTTATTTATATACACTTTATAATGCTATACCTAAACTCTAATAAAATGGCCATCATCGTGGTCATCATCCGGATCATGATCTGGATGATCATGATCTTCGACTTTATCTGGTCTATCTAATTCATCATCTTGTTGAGTACGATTTTTCAGATGTAACTTATCATATAGTTCCATAAGTTTTAGTGATTTAGCAATATGTTCGTTTTGAGCATGAACTTCTGCCTCAACAGCTTGATTAGCTTCATTCTCTGAGACATAATGTAATGAATTGAATTCCATTTCTGAAATTGTATCCGATTTTAATTTCTCATTTCGTTGCGGTGTACGTAGATCTGACCATTTAGCTAATCTAGTGTTCAATTTATACCGTTGAGTATCTTGATTTAATTCCATAGTTATCCATTTACAATGCGGCACATTTTGTAAATCTTCAAAATATTCCACCGTCCATCTAAACCATTTAGCTAAGAAAACTCTAGCCCAAATACCATGAGTCACTAACACTAACACACTTGGGAATGATTCTTTAGAGAATTGTCTAAATAAAGTCTCATTGAATGATGCACACCGATCATAGACATCTGCTGCTGATTCTCCATGGGGAATTCTATAAAAGAAGTGTCCATACTCTGCTCTCTCTGTCCACATGTCTTCCATTTCCTTTGAAGTTCCTTGAAAGTTCCCGAAATCTTGTTCTCTCATACGTGGTTCTTCATACACTTTAAACTTAACATCTAGGTCTTCAATCCCCTCGATGATTCCAGAGAGAGTTTGCCGTGTTCTTAAATATGGTGAAGTGTAAAAGCAAATTGTGTCATCCTCTTTCAAGATTGATCTCAATTCTTTGCCAGCTTGGTAAGCCTGATCATGGCCATTCTCTGTGAGGGGCACTTTATGGTTCGGTGTGTATCTGTTAACAGATTTATCTCTATTCCCTTGGGATTCTCCATGACGAACGAGTAATATCAACTGATGTGGGAACGGAGGAGGGGATCTTGTTAGTATATATGTGCATGTGCTATAATTAGACAAATTTCCTTTAACATACTCTAGGTCTACCCATTGTTATTGGTATATAAATAATGAATGAAGTTCTATAGATAGTATAATATGGGGGAGGGGATTGATATAAATAGTTTAATAAGAGAAATCGGGCATTAATTGTGGAGCAGTAGTAATACAGCAACAATAGGCCTGTACTCTTCCTTCTCAGAAAAAAAGTTTACCGGAATGGCAGAGTTTATTAGTGACGTTTAAGATACGAGACTTTTAATTGCCACTTGTATAACTTTATGACTACTATTACTATGGATTACCGATTACTACCATTTCCATAATCAATTGAGGATGGATACTTCATGTACTCCCATGTACCATAATCTGATCTATCTTAACAGCGCTATGTAGATCAAAATCAGCTATATTACAATACACAGCCTTCCTTTTTTGGTTCAGTCGATCGACTATCTGTCATATTTATATAACGTACCAGTAACCCCTTAATTTGCGTCGATGAAATTTTTTTTTTGAATTTTCTTCGAAGACGAAGTTGAAAGACAGTTAAAACAACCTTTAAGATCAAGTGTATTATATCATTTATACAAGAATAACAGAAATAATGTTCTCAAGAATAGCTCAACAAACTAGAACTCAGATTAGACTGAACTCAAGTCTTGCCGCTGCGGGACCTCTCTCGGTGAATACTACACAACGGTTATCTCAAGTGTTCCCTAAGTTATCAGAAGTGGGTGCCGATCAATTAGTGCAGGACACTCTTAGGGGGAAATACTTCATTCCAAGAACTTCAAAGGGAAATTTACCCGTGTATAGAACAGTGAAATCACAAGCTATTTTCACAGAGGTGAAACGTGTGCAAGGTGATTTAATTGCATTCAGAAATGATATCCAAGAATTCTTCCCAGAGTTAGATAATAAGGATTTCACTTGTGTTATGCAATCAACTACTTTAAGAATCAAAGGTGACTTTGCCGTGGAATTAAAAGAAATGTTGCAAGAAAAGTTTTAGATTCTCCCATATAGACTTACCTCCCTCTCCTCACACCTATCTGTATATATATATCATAAATACCTATATGAATAACCATATCTGTCAATAATGAAGCTTAAACTTTTAGTAATTAATCCTTCTCTTATAACCTACATATAGATCATCTTAAAATCACCTATCTCTAGTAGTCAATTTTTCCATTTCTCTCTTAACTGGGAATTAAGAGCGCCTTGTTATTTTTTTTATCAAAAGCATCGCTTAAAATACAGATTTACTTGGTGAAAGCCCTTTGTTTTCCTTCTAGTCCACAATATCATATACTCTATCTCTATCCCCCACCACCACTATGGCATCTCTGAATTCGTCAATGGCAACAACAGCCTCATTCAGAACCGCTAATGAGGGCGATAACGATTTCGAGTCAGTATCGATCAATGAAAATTCACAGAAACCACAAGAAGAAGAACAACAACAAGATGAAACGAAGGATTCCTCCCAGAAACTCCACCCCCATTTCAATCTCGCGGTTTTTGACAAAAGCTTAGGTGTCACACCAAGCTCAGCAGATGTGGAACGAGCTTCACTCAATGATGAAGCAGAAGAAGTGCCCAATCGAGGTCTCTTTGACTTTCATGCTGATGAGGATACCGGGGTCAAGGAAGACCGCCTCAATGACTCCCTAGATGCAACCTCTTCCAAAGCAAACCACATCCAGGCTGTACCAGTGTTACCAGCTCCACAAAGGAAAAACACTAGGCTGAGTATTCCCTTCTTGGGGAACCACAATGTTCACACATCCCTCAGCCATAATTTGAAGCCGATACAATCTAGACAGCCAGATACTCAAACTACCGGTGACGAGGAGAGACATAAATTCCAAAAGAAGATTCTTCGTGGATTGCGTAAGTCCAAGTCATTCTACACCGGTAATAAACATGCTGGAGAGGAAACGAATGCCATGGCTGACCACGCTTACGAATTGTATTTCAAGAACCAACAGAAAACAGAATTCCTCATTAGTTCCATGATTGCAGGGTTCCCATCCATTTTACTTATAGCCACACTATTTATCAATGATGAACACGGATTCAAAAGAGTGCCCATGCTTTTACCTCTCTTATCACTGTCCATCACCGATATCACAAAGGGTGACTCCACAAGAAAGAGACGTTACAGGTTCGACTTGGAATACGGTGCTGGTACCAGTGTGTTAAGATGGTCCTTGGAGAAAACCCTGAAAGAGATGTCCAATCTTCACAACAAATTGAAATTACAGATGATCCAGGAAACCGTGCTCTCCAAGAGAGACTCGAAAGAACCTAACCTCCCTAAATTCCCTAAATTCAAACATCAACATCAGGACAGCAGACGTAAACCATTGGCTAGAACTACAACTAGATTTGTGATGAGCAAGTATGAAAATCAACAACCACCAATGTATGGTTCTAGCCGCCAGTTCAGATCATCACAGTTGCCAGCTATCCCGTCTTCAGCAGCGGCAGCAGCTGCTGCCGCTGCCGCTGCAACAACAACAACAACAACAACGGAAAATGAAGAGAATACAGAGGTTGTCCCTGTGTCCTCAGGAAATGCACAGATCCCTAATGCTCGTGCTGGTGTGGAAAGCATCTCAAGTAGTGCTTCAAGTTCTAATTCAAGTACAAGCGCTTCCGAATCTGATGCAGAATCAATCACCTCACAATTAAGTAATTGGAGAAGACGCCATATCTTCACACGGAAGCATAAACATATTCACTCTACTACTCAAGAGCAGGCTGATGCATTTAGGGATGCATTACAGCATTACTTTGACGATCTTTTTGATTCACTAACCTTGAAGGCACAAGCTAATAAGGTTTTTCAGTTCTTTGAATTGTCACCGGTGAGTGCACTATTAGCTAATGAAAATGTCACAAAGCGTAAGGAGGGTTACTTATTTATTAGTACCACAGCTAAGGCACAAGGTTGGAGAGTGGGACATCTGAAGGTGAGAGATTTGAAGGCCATGGTGGAGAGACACACAGCTAAGTGGTTTGTCGTGGGTCACAGTTATATCATGTACGTCGCTGACATTAACTCGACGACACCCTTGGATGTCTTCCTGATCGATCCTAAATTTTCATTCAAATTAGATACGGCTGTGTCTAACCTCAAGGTGCACGATGGTGATGATGATGATGACGACGACGACGGTGTTCTAGATAATATAAATGCCAGTTCGAAACAATCTTCCTTTGCATTAACTCTTGAAAACTCAGAGAGAAAAATTAAGGTGTTCCATAGATCATCAGCACAGATTAATAAGTGGTGTAGCGTGATCCAAGAAATGGCTGCCGATTCCGTGTGGTCGCAACATCACAGATTTGATTCCTTTGCTCCCGTCAGAAACAACTGCTTTGCTCAATGGTTTGTGGATGGGAGAGATTACATGTGGGCATTATCTGCAGCATTGGAAATGGCTAAGGACGTCATTTACATCCATGATTGGTGGCTCTCACCAGAACTTTATTTAAGAAGACCAGCTAACGGTAACCAAGAATGGAGAATTGATAGACTATTGAAGAGAAAGGCAGAACAGGGGGTTAAAATTTTTGTCATTGTGTATAGAAATGTGGCCAACACCGTTATCACAGATTCGCTATGGACAAAGCACTCGTTGCTAGATTTGCACAGTAACGTTTACGTGCTCAGATCGCCTAACCAAATCACCCAGAATGTGTTTTTTTGGGCCCATCATGAGAAGTTGGCTATTATTGATCACAAAGTTTGCTTTGTTGGTGGTATTGACTTATGTTACGGTAGATATGATACACCAGACCATGTTTTGGCAGATGACGCACCTTATGCATTTGCATCTCAGATGCCTATTGGATCCACTGAAGATAGAGATGCCCTGGAATTCCAAAAATTCCCAGGTAAGGACTACTCCAATCCAAGGGTTAAGGACTTCTCCGAATTAGATAAGCCATATGTTGACATGTACGATAGACAAGTTGTTCCAAGAATGCCATGGCACGATGTTCACATGGTTACATCTGGACAAATCGCTAGAGACTTGTCTAGACATTTTGCTCAACGGTGGAATTACATTTTGAGACAGAAGAGACCATCTAGATCGACTCCCTTGTTAATTCCACCTAGAGAATTCACCGAGACGGAAATTGAGGAATTGGGATTAGATGGAACTTGTGAAATTCAACTTTTGAGATCCTCCTGTAATTGGTCTTTGGGTCTCCAAGAACCGGAACACAGTATTCAGAATGCTTATATCAGATGTATCGAAGCTAGTGAACATTTTGTGTACATTGAAAATCAATTCTTTGTCACAAGTTGTGATGTTGATGGTGTGTTGATCAAGAATAGCATCGGTGATGCCTTAGTGGAGAGAATCATTAGAGCTCACAAAAACAAAGAAGTGTGGAAAGCTGTTATTGTGATTCCATTGATGCCAGGTTTTGAGAGTGAAGTGGACAACAAGGATGGGTCTGCCGTGAGACTTATCATGCAATGTCAATATATGTCTATTTCCATGGGTGAGAGTTCTATCTTTGCTAAAGTGAGAAGTGTCGGTATTAGACCTGAAGATTACATTCAATTCTATTCATTGAGAAAATGGAGTTACTTGGGTAGAGAGAAGTTATTATGTACTGAGATTCTTTACATTCATGCTAAGACAATGATTGTGGATGATAGAATTGCCATCATTGGTTCTGCCAATATTAATGAGAGATCGATGAGAGGTAACAGAGATTCCGAAGTTGCAGCAATTGTGAGAGACAAGGATATGGTTGATTCCACAATGGATGGCAAGCCATACAAGGTTGGTAAATTTGCTCATACTTTGAGAATGAGATTGATGAGGGAACACATGGGTGTCGATGTTGATGTTTTAGAATTGGTGGAGAGACGTTTCTCTCAAATTGAGGCCTTCGCTGCCACTGAAGAGGGTATTAAGGCGTCTCTTTTGCGTTCCGGTGAGGGCGATATTCTGCTCTCCGCTCAGATTGAATTGGGGACTAGATACTTGTTACATGAATATGATGGTACTCCGGCATTCAAGAATTGTTTGACTAACCCACCTGGTTCTGGCAGAGAACTCACTGATGCTATGATTGAATCCTTTGATGTTATGCCAATTCATGAAGATTTAGATAACTTGGCCTTCTCATATTCATTCAATTATAGAGCTGGTCAAGAGAATGTTGGTATCAGAGACAAGAAGGCCTTTTCCACAGATAACAGAGTGACTAATCAAGAGCACAGAAACGAGATCAAGGGTCAAGGTGTTGACAGATATAAATCTGAAGTTTATGAGTCTGCCAAGGATAGAATCAACAAGGCACTCAGGGAGTGCGCCGGTACCACATTTAGTTCTGCTGGCCATGAAACTGAGAAGACTTTACCCCTGTATGAAGATGTCCTGGAATACTTGGTGGAAGATGATGGGACAGTGCCAGTTGATGAATTGAACAAGCAAAGATGGACCATGATCAAGAAGTTGTACTACATTCAGAAACTGATGAATAAGCATGCCGATAAGGCTACTGGCGATAGCAGTGCTAACAAGTCTAGAGAAGATACGATGTCCCCACCTGTTGGTCCTCATCACACTGTGTTACCCGAAGATCCATACAACAAGACTACTGGATTAACTGATGCTGAGATTGAACACATTGACCAGGATACTCTGCCTCAATTAGATTTTGATTTCCTTGACCCATACATCTTCAATGATCCGTTAGATATTGAGTTCTACGAGGGATTATGGATGCCACAGGCTATCAGAAATACTCTGATTTATCAAATGGTGTTTCACTGTCAACCTGATGACTCTGTCCAAACATGGAGAGATTATAAGACATTCAATGATCTTAAGGCTGCGTTCTTGAAGGCTGAGAAGAACTGCAGGGGTAGTATGTCAGATGGTGCAGGTGGTACTGCCCCACATGGTATGTCTAATGAATTGAATGTTGCCACCGATGAATTGAATGGGTTGGATTCATCCCCAATGGATAATGATATATTGTTGGATAGTTACAATTTGGCATCCAGTAGTGCACAACTACAAGAGGATGCCAAGGCTGATATGATGAGAATGAGTGTGCGGAAGTCCAAGATTGCCCAACTGGAGAGATACCAAAGAAATGCTGGTTTGGTTAGAGCCGAGGAAGATAGTAATGTTTATGAATCTGTCTATGATTACCAAACTGCCGAGAAGTTATTGAGTCTTATCGGTGGTCATCTTGTGCAGTTCCCTACCAGATGGTTGAAGAGAGAAGTTGAGGGTGGTAATTGGTTCTACAAGGCTGATAAGCTACCACCAATCCAAATTTACAACTGATTTTTTTTTTGTTGTTACTTAATAATGCTGTTTTTGAATTTTTCTTTGTATTTTCTATTTGTTTATTTCATTCTAAAAGAATGTTTAATATTAATGTTTTAAAGTTTCATTGTAATTAATCGTCGTAATTGAAAAAAACGAGAGGAAGTGCGCGGTCCAATCATAATGCCCACTGATAAGAAAAAGATTTGATCAATGGAGGGTATCTCTATTGTTTAAAGGATACTTCTTGACTCTGATTATCATTGGAATCACCGGTAAAAGAGTGGGCTCATTTATATCACCAAGAAAAAAACTGAATACACTCTCTTTTTCCTTTAAATAGTCTGATTTAGTATTAGATCGATTAAATATTCTTTTTTTGGACAAGACCGATTTGATAACAATTCTATCTCAAAGCGCTGCAGCAGCCTCACGCATATATAAGAAAAGAGGTGGAGGAAAATACACAAATAATGATATCATTGAATGAACTAATGCCTCACCAACTACCAGTAGATCCAGTTCAAAAGCAAATAGAGCATGCTCAACAGCCTCGTAGCATGGGCACCACCACTACTACCCCCAATTCACAGGAAAGACGTGGCCGGCAGTTGCAATCTCTGAACAGGTACGATTCTCCATATCAAAGGAACATCCCCAATCCTCAACAACGTGCTCGTTCACAACAATCAACACAAACAGCAAGTCAACTGGCAAGACTGAAAAGAGATGGTTCTGTCAGATCAACACGTTCACTTAGAAGCAGGCCACATTCCCCGACTTCTAATGCATACGCCAGAGCATCTGACACGGTGAATCTAGCTCACATGAAACGTGCTAGTCTTCTAGGAAACAATCTGAACATTGGTAGTACAACTAGCAATCATTCAAAACAACACCTTCCCTTTACACAGTATTACGATAAGCATGCCATTGAAACGAAACACCCACATTCCAATCATTTACTGTCAATCGACAGTAATCCGGATTTGAGTAGTTCTGAAGCAACATATTTACCATCACCATACAGTCCGCCATTACGTGATTTCCCTAATGATTACAACAGTATACACACCCTTAAGGATAAGAGAAAGTCTATCTCCATTGTGAAGCCAACAAAGATAGAAACGACGTCTGGTAACCAATTTGGGTCTTCTGTTTCCAAAATCAATTATTACAACACATCTGATCATGCAAAGCCATTCCTATTGAGCCACCATGGAGAGGCATTTAGTACAAGTGGTAAATCAGACAAGTTACCCAAGAAGTATTCCATCCCCGATAATACTACAGACAACCTGCTACGTGGGACGGAATCGTCAAGGAGTGTCTCCAAGGTAGGATCCACATTTAACTTTAATTACAATGATGACCGCACCAAGACGGAGGAGCAATTCCCCGTTGATGAAATTGAATCCGATGGTGGGGATGAAGAGGTCAATGTCACATCCACCACACAGCAAGCATCAAGTTTGTTTCCAATGAGAACACAATTCAGACAAATGGCTATCAAGGATTTAATAACAGAATCCAATGATGCCGGTAATGCATGGTTGGAGTACTCAACTAGGCAGGCATCGAAAGAGCAAGTGCTTCATGATTCAATTGAGTCCTTGCTGCATGGTCCAGAGCAAGCACAGCAGGCTGATACCAATGCGAAATCTAAGGGTAACGTGTGGAGTAAAGTCAGCTTAGAACAAAGAAATAAATATGAATATATCTCAAATGATTTACGACAGCTTGGATTGTTCAATAAAAGGCCCATGTTGAATGCTATTGAACGGAACTTCAAGCAGAACAATGAAGCTCTGGAAAGAGAGCAACTACATAGACAGCAATTGCCAAGTGTTGATTTCCACAGTAGTTTAGCTGATGTTGGTGATTTGAAGACACGGGTTAGTATGACTAGTTTGACTGAATTATGGCAACCTAATTTGACCAGTAAGAAAGCTTCGCAACCACAATTCCGCCCTAATCAACAATATATCGGCACTGATGGTAAATTTAAACTACAATCATCTCGGAAGATGGTTAACGAACTGTGGAACAGTTCTGTAGCTATATTGAAACCCGATGATGATAATTTATAGACATTTTTAATAATACTAATAAAACATGTACATCTTGTACTTAGAATAATGGCGGGTAGATATCATATACATTTTACATACCAAACACAGTTTATAGAACTCAATACATGTAGTATCTTTTTTCCCTCTAATGTTTTTCAAAGCTATATAAACTTTGTCCGTATCAGATAGTTTTGAAAAATAGCTGAGCATGTCTAAGATATTAGGCGTTTACCTTCTCTTAGTGCTCTCATTTGTGCTTTGACATTTTACCAATAAGGCTCGCTTGGAACGGCGGCAATTTTTTTTTTGTTATTGATCATATTAGAATTATATTGTTTTCTTTTTTGAATTGTCTTTAAGTGTACTTGATATATAACTTCTATCTAACTAGATAAAGCCATGGTCAGCAAGGAGTTTGCCTATGTGCATGATTGTTCTCTTCATTTCACGTGTTTACCGTCAGGTGCGTCTACACTTTTACTTCAACTGAAAAACACATCAGTGGTTGGTCTCGGTGGCACGTATAGTCCACTATCAGCAATTATAGCTCACGGAGAACTCTATTACAATGAAAAGTATGATCTCATAGAAGCTGAAGAAGATGGTGATGGTACGATGTTCAAGATTGTCACATACAATGAACCTACAAGTAATTGTTTACGTATAGATTTCCATAAACTGAAACCTGGTCCCAACGATGACAACGAAAAATGGAAAACTATGATGGATCTGGATTCCACAGTTAACCCCAACGAGGATATCATTGATCTAATATCGAAGTACCAAGAATACTTGAAGAATAGTTCCAATATCCCAGATGTCGTTTTTCTTGGAGAGTTACCACCAGACGCTCCACAAGATTTTGAAACTTGTATTGGAATACTAGTATTCAAGGATATAGAGAAGGATAGTTGACATATCTCTTTATTTATAATAATTCTTTACTAAATGTATCATCATCATACCATACTACACCATACCATCTCACCCATCATCAGTTAATTAGTACACGACTAAAATTTTTCAAAAAAATTTTAAAAAAAATTTCAAAAAGTAAATAAATACCCTAGTAATTGATCTATTAATCTCTTTATTTAAATCTATCAATTAAGAATGTCATCTTTGGCTCAACAATTATCTGGAATATCCCAGAATACACAGACATTGGCATTGGATAGAAAGAAGAGATCGAAACTTCATTCTATTTCCTTTCTTTACGATTCAAACCATGCCGCAACTCAAGATTACGATTCTATCTTTGTAGAATCTCTTGAAGCCTTAGATAGATTAACAGAATTAGATAAAAGATTCGCAAAATTTAAACAAACTATCTTCAGTGATGCCTCCATCAGTATCGACAGACAAGTGCAATCCAAAGAACAAAATGAAAACTTGGATAAGACCATCAATGTGTTTCTCTCATTGCTTTCTCCTTATTGGCATTTAGCTATCTCCATTAAAGCTGCAGAATGGCCATTAAGAAGATTCCAGATTAATCATCACAATGCTGAGTATCTCTTGCTATCTACTTTACCCTACTTTGATCAACCTATCTTTGAAAGAGTACTATATGTCATCCCTAAGATGCCAACAATGTTTCAATGGTTGAATGGGTTCAAGAAGTCTAACAAATTACCATCCAAGAACAGCATTCTCAAGGCATTCACCGATATCGAATTTTTCAACTTGTATCAAGGATTTGTAACCAAGGAAGTTGCACAAGGGAACCAATACAGAAAGGAACTTGTGTTCTTCGTTTCCATGACAATCTCTGTTTTGGCTACCCTCTCCGCTAACAGTTCAGATAAACTAACAGACATGGTTCCATTGGTGTTAACTATCGTCAGTTCATTATTAGCATCGAAGGAATCTGAAAGTGTGGTCAGCGCATACACTATCCTGGCCGTGCTATCATCTGCAGTGCCTCTCTCTAAGGATGTCGTCTTGGCTTCCGTTGAAACCATATTGATTAACTTACCAAAGAAGGACTCCACAGTCAGCATACAAGCAGTCACATGTATCTTAAAGTTATACCAAACTGTGCAATCCGGTGCCTTGGATCCATTACCTGTGTCCACCTTAAACAAATTACCTTCTAAACTACTCTCTCCGGATTCAGAATATTTGACCATCATTAAATCATCCAGATATAACAACAAATTCTTATGTGCATACTTAAGAACAGCCATTGCTAAAGGCCTGATCTCCTCAGATGCTTCAATTTTGGAAGCTATCAAGGATGTGGAATTCTCCGCAACTCAATTGAAGGTTTTACTTGCTGAAGTGTTGAAGAAGATCAACGGTCAATCTCTTGAAAATCCAGAGACTTTCATTCCAGTGTTAAAGTTCATCATTAACAGTAATAAGGACCTCTTTATAGAAACATTGGCAAGATTGGATGTCTCCATTGATGACTTGGAAATGCAATTACAAACTACCTTGGTTGACCACTCTTCTGAGGCTTACGAGGAAGACGATGATGACGATGAGTTTGTGTCACTGGATGAATCGGATAATGCTGATGTCTCAGAAGCTTTACTAGAACTATTTGCAAAATTCGAACCTACAACTATTTCATTTTTGTATGCCACAAAAGTTGTCGATGAGGACTTTTTGAAATTACAAGGTTTGTTCTTGAGATCCATCCAAGAGAAATGCGCAAAGGCTTTCTTAGAAAAATGCTTCTCCAATGTTGAATCAAGTATTTCATTCTTCTTAAGAGTGGCTTGCTCATTGAATACTCCAATGAAGGGTAGAACTTATGCCTTGAAACTATTAAAAACCTCTATTGAACAATTGGACAACAAGATCCATACTTACACTTTAATTCCAATCTTGGTTACCTTATTGATTAGTCCATTCCCAAAGATCAGATCTAATGCCGGTGAAGTGCTCAAGGCTATGAATTCCAGACCACACACTACAAGTAAGAAATTGTTATTGTCTGATACCATGTACGGTGAAAAACGGTCTAACAACATTGCTCTTTTATCACCAAAGGATGGATTAGCCTTACTAGCTAAAATTGTGGAATCATTACCATCTTTAGAATTAGATTCAGAGAAGTTCCACACTTCATTCTCTGAGATTGTGTCGGATAAAAAGTTGGGTAAGATCACTTTAGCCTTCTTTGCCTCCCATGCCAACGCTAACAACATTCCAAGTATCAAGATGGATGCTATGAAGATTGTTGTGGAGGGTACCAGTTCAATTAAGGGTGCTGCTGCTCCATCACAATTATTTGAACATTTCTTGGAGAGATATTTCACTAAGAGATCTGTGTGGATTATCAGATGTAAAGAAACTGGTTGTGATTTCGATAAATTTGAATCTCAAGTTGTCGGTTTGGTCACAGCTAAGGAAAAGAATGAATCTGCAATTAAATTCATCCTTTCTGCTTTAAACTCAAATTACCAAGAATTGGTTGACCACGCTACTGCTCAAATTGTTAAAATTTTCCCTACTCTTAAATTTGAATTCCAATTGAAATTGGCTAAATCCATTATGGAATCTGGATTAGATGAAACTAATGATTTGGTGCTGTTTGATCCACTTGATTTGATGGAATCACTCTCCTTACAAGACACCATTTTCACTCAATTGTTCAGTGAATCCTCTTTGAGTACCAATGCTCCATCTACTGGTAATATCCCAAAGAGAAGAAGAAGATCTTCTCAATCTACTAAGCAGGCAATGAAGGAAGAAGAAGTTTCCAACCTGGCTGCTACTCACTTGAAGAAAGTCACTTTATTGTTGGATATTTTGGAGAAGGCATCATCAGAATCATCTTTCAAACCATCATATGATTTATTAAGAGCATTGTTGATTATCTTGGATGATTTGGAGACTTTAGGTAAGGATGGTAAACTTCCAATCTTGTACTCGCAAGAAACTTTGGCATCTTGTTTGACAAATGCCATTGCTCACATCAAAAAGTTCAATGTGGAGGGTGATAATTCTACCATCAGAGCAGATGTTGTTGTGTCTGCCATTAGATCTTCCGATTCACCTCAAGTGCAAAACAAACTATTGTTAGTTGTGTCTGCCCTGGCTACATTGTCACCAGAACTGGTGTTACATTCAGTGATGCCAATTTTCACTTTCATGGGTGCACACACTATTAGACAAGATGATCAATTCTCTAATCACGTTGTTGATCAAACCATTAAGGCTGTTGTGCCAGCTTTAGCTAATGCATCTCAAACTGATGTCGCTGAGGAAGTTGAATTCTTGTTAGCTTCATTTGTGAGTGCCTTCTTACACATTCCAAGACACAGAAGAGTTTCATTGTTTACTACATTGACTAAAACTTTGGGTTCTAGTTTATCGATCCACTTGGTATTGTTCTTATGTGCTCAACAATACACTGCTGCTTATTTGAAACACAAGATGGGTGATTGTTCTGCTATCATTGATTTTGCATCAGTGTTCTTACAAAATTTCAAACCATCTGAACAATTACAAGCTACTAGTAAGTTCTTGGACCTGTGGAAGGAACTTCCAGAGGACGTTTTGAGCAAGGATTCTGAACAATTCAAGAAACTCGCATCTAGAGTTATTTTCGGTCCAGGTATTGTTTCTTTGGGTAAGGCTGAATTATTTAATTACAGAAAGGGTACATTATCATTCATCAGACATGCCTTAGTTGACCTAAAGAGTAGTGCCTCTATTCCAAGATTGAAATTGAAGGTTGCCTCCCAAATATTGGAGGGTGACCACACTGAACAATTGTTGGTTAGTTTTGCTGTCGTTGTTGAACAAACTTTGGCCTTGATTGATGAATGTCACGCTAAGAGTCAAGATGATGATATTTTGAACAAATTCTATAAATTATTGGGTGACCTTTTGAGTTTATTACCAGTTGAACAATTTGTGAAATCTACTACAGCTATTTTGACTTCTAAGGATACCTCATTGAGAACTAAGAGCCACCTCACCATTATCACTGCCTCTCAATTTGAATATGAACATATCGATGATCCATATGCTCATGAGGGTATTGCCCAATTAGCACCAATCTTATTGGAGAACGTTTCATCTCAAGAAGATACTGGACTGGCTTACACTTCATTGGATACATTGACTTCAATTTTCAGAAGATTCCAAGATAGAATTGATTCTAGTTTGTATTTGAAGACTTTGAGTATCGTGACTACTGATTGTGGGTTGTTAAACCAGAACTCTCCTGAGCTTGTCATTTCATCAATTAACTGTATTACCAGTATTGTCTCTGTTGTTGGTGTTAAGATGATTGGTATGTTCCCTAAGGTTGTTCCACCACTCTATGATATATTTGCGAAGACCAAGGTTAACACTGATGATGATGCATCCAAATTGATTCAAATATCTATTCTGATCTTGTTTGCTAGTTTAATCAAGAAGATTCCTGCATTCTTGACTCCTAATTTGAAGGATATTTTGAAGACCATCTTTGATGCTTCATTGGTTTCCGATTCTATTAGAACTTCAGTGTTGAATGTTATTGTTGAACATGTTCCATTAAAGGTTGTCTTGAACTCATTATGTTCTGAATGGCCATTTGTGTCTACATTGAATGCCTCATCCATTGGGTTATTCCTTTCTGCACTTGAACAAACCATTGACAGTATGGATAAGAAGGAAGTCATCTTACAAGCTAACACTTTTATGAACTTTTTGTTGCAATCATTGGAATACAGAGCTGTTTCCAAATTTGATTCTAACACTGTTCATAGAATTGAAGCTTCTATCTACAAATGTGGGTTACAATATGTGTTAAAATTGAATGACAAATCCTTTAGACCATTGTTTGCTTCTGTTGTTAGATGGGCATTCGATGGTGAGGGTGTTACCACTTCAATTTCCGATGCTGATAGATTACAATCATTCTTCAAATTCTTTAACAAGTTACAAGAAAGTTTGAGATCCATCATTACTTCTTATTATTCATATGTTTTAGATAACACTGTTAAATTACTTGAAAGATTCCATTCTGGTGATTTAGTTGATATTAGTTTAAGAAGATTAGTCCTCACTTCATTATCTACTTCATTCAAGTATGATCAAGATGAATACTGGCAAGTGACTACAAGATTCGATTCTAT
This sequence comes from Ambrosiozyma kashinagicola, assembly GCA_001599075.1. NCBI lineage: Eukaryota > Fungi > Ascomycota > Pichiomycetes > Pichiales > Pichiaceae > Ambrosiozyma > Ambrosiozyma kashinagicola. The sequence continues at coordinate 972,314 of BCGA01000004.1, forward strand.
CTCTAATGTGTTAGTGAAACAGTTGGATAACATTGAAGATGGTATCGGTAAGTACTTAGTGAAATCGTTAACCTCATTGGTGCAATCAACTTGTTCATCCGATGAGCATAATAAGGCCATTAATGAACTCTTATTGACTCATATGAAGGCTGAATGTAAACCAAGAGAGAAATATTGGGCTATCAGATCATTGAAGACAATTTATCAAAAGGTTAGAGAAAGTTGGTTAAGTTTGTTACCTCAATTAGTGCCTATCATTGCTGAATTATTAGAAGACGATGATGAGGATGTTGAAATGGAAGTTAGAACTGGATTAGTGAAGGTTCTTGAAGAAGTTATGGGTGAACCATTAGATAGATACTTAGATTGAAAAGATATATTCAATCAATTATTTTATATAGACATTTTATTTTCTGTACAATTAAAAATTCAATCATTTTATTTTACAATATTAGGGTAAAGGTAAGAGAAAGATTTTATAATATATATGGTAATTACACATAAACTGAACAAAAAAAAGAGGAGATATAAAAAAAAAGGTAAGAATATGAAAAATAAAGAAAGAAATTGGTTAAAAAAAGTAATGAATAAAAAGATGGGGGGCAAAGTCCCTTCAAACTACAGAAAGGATATTAAAAGAGAAAAAAACATAGAAATTAGAAGAGGAAAGTAAGAATTTTCTAAGAAAAGTACGATTCATAATCGCAGTAGAATGTAATTAGGAGTATTAGTGTATCAACTATCTTCAGCCCAACCTAAACCTTCTAACTCCTTTCTAATTTGTGGTTCAGTTTTAATCTTTAAGACTTGAGTATCTTCTAAGAAATCACCATTTTCTTGTTTAACTTTTAAACCTTCAATGGCTCTTAATTTCTTTAACAAATTTCTAATTTTCTTTTCTTCCAATGAGACAACACCACCTAAAACTAACGATTCATTACCAGATGGTCCAGATGTTGGCACTGGAGTGGTACCAGTTGGAGTAGGAGATTTTTCATCATCACCGTCTTCACCCTCACCTTTCTTTTTATTTCTAGATCTTCTCTTCTTATTCTTAGAAGCAGCAGCGGAGACATCAGGTTCTGAAGTGACTGGACCAAATCCTGGAATGACCTTTTTAGGAGCAAACCCTGGAATTGATTTCCCCTGTCTTAATTGTTGAGCTTCTCTTTGTGCTAAGGTCAAAGTTGTTTGATGAGTCTCAGCGGTAGCTCTTCTAGCATGAGGAGGTCTATAAGCACCTTTTGGTTTATTATCTGATTGAGACACTTGTAATTTCTTAGCCATGTATTCCACAGCAGAGATATGAGGCACTGCACATTTTTCACGAGCTGTATCAATAGGTGGGAAATCTGACAATGGCTGGAATCTCCATCCAACACTATATAATTCAGGGAATTCCTTAACGTACACTAAAGTACCATCATAATACCACACTTTAGCACCATTATCAACTCTCAATCTTGGAGAAGTAGTAGCTGTCAATATGTAACGTCCATCTGGGGACCAATTACACACTGAAGTATTAGTAGCTTCAAAGCTAGCAATTTTATTGAATTTATTTTGTCTGTCCAAGATGTCAACTTTACCTTGTAAATTACCGAACCCGGCAACCAAGATAAATTTAGCATGAGGTGAATAATGGATAGTATTTCTTGATTCCTGTGGTAATGAATGGATGGAGTTACCACGAGCATCGAAGAAAGTAGTATGAGATGGCATGTAACCATAAATGACAGCAAATTCTCTAGAGGTTGGAGACCACGTAATATCATGGATTGGTCCCTCCTTATCTAATGTAATTTTTTGATCAAAAGCACCAGAGATACCTAATAAATACAAACTTGTTTCACCGTAATATGATTGATTAGTGGTGTCGACATCTGTAGAGACGAGTGCTAAGATGGAAGTCCCTAGGGCATTCCAATTAAATTGACAACTTTCACCCTTGAAGAATTGCTTTTGAGAGGTTGGAGTCTTCACATTAGGTAAGGAATACACCTTGATGTATGCTTGGTTACCCCTTTGAGCTGGAATGAACACAGCGACTGATGGGTTTAAACCTGGAGACACTTGATAACTTTGAATTTTACCGAATTCTTTAACATTCAAAGTGTATAAAGGTTTCTTCAAATTAGTAGTTTGAAAGAAATCAATTTGGAATTGGTTAGTCAGAAGAGCGATAATTGATTCATCGTGAGTGTACTGAGGTTTCCAACCAGATTGTGATTTATTCAAGAATGAATGCACTAGGGTATAACTCTTAGTAGCTGGATCCAAACTGAAAATGTTCACATTATTTTTCCAATTACCTGATTCATCTTCTAATTTCACTGGTCTAGACCAAGTAGTCAAATATGAACCTTTAGGAGAAAATTGCATTTCGAAAACTTCTTTGACATCTATTCCAAATAAAGTAGCACCAGAAGCTGGGTTAACAATGTATACGCTAGTTGGTTGAGTGTAAGCAAATAATTCACCATTGGGGGAATACTGTGACACTCTAGTTTCAATAGATGGCTTTTGGAAGGCTTGCACTTCAGTGAATACCGGTTGTGCCTCTATAAGTTGAACCGATTTCGGTTGACGGCCTGAAATATCAATCATCGGGGATTTGTTAGTATAAAAATGTTAATGGGAGGAGAGTAGGGGGGGAAACAAGGTGAAATATCAGATGCTTTAAATGAAGACCAGGTGGGTTTATATTAAGCCTTGTAAGTCTATGTGAAGTAAATCTTTGAGTTAGATCATGGGAACTAAAATATACCAGTCACCGTTCTATGGTGGGCCACCAAAAATCCCAAAAAAAAAAACAAGTTAATCAGTAGTAGTCGATATACATACAAAAAAATTGGGGGATCTTTGACATAGTTTATAATGAGTTTAATGACAATCTATTTATAAAAACAATAAACTTGATAAAAAATGAATTAAAATCTATGAACTGTGTATAGCTCTATAGTTATTCCTCCAGTAAACGAAAAAAAAAATTCATGATGGAAGAAGAGCTATTATAAAAAGCTTGATTTCGACGCGTTAATTGACACTTGATGGTTAATTGACAGTTGGAAGTTTTTATATGGCTTTACAGAGAAGCCGTATTTAATTAAATACATTTACTTATTATTATAAATGACAAGCAGTTTAATTGAATTAGATATACTAAAAATATTTAATTATAATAAACTTCTAATTTACTCGTAAATCCAAGAGATCAAAGTTGGAGAGTATTCAACTAATTCTTCCTTCTTGAACCATAAGGCAATTTCCTTGTTAGCGTTTTCAACAGAATCGGAACCGTGAATGATGTTTCTACCAACTTCGACAGCGAAATCACCTCTAATAGTACCTGGAGATGAAGCCAATGGGTTAGTAGCACCTAATAAGACTCTACCTTGTTTAACAACATCTTTACCTTCCCAAACGGTAGCTAAAACTGGACCAGAAGTCATGTAAGCTAAAAGAGATGGGAAGAATGGCTTTGAAGTTAAATCAGCGTAATGCTTCTTTAATAATTCTTCATTGGCAACGGTTAACTTAATACCGACAAGCTTGTAACCCTTTTGTTGAAATCTCTTTAAGATTTCTGGGATTAAACCTCTTTGGACACCATCTGGCTTAACAGCGATAAAAGTTCTTTCAGTGTTAGACATTGTTAAATAAAATTGGATAAAACTTAAAAAGTTGTAGAATGAAAGAGAAAGAAAAGAGAAAAAGGAAGAAGAAAAAAAAAAGAATTTAACAGTTGGTCGTTGAAATTTTCAAATTCACTCTTAACAATGAATAAATTCCTCGTGTTAAAAACAAGGTTCATCGAGAGAGATCGGAGAATTTTAAATTACAGTGGTAAGCGGCTCTCTGTAATACGATTTATTATTGGTCAATTCTAATAGGGGGGTCGAATTAGGTCGATCGACGATAATTTAAATATTTTTTTATGTTTATTGATCTTGATTTTGTTTACATTTAAAGGTTTTCTTATTATAGTTATCCAATTACCAATATATATCAAATCAATATGTCTACCAATACTCCAATTAGAGTATTCAACAGTGATACTGTTGAAATTCATCATAATTTAAAAAGATCACCAACTACACCACTGTCTCCATCTATTAACAGAAATAATATTATTAGACGTAAATTAGATAAGGACATTCCTCCACAACCTATTCTGATTAAATCATCATCAACTAAATTGACCACTAAGTCTCCTATTAGTCGAACTAAATTATCTACAGATGCTATTCAAATTCATGAAGACAATGAAAATATTAATGACAATACTAATAATATTAATCAATTGATAACTATGAAGGATACTTGGTTACTCAATAAAAGATATAAAAAAATGAAGAGTATGGTGGAATTCTTAGAAATTGAAAGAGAATTGGAACAAGAAATGAAGTTGAACATTAACATGGATTGATTTACTATCCATTTTTTTTTGCTACGTCTTAAGAATATCTATACACAAACATATCTGTATAATCTTAATATATATTAACTAAATTACATTAATTTCATAAAAGGGCATTGTTTTTTCGAGGGGATTATCCTTTTTATTTTATTTATAGAGGATATTCCTGTTCATGTATACCAATTAAACAAACTACATCAATGGATAATACAGAATCTATTAAATTACTAAAGCAATTACTCTCTCAATTGAACCCAGAGGACATCGAAAATGATGCAATTAAACAATTCCTTCAACAACAACAACAAGAATTCCCCTTACCTGGTGACGCAGATAATGATTCATTATTAAATAAATTATCTACTTATAATTGGGAAATTCTATCGATGGCATTCGAAAGTATCTATAATGATTATATCGAAGATATGAAGATTGTCGTTAAAGAATTAGAAGAAATCGATATCGTAAGTGAAGTTACTTCTCTCTACCCATTTTCCCCCCCCCCCATTACTAACACCATCAAAATACAGAAAAGAAGTATTTGGCAGGAATCAGCTCATAGAATAGATGGAGAAAGAGCATCAAAGAGGTTCTCCCTAGTGGAATCTTGGATTACCAATTCAGAAGGTTATTTAGAAACTTTAAGACAAGATTTATTAACTTCCGTGGATGTAATTAAATCTACAATGTCTAAATTTGATCCAATCTTTGCTAATGAAACTACCACTGATACTACTTCCACCTCATGATACTACTTGATCTCTCATATTGATTCGCCCTCTTTTAACTTTTCTTAGCATCGCCATGATAACGGATCTCGCGTATTAACAGGAGGCGTTGTAAAATTTAGTTATTACTTTGTCATACTAGAGTTTTCTTCTTTCCTATTTCTAGTTTGATTTTCTTTTCATTACCCATATTCAGCTTACTATTATATATATATAGTTATATATAATATCAATATATCACATTTTGTGAAACATAATTAAGTTTCATCTTATCAATATCCTACCCCACACACACTTAAAAAATCAAGTGGTTGCTTAATAAATAATATTCAAATCTCTTTTCTTACTTAAATATGATCTTATCAAGTCACCTAAATTAAATATTTTAAGATTAATACAAAATACAATGGAATTCAATCTAAAAATACTGTCCAATGTGGATTTATTTCACGATTATTTAAAGGGAATACTGTGGTCCATTTTTTTCACTAGATTGTTTGGTCAAATAATACCCGATGACCATAATAATTTCTTGAACATCCCTTACCCCACTACTAATTTCCCAGAATTAGATACACTAATAGAAACAAAGATAACTAGTATAATAAGTGAACTCACAAAAGTACAAAGGCAACAACGAGACCCACAAAGACAAGGTGGTTCTGATCAATCTTCAGAGGGGGAAGAAGAATCCATGTTCTATAAATGTATAATCGTTATTAAATTCTATGAACAAGCTGTCCCCATGAAATCATCGACACCTCATTCGGTGTCATCATCTACTTCATCTTTCCCACTCACACAAACACAAACAAAATACACTAATTGTTGGGAAAAATGGCAACTCCAAATTAATATAGTCAATGATAATAATCAAGCATTAATATCTAAAGATAATCAAAAGGCTAAATTTGAATTCTTCCAAAATGACTTTGAAGAAAACATGTTTAAAATAATAGAATTGGTGGATTCCAATAAAACTCATATACCACCTATTCAATCAACAGAGAAATCACCATTCCCATTTGTCGTACTGTTTGCATTGAATACTCTAGATCCAGTGTCACTCAATACATCATTCCAGAATATAGAGATAGGAAAAAATGGGCTAGCATTACAAAGTGGATTGGGTAGTGGTGGTGGTTCTGGCACTAACATTGCATCTGAATCACAAGAAAGTTTGGAATACATCACTACTACAGAAGCAGGAGATGTCATTATGACATCTTCAGGGAATACATATCGTAACATCAATGATCAAACTGGTGGATATGAAAGATCTATTGCACCAGGTGAAGATCTAATAAGAAATGGATATAAATTCTTCAAGAAATTTCTTGAATGATATATAGAATTACACTTTGCTAACATTTTACAAGAATGGCTAAATAATAAACACAATACGTACCAGGTTTTTGCTTTTCTGTTCTTATCACTTTCTTTTTTTATTTTACTTATTTATAAGGGTTTTGTAAACCGTTTATGTATATAAATTAATATTTTTATTTTTATTTATAATTCATAACTTCATTTGTTCATTCATCTTGGAGATCCCGGAAACCAAGATACAATCACCCCTATAGATGACCCCATTATTTGTCCCATTTAATCCAAATGCTGTATTACAATACTTGATAGTGGCGTCATTGTATGAACCAGGTTGAAACCAAATCGCCTTGATTAAATCAGTTGAAGATATCTCATTCAAATGATCATGTAAAGAAGTCAATAACTTCAACGATACAGCAGGTGGAGTAATGATAGAGATACTGAACCCCTCCGGATATGTCTTGTAAAGTGCTGGATCATTCAAATAGTGGTCTATCACATCATTAGCAGTCTTATGTGTTGGTACATTCAAGATTGAGTCCGCAGTGAGGTTGATCGGATACACTGGGAGTTCCCTGTTGATATACCATTTTAACACTCTGTTACCAAACTTAGAAGGATCAGCAGATGCACCAATCACCAGGTATAACCGTGATGGCGAAAAGAACGTTCTTGAAAGCATTATTAATTGAAATTAACTGAAAGAAACTTCTACTTAGTAATCTAAGATAATCCGGGGACCCACTAAAGCCGCTCCTTATAGGTCTTCCTATGTGATCAAATTTTTTTTTCTCTGATGTGACATATTTACAATTTCATTTTAACTAGAATACAGACAAATAAGATCATAGATAAAATACCCCTTTCGGTGTGTTATATAGACATGTTTCCCGATAAAAACGTGCCCATATCGAATAATAATAGACTACTTTTGTCTAAACAGATATTCCCCAATCCACAACAACAAAGGAAATTGGAGAAACAACGAACCACACAACAAGTCACATCCAAAATCCTCCGGCATGACATAACAGCACCACCATCTGAACGGTTAGCCTCCGATGCAGCACAGAAGGCAGCTAAGGAGAAACGGAGTAAGGCCTGTACAAACTGTCGGAGATCCAAAGTGAAGTGTGAAAAACTTGGTGATGACGAAGTTTGTAAACGGTGTAAAGCACAAAATATGAACTGCGTATATGAATACAAGATAGCTAGTTACAAAGTTGTTGGAAGTGGTTCCAATGATTCCCCTGTTGATAGTCGTCCATCTTCCCCATTGATCAAGATGGCTGAAGCCGATTCCAAAGATACACAAGTTAAATCATCTTTATCGAATTTACTCAATCCTATAGATCAACAACCCAAAAAACCACAGCAACTTGTCCCCCTGAATGCGGTACCACTCCCCGTGGCAACATCATCTGGTTCCAAAAAATGGACAGAATCTGTTGAAAATAGATTACAAGACTTTGATTCCAAATTGGGAAGCATTTTGTCACTCCTACAACAACGCAGAGACCAAGAATCTATAAATGTCTCTTCCACTGACAGCACTCCTTCATCTAGACCTTCTCTAAGTAGAACATCTACCTCTGATAGTGATTTCTTACTGGGTAAACGGAATGCCGATACGTTTACCCAGGCTAACTCTAAACGATTAAAGCTAGATGAATCTAATAATAATTCACATGGCCTACCGGGTACATCTAATTATGCAAAGGAAACTTCTGATACCAATATCCCAATATCTTCATTAGATAAAATTCTCACTCAAGAAGAAGCAGAAGAACTCTTTAAATTTTTTGATTTTAACATTTCATTTCAATTATTCGGTTTCAATATTTCCCATTATAAAGTTGAAGATATTTGGAATAATTGCCCCTTACTCGTGGCTACTATATGTGCTATTTCTTCTATCCACCATCCTTTATATAGCAACTTATTTGTAAAGTTGGAATCCTTGATTCATAATCTCAGTCAACAAATTCTATTTGGTTGTCCAACAAATGAAGTTGAAGGATTCAATACAATCCTTGCATTATGTTTTTGCGGATTCTGGTTTGAAAAGGGGCAAATGTTCACAGGTTTAGCACTTCAATTGGCTAAAAATATGAAAATGAATTCTCCTAATCAACAATCAAGCAAATCAGGAATATCTAAAAAGGATAGATTAAAGTTATGGTATTTACTATACATCTTGGATGGTCAACAATCCTTAGTTTTCAATAGACAAGCTTTAATGAACTCTCACGATCCTTTAATTGAGAATTCTAGAAAATTATTGCTTCAACCACCACCTACGACGGTCATTATGGAAGACACATCATATAATTCAACTCCTCCCATAACTGGATCATCATCTGACTCCTCCGTTTCTTCTATTGAAACTGATAACAATAGAATTAAATCTACTCAATTATCCAGAAGTAGTTCATCTACTGATGTCTCTAAGGCAAGCTTTTCTGATCTAAGATTGATCTCTCAAGTTGAATACAATCAAGCTATCAGTAACGTTTTCGATGGTGATGCATGGGATCTATTGACACCGGCATCGTTTGGGTTACCTTTCAAATCTAATTTAGAGTTAGATAAATGGATGGTGCAATGGACAGTGTTGTTGTCTCCATTCAGTAATAATCCTATTTGGTCATCTAAGTCTACCCTGATTTATTATAATTTTGCTAAGATGCACATTAATTCAAGAGCCGTCAGGGAATTACATATGAATGGTACAAAATTGCCTACATTGAATGAGGGGCAAATTGAGGAAATATTTGGTGATGATCACCACCATGGACATTCTTCCAGTGTGGATAAAGAAGATTCATCCGATGATGACCTTGATGATGATGATGACGATGACTTGGATTCTGCTATTCGTCATGAATTGTCTCCAATTGAAAGTAAGAAGGTGTCCTCTGAGTTAGCCCTATCTGCCGCTGAGACTGTCCTGAATATTGTGCTCAATGATCCAGATATTTTGGCAGCATTAAAATATGTTCCGATTCATATTCACATCATGTTATACTATGCTGCATTGTTAGTGTTAAATCCACCAAATTACTTAAAATTGGATAAAGAGAAATCTTTCAATGATTCATTGCAATCGATTAGTCTAGTGAAGAAGTTGAAAAGTATTGTGCAATCCAATATGCCAATTGATAGAGGCTTTTCTAATAAATTGGTTGACAGTTTGAGTACCGTTATCGAGGAGAAGGCTATGTTAATGAAAAAGGAATTGGAGAAAGCTGGTGATACTGAATTATTGAAGAAATTGGATGAGAGCTTAGCTAAGGATGATTCGATTAACAATAATAAGCATAGAAAGGCAAAGATATCTGCTTGGCCAGGTTATGATCATGGTCACCCGAGCGCTGCGACAAAAAAATTATAATATTAATTAAATCCTTCTTTTGTTTTACTAAACTACTAATAACAACTTATTTATTTTTATGTAACCTATAAACAATAATAATATGAATAATCTAAATAACGGGAAGCTTACTATTCCTGATTGGAATGAGGTGACAAACTCTGTAACAAGGGTATGTATGGTGTTGGTAATATAGTGTTTGCCCCCTTTTTTTTTCATGCTTTATACTAATAACACCCAAATGGTTCACCAGGTTTCCCAAATCTTCATGAATAAAATTAACACACCCGAGATTGCATCAATTAAAATGACTGATATTGACTATAATATAGCTAGATCCCGAGAATTAATTAAACAAATCAAAGGTTTTCAAGAACAAATGGGGAAATTTCGGATTTCCATCATTTCTCTTAAGCACATTCAATTAATGGGGGTTCAATTTCGGTTAATATTTTCATTAGATGATGTCACCAATTATCAGTTGGATGTGTTTAAGAAATCTACACAATTTCTAGAGAGTCATGGGGAAGTTCAAGAGTCAATTGAATTAGGGATTACATCATTTGAAAATCGTACAAGGGACCGTATTAAGATCTTATTGGACAATTTTAAATTAGCTAATAAACAATTTGATCAATATACTAAGTGTAAAACTAATATTGATTCATATGAAAGGGATTTGAAAATTTTACAAAATCATAAAAATGATTTAAGTTCAAGGGATTACAAACGGAAATTTGAAATTCAAAAAAATCTAGAAGAAACCAAATTGAAGAATAAGTTAAATTCTTCTAAATTGAGGCAAGAGATCCCCAGATTGAATGAATTAATATCCAGAATCATTGTCCAGATGTTCACTGGGTTTTATTTTTGCACATATCGCATATTTTATGAACTGTTTGAGAAATCACAGGCTCTGTGTTCGCAGGGAGAAGAAACCTTTCTGTCCAAGGGAAAATTCCAAGATTTAATGAATGAGTTAAGTTTAGCCCAGAGTAAAATATTGGATGACATTAATAATTTAAACATTATCAATTTTACTAGAGTTAATTACAGTGATTGGTCAACTGGAATAAATATGGCAGAAGTTGGACCCCCAGAGGGAAATACCCAGTCGGCATGTTTAGAACCATGTGAGACCGGTTGCGATGTAGTTGTAGCTGCATTTGATTTTAGTGGTGTTGATCAAGGTGACTTGAAGTTCAATGCAGGTGAACAAATTAGAATACTACAGAGAAATCCATCGGGGTGGTGGAAAGGCATCAAACTCTCTGACGGTAGTCAAGGGGTCTTCCCGTATAACTATGTTAATTAAAATGTGCTATATTACTTCAATAAACGTTGTAAATGATTGTAAATGAAATTAACTTTTTTAAAATAACCTATTGAGCAGTTATATGAAAATTCTAGAAGCAGAGTAGTTAATGTATATATGAAAAGTCATGATCTATATAAATTGAACGAGAGCGAAGCGAAGGGAAGGGAAGGGGTAGATCAAGACATATTCATTTTGGTTTGCATGTTAGCTTTTTCTTTTTTGGTTTTCACAAATATAATCTGTCAATTGTAACGTATGCCTCTCATAATGTCATGTGTGACATTACAAATTGGTATAAAATAATGAATAAATTAGTTAGATGGATGGTCATAAACTAAAGATATCCTGTAAATCCGCTAAATGATTTTTGCAACCATATATAATAGTTCTAAAAAAAGACTTTGTTTTTTTTTCTGGAGAATGAAGTTGTAGGTTTATTAATAAATAGACCGTTATATTATTGTTACACGAATAGGATACAGGATAATCCTTTCGCTTACAGGTAAGTAAATGATCTGAGAGTGATATATATAACTACATCCATTCATACGAACATCCCGCTACACACGTTTAATAAGAGAAAAAAGTTTAAAATGGATACACTTACACAACCTGGTAACTAATCAACTAAAGTAGCATTATGTCTAAGTAGTGCTTTCCATGCATGAAAGTTTCATAACATCCCGACTAAGTTGAATTCAAAAAAAAGAAAGCTTTGTAATGGTATATATATATATGTCCTTTAAAAAAAAAACAGAAAAACTCCGGGAGAAGAAGGTCTGGATCACTTTAAAGAGATTTCATATTGGGTTCCTGATCCACGAACACTATATCTTCTATGACGATCCACTTTGGAGTGATACTAAAAACAGATCATAGCAAACAATATATTATATATATATATTTAAAAGTTAAACGGAGATCAAAAGATCATAAGTAAGCAAGGTTAAAATAATATAAAAAAAAAGAACCAAATAACGCCTGAATAGTAAATTTCTCCGTTGATAACAAAAAATTAATTTTAAATTAATTAATTGTGGATGGACATCTGTTTAAGACTGTGGGGTATACCTCTGTTTTAGGTAATTATTAGAGGTCATACAGTGTGAAGCATATGTTCAGTCAAATTGATAAGGATTAATCAGGTACGTACAGTGCTAGTTATATATATATAGTTGTAAGGGCCTACTTGCTCTTGCTCTTGCTACTATTTTTTTTTTGTGACAGCAAATTAAAAATGGTCAACAATTGCTTTAACATTGACTAAATAGTGGATTTTAATTAAAATTATAAATAGTTGTTCATTGAAAGGACATAAAAAAAGCTTATAAATTGTTACAAGGTTATAATTACCGATCCACAAAATTTTATTTCAATTTTCTTCTGGTATACTCAAACGATCTCATTATCTTATCTTCTTATGATATATACTGCATATATATATATATATATGTAATTATAATATAGAGATAAATAAATGGATAAGTTACACTCAAAACATGGCAAGTCAAAGTAATTGCATTAATTGACTCTGATCAGAGAACAAATATGGGTCCTTAATGTAGTACAGTCTACAACACTTCTTAAACTTATCTTCCTTTGATCCCGCCTTGAAATCTTGTGGATCTTCCATATATATTAGAACTTGTATAAAGGACATAATGTCTATATTTATATTCTCATAAACTTCAAATCCACTTTAGGGTTCATCCCTTGAAAGCATACACCCCCTAGTTATCTCTCTCTCTTTCTCCTGTAAGCTCTCCCCAGACAAAGTTTAAAATTTTTTTTTTGTTACTAAAGGCCAGCCTCTTCTTTATGTCTCTTCCTTCCTATGGCTCTCCGGTACCGGGCCATTTCCCGGATTCTTCCTTCTCTCCCCCCCCTCCTCTATCTCTCTGCAATGCATACTGTCAAGCAGGCACAAGAGAGTGCCCTGTGCCTGCCCCCCCTGGGAAGCCTCTCAACCACACACACCCAGATCGGGTTATTTGGCTGTCTTCGTCTCTTTTATCCGCTTTGTATTATTAATTGTTGAATTCACACATATTCACAAAGGTACTCTACCCCCCCCCCTTGCAGGGCTGTCAAAAACAAACAAACAAACGTATAATAATAATATTGTATTACATATAACAGTTACCAAAGTATACCGTTGTACCTCTCACTGTTTCATACAAGCACAAGAACTGTATTTAAAAGTGTATACCAATTTCATTAATATGGGACCGAATTGTGTTTCCCTGTTTTATGTAAATGTATGTATGCATTGATTTGAAATCTGCTCTCTCTCTCACTCAGCTATTAAATAAGAGAATGTGCATTCCAAAAGCATTTAATTGTTGATTTTTAATAGCATAGAACATTTTCAAATTATATAGGTATTGATCAAAAAGATCTCTGAAAGTGGTCAGATTTTATAATCACAAAATACATATATACAATTCTTCCATTAAACAAACAATAGAAACATATATTTATATATCTCCTTCGTATACCCATTAAATTCTTTTATTTTAAAGTTAAGCGGCATACTGGATACCATGCATGAAAATTAAAAATTAAAGTTTTGGTTCACACATTATATATGATCCTCTCCTTCAATTAAATGCAATATCTCTTTTGATCTGTTATTCTATTAATTATATTTAATTTATTTTGGGTTTCAGCTAACTTTTTGATCCACATTAATCTCTTTTGATTATCTCTTCCTTCCCTCTATGCTTTTTCCTTTGGTGTATATATATTCGCCTCATTTCCTACCTTTTCTAATTTTTTTTTGGTTCCTTTGATCTATCACAAACACATTTACAAAAAAATACTATTACTCCTTTTTATGTCTACAACTATAACATTCCAATACATTTACAATATTCCATCCATCACTGTGTCAATATGAATACTTACTCATCCATCGACACAGCATTCACCACCCTCACCACCCTCACCACCAATCCACCATCACCTATCACTCCAGATCAGGAATACATTTCCACCATGTCTCCATCCTCTATCACTCAATATAGCAAACAACAGGTATTACCATTCTCAGCTATCAGCAATACTCCAGCAACTTACTACAAGGATTCTATGTCTTCTTCTCAGAAGACCACAGAATCCTCCTCCTACGTTCCATCCAACAATGCAATCTCGACTTTTGCTATGCCATTCAATATCACAGATTTCCTAAGCTACGAACAATCCATTTCTAATACCACTTCCCCCGAATTGATATACACTAACAATGGATCCACAGCATCTACTACTCCATCTTCAACGGAATATAATTATAGTGGCTTCCAACCACAATATTCTACACCATATACAATCAAGACTGAAGATTCAAATTATATCCCCGTTGATCAAACTCCAGAAATGATATACACCGATTTCTTTGCTTCCAATGTACCATTGGCTCCAATGATGCCTGAAAATGATACTTACGAATCTCAAGATGAAGAAGAAAAGCAACGGATCGAGTCAACCCCACTAGTTGAAGAAAAACAAGATACAACAACACCATTGGTTCCATCGTCACCTATATCATTACCAATAGCTCAACCTGTTAAATCGAGATCGAAGAGGGCCACCGCAAGAAAATCCAAATCCAAGGTTAAACCTAAAGAAACCATCACTAGATATGAATGCACAGAATGTGATAAGGTGTTCACAAGAAATTGGAATCTCAAACTTCATTATGAGATTATTCATTTGAAATTACCTCAAATTCGGTGTTCAATATGTGATCAAGCATTTAATCGGAAATCCGATATGAATAGACATATTAAGGAAATCCATTTAGGTCGTAAAAGATATCAACTCAAGAATAATAAACGGGGTAACAAGGAAACCTTCCATGAACGGTCTGCCTCTGAAGGTGATATTAGAGCATTATTGACTAAATTATCCAAGCATAAAAGAGGTGGTTGTCCACAAACTACTCATAGACACACTCATAGTGAATCATATGTGATGGATTGTATGGATGAATCAGCTATAATTGATGACGATGAAGAAGAAGAAGATGAAATCATTCCTGAAGAGAAATTAGTTGATCCAAAGCTTACTTTATTTGTGTGCAAGGGTCATTGTGAAGATGGGTCCGAATGGGGGTGTGGTGCTAGATTTGTTAGAAAATATCAATACAAAAATCATTTGAAAACAAAGAAGGCTATTAAGAATTGTAAGGTTCCTCCAGGATTTCTGGATACAGTTTGATTGACTTTCTCCCCTCCTTTTTATTCTCCTTTTTTTTTTGCATTACTCTTACTATTTATTTGCATCTCTCTCTCTCCATCTATGCTTCATGTCTTTTTTTTTCTATATCAATTAGAAGTTTTTCCTGGGTCTTCATGTCAGCAATAAGAAGAATTAATAATTCTTTATTTTTTGACGTCGTTTTCATTTTCATTTTCATTTTCATTTTTTGTGTTATTTTGCTTTTTTTTTAACTCTCTCCTCTTTTCTTTTAATTATCATTTGTTTTATCTTATTACTATTTTTACATACGCCTCTCACATCCATTTATTTTTTACTACTACATATCAAACTCCAAATTACAACTTTACTTATAATAATATTCGATACTAAAATTGACTAGTCTGGGATCATCACCGTAAAGTTTTAATAGACCCGGTTTTTTAAATAAAGGATCTGCAAAAATCAAAAAAAAAAAATTTTTGTAAGAGCAAAAGACTTTCAGAACAATGTAAATTCCCGAGATTCCTCCTTTTAGCGGAGAATCTTTTTAATTACTAGTAGTAGTGGATTTGATTAAAGAGCATTTAATTATCTTGGTTTTAGCTCTGATCTAATCAATAGGTGTACTTCGGAGACCCGATGGTTACAATATCTATAGGTTCACTAAGTTTCACCAGAGCATGTGCTTCACACCAGCCAACCTTTTTGTACTTTTTCTATACATGGCTTATCATTCTCCAGAAAATGTTGGGTACTTCCTCATATTGCATCTTTCATTCTCCAACCTTCAAATACCTCCTCATCATGAACTGAAATTTCAGAGTTTCTTAACCTTATTAAGCATGAAATTCGGTATACTGGGTTAAGATATGGATGAGATGAGAGGATCTGTATGAACACTAAAGCATAGAGACAGGTAAACGTATAGAGGTATGTTAGAGCTAATGCATAGACTCTGTAAAGGGGGGGTTAATTCAACAGAGAGGCATAAACTACACTAAAAAAAAAGGCTGTATATGTACGATACCGGATCAGTCGCCCCAACCTCCCTCCCCTGACAGCCAGCGGCCTCGTTGGAACGTAACCGAATGTGAGCCCTTAGGCCAAAAAGCCGCCAAATTGAGATTTATACTTTTATACAATATAACTTCCCGGTTTCAGTCGTTGCACACTGTATCTCTGTGAGTTTAGCCCGTGTGTATGAATTGATTCCATTGTCAATTCTAAAGTTTATGATCGTCTAGACTTTTTAAATGGATCCCTTGTACTTTTTTGTGTATTAAAAAACGAATTTAAAAATGATCGACCGATAAGAGTGTAAATAGGAGGTGATAGTTCCAATTTGTTTTCCGAATTTTAAAATCGGTAATTTTAAAACAGTTCCATTGATTTTAAAAATGGTATATATGGTGTTACCCTTCCATTTAATTATATGATATATAGTATAATTGAGAGGAGATGATGTCTTATCAACTGTTACTTGCTGTTTACAAAAAAATATTTTTTTTTTTGACTTTGATAAGAACGTCAAAAAAAACTATCAGATCATTAGAGTTTTCCATTGCTTTATTAAATGGTTACCACAGAGAGAATAAGTGTAATACAATGGTAGATACATATAACCGTGTTCAACCGTGTATTTTAGGGAAAATAACTAACTATGGGAAAGTTTTCGGTCTCTTCCATTCAAGAAGCACTAAAGCTTATTCAATTGTGTTATTTTGAATACAATGTTACCCAATTCTGTCAATGATTTTTTGTATTCTTATCAATTACTAATCATTATTTTATAACTAGATCAATAATCCCCCCAGATCAACCCGGGATCAAAACAGTATATCAGCATAGCACAGCATGTTCTTAAATGAGAACATTGTCCGTCGGCGAGTTCCGCGAGCCAAATTTTGTGTAAGGATGTGGTCGCCATTAATTGCACACAGAGAGATCGAGACAAGTTTGATAATTCATTATTTATCTTTCCAGAATTCCTTGATTATTCTAGTATATTTAATGGACACTGAACCAATATCTAATATGCCTAACATTAATACAAAGAGAGAAGTAGGTGCAAGTGTGCTATCATCAGTGGTGAACACTATTAACACTATAGTGGGGTCAGGTATGCTTGTCTTATCATATGCTATAAGAACAGATGGTATCATGTTGGGATCATTCATCTTACTAGCAGCAGCATTCGCCAATGGATTTGGAATGATCTTACAAGGTGTCTCCGCTAAGTTCTTACCCGAACACACTGCATCATTTTTCACTGTGTGTATGATTACATATCCGAATCTCAGTGTTGTGTTTGATTTCGCTATAGCATTACAATGTTTTGGTAGTGGTGTCTCATATATCGTTCTCACTGGTGATTTAATGCCTCGTATCTTACCTATTTCAGGTTGGGAACCAGAATCTGTCAGACTATTTTACATTTTATTATCAGTGGTTATCACTGTGCCATTATGTTATTTGAAAAAATTGGATAACTTAAAATACACCTCCATATTGTGTCTCATAGCTATAGCATACCTTGCTCTATTAGTGTATGGTGAATTCTTTTACTCGCTCGCTACAGACTTTAAACATATTCCAATAGAAAAACAAGGTCCAATATCATTTTGGAAACCTCAGGGTATAAAACCAATTTTCAAAACTCTCGCTATCATAGTGTTAGCATACACTTGTCCAAATCAATTCTCCATTGTCAGTGAATTGGAAAATCCATCTTTGGAGAGAATCTCTCTGATCACTACGATTTCCATGACTGTCACCACAGTGTTGTTCTGGAGCGTGGCCATCTCTGGGTATTTGAACTTCGGGAATTACATCTCCGGTAATATCATTCTAGCTTATGATGACAACTTCGTTGTGTCCATAGGGAGATTCCTCTTGGTGTTGATGGTGTTGTTGTCTTATCCATTGATGTTCCATCCTGCCAGAGTTTCTATTAATAACATATACCATTGGACTAAAGTGAATGTCATCAATAAACCATCTACTATAACCTCGGTGTCTGATCAATTGACACCAGAGACAACATCATTGGTTAATCACAATGAACAAGAAACAGCTGAATTGGTGTTAGAAGCAGAACAATCAATAATCTCCGAAGAAGTTGATGTTCCATTTCCTCATACTAGATACATGGTGATGACCACAGTGATGTTAATCATCTCATATATAATTGCATTGAAGTTGACATCTTTCGAATTTATTTTAGCGTTAGTGGGGTCTACAGGTGGTGTCTTGATCAGTTTTGTGTTACCTGGGTGTTACGGCTATAAATTGATTCGTACTGAAGATAGAGTGTTAAGAGATTCATTACTCAAGAATTCTCCATTAGATTCTGATAATTTCATTTTCACTAGTATATCGATCAAATATGCATCATTATTATTAGGTATTTTCGGTGTATTGACGATGTTTGCCTGTCTTTATTCAACGATATTTGAATAGACGTTATATTGTATAGGTTATTTTGCATTAGTTAATTATTTTAATATACGTGTTTCTAGATTTAGTAAGAGAAAAAAGTGTATGGATAAAATAACATTTTAAGAAAAGATAGTAAAAGATAAAGACAAATAAATAAAACAAACAATTATAGAGAAACAGGAACAATATTATTAAAGAAAAGCAATGAATAGAAGGAAACAGAAAGAAAATGCAAGGATAGACTAGATATGTCATCTAAAAAATGTGTGTATATGTCTTTTTTGTTTAATATGTGTGAATGTTTTAATGTGTTGGGAAAGAAGGAAAAAAAAGCCATTTTGCAAAATTATTGACCCTTCTCATCATTGAATTCTTCTTCCTCATCATCATCTTCGAAGTCAGCTTCTGCTTCATCTTCCAATTCACTTTCTGTATCCTCACTGTCACTTCTGACGTCATCAGCGGAACTACCAGTGATCACTTTGATGGCCACTTTCAAAATTAAAAACATCCAAATCACCATAAGAATTTGTAATCCACCAAGTAATATCAAGAATTTATCAATGGCACTATTAGTGTAACAGATAGCATCGGAATCTGGTGGAAATTTATCACAATTACCATCCATGATATCAGTAGCCTTAAAGCATGCATGCCAAAACACATAATTGTAGGCACCATGTCTTAACACAATCCACGATATCATGAACACGATAAACAACACATCACAAGTTTTCTGGTATCCACAGTACTTCATCATTTTAGCTAATGACAAGAACACGTCAACGACATCCATAATAATTAAGATGACATGTCCTATATGAGTGAAATAATATTTATAAGATCCAATAACTAAAAGACAAGTTATGATATGGTGAGAGAACATTTGGAAATGATCTTTTCTCTTGTCTTCGATGTTTAAGACAATTAATTGTTGTAGCCAACAAGCAGTTTGAACCAAATAATATGTTTTGAAAAGGAATGTCATTCTATCATGAGGCCAATTTCTGTATATATTATCACAATTTAAGAAATAATCTGAAGTAACATAAAGATAAAATCCGAATGACCAAGACACAAAATAATAAATTAAATACCAACCTTGTTCTTTGAACCTCTGACAAGCTTTAAATTTATGCATATTCACTAATTTAGCCATAGGCTTAAGGAAATACACCATCACCAAAGATCTTATCAAGATTAAACTGAACACCCAAAACACCACAAAATATGCGTCATCTATACCATGGTTGTATCTATCAGTGTCTGGATATTTATATTGTAAAGTGTAGAATTTTTTATAGTATGGATTTATTTGTGCTAACACAAAGATCACTGTTAATGCAAACAAACATATTTGAATTTGAAGGTTATCCAGTTTATGGGATGCCACAGCTCTTGGATCCACTTTTGGGATCGTCAATTTAGGCATTTTCTTAGTTACTGGGTTAGTTGCTTGATTGATCTGTGTGTGAAGTGAGGCAGAACAAGACTGAAGTTTTGAAGATTGATCTGACAACTTTTTATGTGGTATTTGCTGTTGTTGCTGCGGTTGTTGTGATTTCTTATGAGAGATATATTGATCCAAATCTGTATTTGAAGATGAACTTATTGAGACACCTGAAGAATTCCCAAGAATGCTAGATGTCATTTTTGATGAAAAAAAAAATTTTGGGAAGTGCAAGAAATGTAATTAAACGAATGGAAATGGGAATGGGCAGAAAAGAATAAGGGGAAGAGAGAATAGATGAGTGATTAGTCTATTAATAAGTGAGGTATTTGGTGAATAAATAAAGGCGGAAATGTGTATTTGAGTAAAGGGTTTTTGATAAACGAGAGATAGAGATAGATGGGTCCTGCTTTTTTTGGAATGAAATTGTTGAATTGAAAAAGATAGTAAAGGGAGTTCCAACTTTGAGATAGTAAAAAAACTTGAATTAATTAGCAAGACACACAAGTATTGATTTTCCAGTATGATTTAAATTGACTGGATATTTGGTCTAGTAATGGTATCTCTGATTTACCCTTAAAGGTAAGCATATTTAAGATAACTTTCCAAAAGTAGAACACGTTTTAATTTTTTTTTTATACTGTCTCGTCGAAGCACAAAAAAAAAATTTTTTTTTTTCACTTAGTGTCAGCTAGATAACGTTACTTGATCTGGGGGGAGAAAGAGAGGTGGGTGGTTTACACGGGTAGTTCATTATAAGAAGTAGTTTACACAAGTGCTGTAAAGGGGGAGAGAGAGGGGGGAGGACGAGGGGGTGGGATATACACAGAGAGAAAGATCATAGAGATAGATACCCAACTAGATCCAATTTTTATATACAATAGACAGAGATCCAACCGGCAGCTAAGCATTTTCATTTCATTCCTAAAAGCATATGATGGACACCATTACGAATGGAGATCTCATCGTACGAGTTCCATCCTTCATATAGAGTGAGCATTTCTTGAATAGTCTCAATGACTTCATCTAAATCAATATTAGAACCAGCTAGAAACTTGATAAAGTTCTCCAATCTGGCATACTGTAATCCGGCATTACCACCAGGTGGTCCACTATGAGGTCTACCACTACCAGCGTTGTCACCACTGACACCCGTAGTGGTGGAACCTTGCTCATTACCCGACACAGGGCCCGACCCTGAAACACCTAACATGTTAACGTAATTCGAGAGTCCATCAAATTTCCTCAAATGAGAACTCCCAGGCGTACCAGATGAACTATTACCACCTCCAGTGTGTATACTTGTCCCACTATTATTATTGCTGCTATTTGTACCATTACCATTGCCATTATTATTATTAGTAGTATTGTTGTGTCCAATGGTAGTATTATTTGAATTGGAATTCCCCATAAGTGACAATAACACTGGATCCGCACCTAGCACTAAAGTCAAATATAAAGATCCAATGGCTATTATATGAGGAGGAAACAAAACGTGTAAATCTGTAACGTAACTATCATTGATGATGGACCAACAAGTTTGAAATTCTTCTGGGACAATCTCTACTTTATTAGAGCTTTTACCATCTTTCAATACTTGAATTAAATCAATCAATGAATTATATGGATGATGAATTATTAAAAAGCAATCCAATTCTTCTATAAGGTAGAATTCAAATTCAGCTAATTTTGTTAAATCATTGGGTATAAACTCTGGCCAACAATTTCTAGCCTCAGATAGAATTGTTCTAATATGTTGTGGATTCTCTTCTATCTTACATGCAATGTAAACACAGGTTGTCACCAATAAATATATGTTGATTTCACCAATTGATGCTCGTATGAGAAATCTAGTCATATACACTTCAGCTGTAGATAATACAATTTGTCTAAGATTCAATTTTCTTCCCAATTTCAATAATAATTGGTGTAAATATATTCTCATATTCATATCATATTTAACTGTATGCATGGATTTATTATGAGAATTATTCAAGTTCCCCAGATATCTGGCCTCAAGTTGTAAAGCTGAATTCCTGGCATGAGTGAGTTCCTCTCTAGTGAATTGCCATTGATTTCGTTGTGAAGAGGTCCAATAATTTGCAGACATAATTGAATCTCTTCCTGCTGGGTAACCTTCTAGGTTGAGTTGTTATATATGAGGGGGGAGTTCTAGTTGGAAAAGTAACCAGACTATCTGATAAAAATTGGAGAAAAGCTAGAGACAAAATAAAGTCAAATTGTTTGGCCGCGGTCATCATTGGCAGCACCAAGGAGACCGGTTTAATTAGATGCTGCTGATTGATACACTTGTTAAATATGTATATAGCGAGATTGATAAATCAAGTGGTAACTAAACTAATATTACAGGGGGGAGTAGCAAAAAAACAAAATGTATATAAATAAAAAAAAATCACAAAATGACACTTTCTAACCTCTTTTCAATGGCTTACTCCAGAACACAACTTCAGTGTCTGCAGTAGTGAGCATTCCCAATCTAGGATTAAAACTCACTATTCTAGGAATGTACTTCTTCTCACCAATCTCTGGATGGCTCAACTTTTTCACTGGTTCCAACTCTATTACATTATCGACGACAACGTCGAATCCATCATTAGCCACCCCATGCACCAATGTGAGATCCCAAACTAGAAGTGATCCATCACCATTACCACCGATCACGTATTTCCCATCTGGCGTAGTTGTGAGATTCCCTGTGGATATATAATTTCTCTCAGCGATGGGAGTTTCACCTGTTAACACGGCTAACACTTTCAAGGAATACGAATCCAACACCAAGCTTGTATCCACAGAATTAGTATTCACAATGATGTGTTTATTATCCGTTGTGAATTCAATCTTAGTAACCTCTGTGGGACCCCTTTGGAAATACTTTGATAAACTGACATTAGCGATTAATCCATTAGGGAACATATTAAGGGCATACAATCTCAATTGGCATGAACCCAATTCATAAGTTGCCAAAACTGAATTCGAGGGATCAACAGCTATCAATGAACCTTCTGATTTGGCTCTATCTAATAAAGATACACAATTAGATGATCTGACATCCCAACATCTGACAGTGCCATCCATACCACTAGAGTAGAATCCATCCACATGGACACCACTACTGGCATTACACAGTGATAACACTTGACCTGTGTGACCTTTAAAATATCTTATAAATACGTTATCACCCAATGACAATAATCTTAACGTGTCATTCTCTTTTGTACTTGCATAAAGACATTGATGATGTCCGGAATTAGTAAATTGAGCTAAATGAGCACCATATTTTTTAGAATATGTAGATTTCAAATGAGATCCTCTTGCAACGTCATATAATTGAATACTTTCATCTATTCCGGATGATAACATATAATGACCCGTGATGTCGTAATTTATTGATGTTATACTAGATTCCTGTGCATGTTTTTCGAAAATTTTAATTGGTTGAAATCTCGATATCAGGTCTATATCTAATCTAATATTAGATGAGTTGTTAGACTGCATGATGGTCTCCTTAACAATGTAGTCTATAGGGTTATAAACATTGTCCAAGGAAAAGCTTTTTTTTTATTTTTTTGATGATAATGAAATTTTTTGTGATTCCACAATCAGGGAAGGAGGGACCCCACCTTTCTTTTAATAAGTTTTATCTATTACAGAGATACATTATCTTATTAAAACAGCATCTTGATCATTAAAATGGTATGTTACAGATGTTTCATGGTATTCCTGCTTTAAGAAATACTAACAAGGTTAAAAAAAACGGTGAAACTGTCTTTCATCGATTCTTTTCTTTAGTTCGGCAAAATCTTCCATTACAGTATTGACTTAATCATGGTCTCCATCATCTTATCAGGTGTTAAGAGAGTCACCGGATTTGAATTATCTGTGACTGCCCTTGCTCACACTCGTGATTCTCAAACTTTTGTTGCTAAGTATTTAGCCTTTGGGGATTTCTTATTTAACAGACTTTGTTCTTATGCTAAGTCTTCTAAGAGTTTCAGACCAAAGCAAATTGTCAGTTCTGAAGACTTAAAGGATACCATTAAGCAAGGTGTTAATGCTGTTTTGTAAATGGTGATACTTTTCAATGTTAGACTTCTTTTTATTTTCTCTCCATTTTCAATTCTTTTGATATCCGATCTTACATATTCTCCCTCCTTTGTTATTTATGGTTTTTCTCTCTCTCTTCTTTGTTTTTTTTTTTTTTCAATGTATATCATCTGGTTCTTAGAGATAAATCAACTTATCTACTTTATTTTTTTTAGTTCCTCCATCATGGAGTTCACAAGTTTGTCCTAGAAACAAATATTAGTGCTTTAAAGCAATTCAAAATTGCTTTTACTTTTTTACACACTCTTATTTTTATCAGTAGAGGACATATATGAAGTAACCATTATATATGATTGATTTGATTTAAAATGGTAGGTTTAATTGAAGGGATATTCCATTCGATAAACTATCAATATAATCAAATTTATTCATTTATTTCTTCCTTTTAATGGGGTTGTATCTTGAATTATAAACAAGAAATGATCCAAAGGCATTGGAAGACATTTAATAAAACAATGTAAGATATATTAATAATAAAAGTAAACTATAAACATGGAATAAAAAATGGGGGAGTAGGAAAAGATGGCTAATAAATAAAATTCAAAGAACAAAATTCTATTTCTTTTCTGTCACTTCTGGTTCTTCATCTTCTTCAGGAACCAATGCATCGACTGAATCTAATAATTCAGCTAATTCACCACTTTGACTCATACTCATAATGATATCACAACCACCGACAAATTCCGAATTAACATATAATTGAGGAATTGTTGGCCATTCAGAGTATTCCTTAATACCTTGTCTTAATTCAGGATCTTCCAAGACATTAT
Organism: Ambrosiozyma kashinagicola; assembly: GCA_001599075.1. Lineage (NCBI taxonomy): Eukaryota > Fungi > Ascomycota > Pichiomycetes > Pichiales > Pichiaceae > Ambrosiozyma > Ambrosiozyma kashinagicola. Next base: position 997,465 of record BCGA01000004.1, read on the forward strand.
AAGCTGCAAATTTAACTGGATCAACACCTTGTTGACCTAATATTTGAATTGTAGCTCTAGAAAATCCACAAGCTGGAGCCTCTGGTGTACCCTTCATGAATAACACCACAGGTGCTGAACCAACTGCTTCATCGATGGCTTGTCTAGTTTCATCTGATAAATATCTCACTAATAGTGTTTTATTAGCTTTAATGATGTTTTGAGTTTGTTGTCTAGCTATAGCTGGACGGATCTGGTTAAATTAATGGCAAAAAAAAATTAAGTGTTAGTAATCAGTGGAGGAGAGGAGAGGGGAATATATGAATCAAAAAGCATGGGAAGTAAATATTAGAACATACGAATGAAGAAGCAGTCAAAAATGAAGATCTGAACATTGTCAATAATATGAATTATCTATATAATATAAGTGTAGTTGTATAATTAACTTAAAATAACGTCTTTATTCGATTTCCAATTTTTAATTCTATTCAGCGAAAAATTTAATTTTTTTTAGAATTACACAGTGGAGCTACACAGTGGTGTAGATCATTTCTGGATGTAGATTGTTATATTACAGTTAGATTATTGGGATTAGAAGAAGGGTGACACAGGGAGAAGCAAATGATTGAGAGAATTCAAAGTAGGGGAGTGGATTAGAATCTACTAGGTAGTCAGATCAGTGGATTGCATTGAACCTGTTGTGAGATCAGTGAAGTATTATTGAATTATGTCATATCAAAGTATCACTGCTAATGATAAACTATTATAACTGAATACCAATTAACCAAGTTAATTAGTTTATGCAACAACATGTACATGTAGTATCTCTATCTATAACTACTTATAGTGTGTACCTTAATTACACACCATTAAAGATTGACAGTACAGACCGTTTAAAGCAGATTCAGTGATGTCAGATTGCTGTATAAAATATGCGATTAATCTATTGTATTACATTACATGGTGCGACGGGGGACAATTGTAGTGTATTGGTGGAGATAGATTATCAGTGAATATTAAACCCCCGTTCAATCACCGAAGTTTCTTATTGTTAATAAATTATAGTTAAGAATTCCATTTGGATACAATGACCCCCTCCAACTTGTATATATATACACTATATTCCTCCCTGAATAAATAATAACTAAGCAGTAGAAGCAAAAAAACACAAAAATAAAGCTTGCAGTAATTAGTAGTACTAAATTTTAAGTCATTTTTTTTGAAAAATGGCTGGGTTAATAAATTTGTGAAATTAAATGAAATTAATTTCATATACAACACAATATTACAATATTCATTATAAATATATAGTTAGACAGTTAGATAATCAGTGAGTAAGTAATGCACCCCCAAATATCAGTAACTAATTTACACAATATAAAACAGATAAACGTAAAATTGATCCATAAAGTACCATAATAAAAAAGAAATCCACCACAAATTTTAAGCGGGTTAAAAAAAAAAAAACTCGACAGTGACAGTGTTACAACAACTCCGGTTATCAATAAATTATTTTATTCAATTTAGTATTACTCTACTTCTTTCCATCAATTGTATATATATATATCTAATTTATCTATAATTCAAGTTGGTTATCCATCTCTGATATACTCAAACACAAATTATACAAATACTATACAAAAAAAACAACCTATATTATAATTCAAAAATTTATAATAACAAAAACAAGCCTTGCTAAATAGAGATATACAACTGGTTGTCCTTCTCTATATCGCTTTGCTTTACTTCACATTTGGTTTTAATCAACCACTCACATTCGCTTTCAATACTACTCTTTTATATCATCACTGTCTGTTGTGACTGTCTATAGTCTCTTCTTTTTTTTTTGCTTCAGACTTTATCCCACGTTCCCGTACACCCCCACTAGTTTACCAGATAATTTGACCTTTTTCACTTTGTCACTCTGCATTTATTCATTACACTCATATACAACTCAATATGTCAGAATTTTACACTAATCAACCCAATTCAGAGCAATTCTATCACCGTCAACACCAAAAGCATGCTCAAATGCAGTTCCAACAACAACAACAACAACAGCCACACCAACAACAACAGGTAGACCCATCTCAACCTCTGAATGGGTTCATCATAGATGAAAAGCTTCAACAACATCTTCAAAGACAAAGAATTCCTTCCACAGTGCCTGCCGTGTCTGGCTCATTTCAACAAGGGGTGCACTTGCATCAACAACAAATTCAAGACACTTTCAGTCAACTACAATCTCAATCTCAATCTCAAGTGCAGTCTCCTTACTATAGCAATGGAGGACCTAGTCCATCTACAAATACAAATGGTGCAACATATTCTCCAACTAGTCAACCTGCATCGGATTTTGCTGGTTGGTTTATAAATCCAGCAAGTAATGTGACTACTCCAGAATTGGATTTAAATTCTGTATTCACCAGTGAATCTCATAACATACATGCAAAGGAGGAAATCTCATTAGAGGAAATTCTCAATGCTAAACCTGAATTGAGTCCCGATTTACAACATATTCACACTACAACTCAACAAGATCATCAAGTGTCTGATGAATACATGAACCAATTTTTGAAAATGGAAATGATGGATAACAGTCATGATATCACTACTCAGGGACAAGAATGTCATTCAATCACTAGTGGAACTCCTGGTATTGGCTTGGGATTAACTCACGATAATGGTTCATACACGTCAGGTGGAAGTAGTGATATAACCTTAGAAGATCCACAACAACAACAACAACAACAACAACAACAACAACAACAACAAATAGAACCAAATCAAGATTTCCCACAAGAGATGATGGTACCTGTGCAACTGGATAACCGTCGTCCATCTATCACTCAAGTGACTAACAGAAAATCTGCTAATTCAATTAAGCGTGCCAACGTGCCTACCACAAAGTCAACCACTAGACCAGGAACCATCAGAAAGAGTTTATCGACTACTCAAATGGCTGCCGCCGCTGCCGCCGCTGCCTTATCATCGCAACGGAATGCTAAGGATAAGAAGGATTCAATTTCTTTATCTATAGCTGCTGCATCTGCTAGTACTTTAGCTGCTCGGAATCCTAGAGCCAGATCTGTTTCGATGAATACCTTTCAAGTTAACTATACCCCGCCTAGAATGAAGAATGCGAAAAATAATAATACTAAAGGTTCACGTAATAGATCTAGGACTCTTTCTCTGACTAGTAATAATACTCATACTGGGAAAATCACTAAAGTTCCATCCATGACTTCATTTGCTACATCAACAAGTTCATTTTCTATCAATCAACCATCAACCAATACTACTCCTACTACAAATAACAATGTGAAACCATATTCACCACCTAAAAAATTATCATTTGTTTTTGAATCACCATCGAAATTTGCATCTTCAACATCACCAACTAATAATACTAGTGCTGCATCAACTTATTCTTCGAATTCAACAAAATTGAAATCTTCTGCATGTTCTATATCATCTAGTTCAACTGTATCATCAACTTTTTCTTATAATGGATTTTATTCTAAACCTCAACAAAAGTATTCATTTCAAATGTCTCAAGGTTCATCACCTGTGTCACCAAATATTCAAAGTCCAGTTTCTTCAACTGTTGCTAAATTTTCAAAGATGACAACAAATGTTTCACCTAATACATCAACTACATCATTTACTTCATCAAATGGTTCATCCACTATATTAGCTCCAAGTATTAAATCTAAAAAGAAAATTCCTAGATCCGATGTTATCCCCAATACTACAACCACTTCTTCAACGACTGCTTCTGGGTTACGTAATAATTCAGAATTTCAAAATTTGATTTCCAAATTTCCTAAAGATAATGCTGTTCCATTAGAACCTAAAATTTATTCCAATATTAAACAAGGATTAATGGAATTTCAATTACAAGTTCCACAAACTAATAGAGGTAAGAATGGTAATGGTTGTGGGTCTAAATTATCAGGATCGGGTACTAAGTTAATGAAATGATCATCGATTTTCTTTTCGATTATCGGGAGCATCGTATGTGTGAGTTATATGTGTGTGGGAAGTTATGTTTTTGAATGAATTTTTCCTAATGGGCTTATTCGGGTAATAAGTTTTTTTAGTGTTGTTTTTTTTTGTCAGTTTTTTTAAGAAAAAAAGGACAGTCAATTATCGTATAAAATAGTAGGTTATACCTCTATTTAGTTTTCTTTATTTTTTTTGCTTTCTTGGTTTCATTATTCTTTTCTTTTGGGTTTATATTCTATTCTATTCTTTTCTTTTCTTTTATATTCTTTTGCATTACTTCTATACCTTCTCTTTATTCATATACACTATTCAAATTATTATTATTATTTAAAGGGTTTTAAATTCGCCTAAAATCAACAACTACAACGAAAAAAGTCAAATTAAAAAAGCACAAAAACTATAAAATACTCTTCTAGAATCTTTTTGATTAATAAAGAAAGTTGTGTATGTGTGGAAATGTAGCAATTGAAAAAAATAATAATTATTTAAATTGTTCCTGGTGCCTTACCTGTTACTAACATTGTTTTAGTAATCGTTAGATATACTTATGTGAATTCTATGATATTGAATTATTGATCTCACGATGATCTTAATAATCTTTGAATGGGGGGGGGGTATTTATGATACGTAAATCAAAAGAAAATACAACAAAAAAAAATATTAGTTAATGTACAAAGTTCGGGTTATGATTAAAGTTAAAAAACCGCAACCGAACTTAGAATTAACATTCCAGTTGTTGAAAACGGTCGGGTTTGGGGGGTTTGGGGGGGGAGGGGCAGACACAAACAGAGTTATAAGGGGAATCTCGGGAAAAGGTTGATAAATACGTGGTAGGTCACTGGTTACATGGATCTGATTTAATGAATGTGACGTGGGAAGTATAATTTAAATATGGACAGATTTTATTTAAACTAGTTGTTTTGTTAGGTTGAATTAATATTATTTCAGCAGGAAAGGGGGGGGGGGAGAACAGGGAGGAAATTGTTGGGTATTGGAATGTATACTATTGTGATATGACTAGTTATAAGTTATCTTGGATATACTTGTATATCTATCTATCTACAATTAAAGATATCATAAATAATATTACCCCTTAATGGTTATACTATATAGGTAATGAAAATCTTTTTTTTTAAAAGAATAAAACATCATCATATCCTTGGAAGATCCCTTTAAGATCGAATAAAGTAAAGGTAATAATACAAAATTGGATTGCTATTAATCTTAATACAGATCTTTAATATAACCCAGCCATCTATTGTAATACATTCTTGTTACTTACTTCATAAATCTGTCTCTGCAGATTTATGTGTATTTAATAACGGGTACTACGTGAATGACATTAAAGTATATATTCAACGGGTACATGTTAGTTATATAAAATGATATTTAGTCATTTTTGTTACTAATTATTTCTATTTAGAGACAATCTATTAATTAAGTATTACGCAAAGGATCAAATTATATTGAATCATATATATATATATTTTCACTGATTTCCATTAAATAAAGAGATAGTTCTTTTTTTTTTTTTCTATCTGTGTATTTTGAATTATTCCTTTTATTTAATTTGATCTTTTTACTTTTATTTTCTTGTATCAATAACAAATTTAAGATACACTATACAACGGTATAACACAACATAACCACATTAATATACATCCATATATTCATTCAACTACCGCTTGTTTTATTTTTATTTTTTTTTTCTTCTTCTTGTTTTCATTTTAACATTTTCAGTCAAATTATTATTATTCATTTATTGTTAACCTATTTCATTAAATAATTGGTTTATTTATAGATTTCATTTAATAATAATAATATCAACATTGGTTCATCTATCTATATCTATTACAACAAGAAAAAAAAATAACAACATCACATCTTCTTTTATTCTAACTTTTTCTTCTTACCTCCTTGTGAACAATGAGTTTTGATAACACAACCACCAACTTAAAGTTGGAAGAAACTCAACAAACTTCAAATACAGGTTCAGGTGCAGGTAAAAGTGGTACAGACTTTGTGAAAAAGTTATTTCAAATGCTTGAAGAAAATGGTTATTCTAAAATAGTAAGATGGTCAGATGATGGTGATTCATTTATCATTACAGATACAAATGAATTCACTAAAGATGTGTTACCTCAATATTTTAAACACAGTAATTTTGCATCATTTGTTAGACAATTGAATAAATATGATTTCCATAAAGTCAAATTATCAAATGAATTGAAACAGCGATACCAAATTGAAAACGTTTGGGAATTTAAACATCCAGATTTTAATAAGAATAATAAATCATCATTGGATAATATTAAACGGAAAGTCCCCGTTCGTAAAGAAGGTGAACAAGGTACAACAAATCAAAATTTTGCATCAATTAATCAATTTAGAACTCTTCAAGATAGATATGACTTTTTAGAAAAGGAAAACACTAACTTGAATAAAAAATTGGATAAATTACAAGATGAAATTGCCCTACTCACAAATAAATATAATAGTTTAGTGTCAAGTTTACTCACAACAAGATCAATCAATGAATCATTCTCTAGATCTATAGATTCAATAGCTAAATCATTAAGTCAAGTGGGTATCAATTTACCCCCATTGGATTTACCCTTCTTGTCACAACCAAATTTATTACCAGGCCCACCGGGTGCAGTCCCAGTGGCTGTACCTGCTCCAGGTGGTGGTGCCGCTCCTCCTCCTCCTCCTCCTCCCGCTATGTTACCTGGTAATTCTCCATTGGTGGCAACAGCCGTCTCAACAGGTGGTGGAGGAGTACCATCACCTTCAATGGTGGTATCCCCCACAAGTAGGCAAAGCATATCTATCGCCCCCGGTGGTGGCTTACTCCCCGTGGCTCAACCTCCAGCTGCACAGGCATCACAACCACAGATGCCAGTGCTACCAACTACGGGTGCCCCAGGTTCCACTGCGGCACCACCAGCTTCAGCTTCAGCTGCTCCTCCAGTGACTCTGACACCTGCTCAACGGGAACAAAGGGTTCTCGCTAGACCTCATGGTTCCCCCCTGCATGTTCTACTTGTAGAGGATGATGAGGTGTGCATCCAATTGTGCCGTAAATTCCTCATGAAATATGGTTGCACAGTGGAAGTCGTCACCGATGGATTGGCTGCCATTAACGTTGTGGAACGCGTGAAATTTGATTTAGTATTAATGGATATTGTGATGCCTAATCTGGATGGTGCCTCAGCTACATCTGTAATTAGATCATTCGATAAGGATACCCCAATTATCGCTATGACGGGGAATTACCAACGTCAAGATTTGGTGACATATTTGAATCATGGGATGACCGATATTTTGGCTAAACCATTTACCAAGAATGATTTATACATGATTTTAGAGAAACATCAAATGGATAAGAAATTGATTCATCCTCCTAATGATCCTAAGGCTCCATCGGCTTCCACTTCTACACCGGCATCATCTGGTGGAGTGGCTACTGATTCTGCTAATCCTTCCTCTGGTGGTTCATCCACGGGTCCAGGTCCTAATGAAGGTTCCGATTTGAAATCAGTCGATGATTTCACTAATAAACGACCAAGATACAATTGAACAAAGACTATTTAACTCCTCTTCTCCTGCTTATTTTGTTTTGCTTATGACTAATACTAATGCTACTCCTCCTCCCCCCTTTATGTTTTTGTTTTGCTATATCATCCATCTTTTAATCATTTTAATTCAATTTAGTTCAGTACTTTAACGTGTGTTAGTTTTCTATCTTTCTGTATATTTATTATTATTATCATTACCTTATTTTCTCCTGGCTTCTTCTTACCCTTTTATTTCTCTCTACCATATATTATATATACAAATACAAACAGACCTTTTCTTCTATGCTCCTTATAATTATTTTTTTTTTGACTCTTTCCGCTTTAGCTCGCAAACAAATTCAATTTTATTTTTCGGCCATTTCTCGAAGAAGACATTTATGAATTAAATGATTCATCATCACATTGGTTTTTTTTTCAGCTAAACCTGATACCACCACATTCCATCCAATATTCATTCAATGTTATCATTATCATCATCAGTGAGAAGGGCATCGACTAGAGTTGTTCTCAATTCATTTAGATTGAATTCCACATTGGCATTCGTTGAAACCTCTGGTTCCACGATAACTCCATCTTCTCTATCTGCTTTAACGGCAGCTCAAGAAATTGGGAAACCAATCACTGCAGTGTTGTTAGGATCATCTGCTGAATCTGCTGCTGCTGAATTAGCTAAGGTGTCCACTCCATTGACTAAGATTATTGTCTCCAAGTCTGACAAATATGATCATTACTTACCTGAAGAAGTGTCTCCTATATTAGCTCAATTATTGAAAGATTCAGATTATACGAACTTTATCACTCCAGCATCTGCAGTCGGTAAGAATTTATTACCACGTATTGGTGCAGTCTTAGATTTACAACCTGTCTCTGATATAATCAAGGTTGTCTCTGCGGATACTTTTGTGAGACCAGCATACGCCGGTAACGCCTGGGTCACAGTGAAATCCAAGGATAAGCAAGTCTTATCCTCTGTGAGATCATCTGCATTTGCACCTGCCGAATTGAGTGCTGCTCAAGATGTCCCAGTGGAGACCGTGGATTACGTTGAATCAGGAAACACCACACAATTTGTCTCTGAAGAAATTGTCAAATCTGAAAGACCAGATTTGGGATCAGCCAAGGTTGTCGTTTCTGGTGGTCGTGGATTAAAGAGTAAGGCCGAATTTGATGCCGTGTTAAACCCACTAGCTGAGAAATTGAATGCTGCCATTGGTGCTTCTAGAGCTGCTGTGGATTCAGGATTCTGTGATAATTCATTACAAGTTGGTCAAACTGGTAAGATTGTGTCACCAGATTTATACATTGCCGTGGGGATCTCAGGTGCCATTCAACATTTAGCAGGTATGAAGGATTCTAAAGTTATCGTTGCTATTAATAAGGATGAAGAATCTCCTATTTTTAATATCGCTGATGTTTCCTTGGTTGCTGATGCATTTGAGGCTGTCCCTGAATTGACTGAAAAGTTATAAAAATGTTTACTTTATATTTGAATTTTCTTTTTTAATATAATATTATAATGTGTCCCGTATAATCTATTGAAACCCTGTACAGTATGAATTACTTAAAAAAATAATACATGCAATTACCGTTTCTGGTTTATTGTTTTTTGTTCATTACAAAGTCAGAACTTAGGGATTTCGTGTGACATTAGAAATTGGATTATGGCCAAAGTAGAAATACAATAGAAATAAGTTAATTTATTTCAAGCATTGGTGAATCGCTTTCAGATGAGGTGTAACAGAAGATTTGAAACATGGGCTGCTGCCAAATCACTTCACCTCGTGTTACTAGAGAATAGGGAAAGATATGGTGGATATAAAGGTAAGACGATAGTGTTACTTCTTATTGCCCATCTCTATGTGCTTTAATTCGTTCTTGTGGATATACATTTGGGTATGAGTGATAACTGCTACCTTTTTTAAACGTATTAACAATATTTGTAGAGCGTATTTTTATTTTGATTTGCTTTTGTTGGATCCCTATTTTGTCTTCTTTTCCTTTTTCTTCTACATATAACGTTGCCTTAACGAAGAAAACCTCATATAACTACATTACAGTACATCATAATGGCCTATGACAAATCTGCTGAAATGGAACAACAAGCTTGGATCGCTGGTAAATACAATGAACGGCCTGCCTTGGCAGCCTTGACTGGTTTGATCTCTTCATCACCGGTGGCTAAGATTTTCACGTCTAATGCTGTTCCTTTGATCATGTGGAGAGAACATCGCCAAGAAGCTAGAATTTCAGCTAGAATGGCATCCCATTGATAAAAAGATAATAACTCATTGGATATTAGTTCTTTTTATACAGCCAATGAATAAGGGTGATTTGAAGTTTGAATATGAGGTAATCTTTGATGGTTCTAGTTTATTTACGAAACAGTTTATCTTGTTTGTTCAGTTTATCCATTTCCTGTTAGCTGGATTATTAGGTTTAATAGGTTTGCTATGAGTTGTCTCTTGCTTGTGTCCTTCTTTTTTTCTTTTTCTTTTTCTTTTTACTACAATTATTAATATAAACCCTTAAATCAATCGTACAAATAATTAGTAACGTGAAAATATATTAAACCTCTTTAATATATACAATATAAATAAGTATTACTTATCCATTTGTTGTCGTAGTGCATGCAATTTCTTTGATGATCTAGGTCTACTAAGACCCACTATTCTGCGTTTAACTTTCCCTGGAGTCAACAGCGGTTTACTCACAGAGTAACCACCAGGAGATGATTTCCCCATTGGGGACACCATTTGTTTGACTATACCTGGTTCTGTATTGGCATTAACATTAGTGAATTCCCTTAACACGTCTCTTTCAAATACACCTAAAAACCCATCAATCGTTATCCAAACGTTATCAAATTTCAATATTTTGCCCACATCGTATTGCACATGAGAGTCATAATGTGACACAAATTGACTGGAAACTTCTAGTCCAGATTCACCAAAGAGTTGTAGTTTCTTGTTGAATTTGAAAACTTTTATCGTGCCATCTATCCATTTCTGACGTTTCTTCGTTATATCGAATGTGTATAGTACTTGATACTGTATGTATTCTGAGTGTTGAAGTTTTGTGGAAAGTTCTGTAGTGATCTTCTCTGTACGAGACAGTACAGTGGTATGCCTAGTTGATGGGGACATTAGGTAAGGACAGGATTGCAGATCAAGGAGACACTAAGGAAATGATTAAACAACGGAGATCAAGGCATTTCTGTGGGTGCGTTCTATGAAAAAAATTGGGGTGTTACAATCTGGTTGTACTTATGAACTATAATAAAACATTTAATTTGTTAGAAAATGAAAAAAAAAAAACCAACACAAAAACAAGAGAGAATAAAAAGGAATATATATGGATGGGGTGAATATGAAGGTGGTTGAGAGGGAAGAAACTTTTCGTTAATGGTTAAGAATTGAAATTGTACAAAAGTAAGTAAGAAAGAAAGGGTGGAGAAGAAAGAAAAAAAAGACATCAGTATGAAGCAATACTCTATTAAATCATGGGACACTGAACAAAGAAAAGTTTCTGACAATGTTTGGACCGTATTCTTCATAATCTCTCTTCGTGTGACAATAACTCTTGAATTCACCAGTTTGAGCCAGAAGTGAACCACCAAACCAGACTGCATTCTTTTGTCTTTTATGTGAGATAACATTAACATCAACACCACTAGATTTAGCACCACTCAATCTTTCACTTGTGGAGACTCTTTCCTTAACCATGGTTCTTAAATCTCTTTGTAATCTTCTACCAAAATCTTTGAACATCGTGGACCCACCACTCAACACTATATTCTTGTATAAATTTTTACGCACATCAATTGGGGATGCTTGAATACATTGATCAACAATATCAGGTAATGGGATCAAGAAATCAGAAGATGCAATTTCTGGGTTAAAGAAAATTTCTGGAGCCAAGAATCTTTCATAACCGACATCCACTTCAATCTTTCTTTGAGACACAGTTTCCACCATATATTTAGCAAACATATCTGGATGAGAGTCAAATTTATTGAATTCCTTCACTATATCAGGACACACATAACAAAATTGTTGCTTAATTTGTTCAGCTGTTCTCAATGAAGTATCAGCTTCACCTCTATCTCTTAAAAGAGTTTGAATGAAACTAGTGATATCTCTACCAGCCAATGGAATGTTCTTAATGGCACTTCCAATGACGTAACCCTCAGCGACAGGGATCACATGCGTGACACCATCACCGGAATCTATAACTGTACCTGTTAATGATCTATCTGTCACTTTAGATGAAGTCCAAGATGCAGCCAATGCTAAAACTGCTTGCACGGCAATGTATAAACCTGCACAATTGAATGATTCAAACATGATTTCTGCTGTATTTTCTCTGTTCTCTGGTGGATTTAAAGGTGGTTCAGTGAGTAAAAAATAATGATCTTCTGGTTCACATTTTAAGTATTTGAAGATAGAAGTTTCCCAGAATCTTTCCATTTGATCCCAATTATCAATTTGACCATGTCTAATTGGGTAATTCAAGGAGTATGCTGGACCTTTAGCGGCTTCTAGGGCTTCATCACCGATGTAGAAATCCAAGTCAGCCATTTCTCTTTTGATTGAGGATAAGTTCCCTCCAGTGATTGAGGAGGTGGATGAGGTATTCCCCGATGAAAGGAAAGATGGCTTTGATGGTGCCGATGGTTTATTTGATGAAGCAGATGCTCTAGTGGAGATAGCCGTTGGGAAGATCCAAGAGGGGGAATCATTACCGGCGAACCCTAATTTGGTTAAACCGGTACCGTTATCTAGAATAAGAGGGGAAAGAAGCGAGTAATGTTAGTAATTTAGTTAAGAGAGATCTAGTAGAGAGTGAGATTTATACATACCCATAACGACAGCCGGGGTATTGACACTAGCCATATTGGATTAGTTATAAGTTTTTAGTGTGAATAAGGCGAAGTAGTGTGATTGTGTATGAGTAGGAAGGGAAGTTAAAAAAAAAGGGGGGGAAATTGAAAGAGCAGTTGTTATTAATGAAACCACAAATTGCGTGATAGCTCAATTGATCTATATGGAGCTTTTAATAAGTAATGGGTAACGCAATTGAATTAAAAAATTGTATATATGATAGGGGTATACCTGGCACATTGATAGATCGAAATTGCAGTGGGAACAACAAAATTCAAAAAAAAAAAAGACGAGCATACAACAGTGTAACATAACCATAACAAGTCACGTGATGTATATAAATTATTTAAAATATAATCCATACACCAGATCTGTGTATGACGTAAATTACGGATTATTGAATATTTATCGGATCTGAGTACCTTATAAATTATGAAAGTGGAATAATTCGGAGTATACAAATTAATAAAGAATTTAACAAGTATTTTATTATTAATAATGTAACTTAATACCATTGAAGTCTAGAATTATTTGTCATTCATTTAGTAATCCGGGGGATTGTTATGGGACTCCGGTAGTTTTTTTTTTTTTTATTTAACTATAGCGGAGATGAGTGGCCCCCCCTATTAACATATTAAATATCGCAAATAAAAAAAATTCAACGTTTCGTTTTGGGCCTGACCGCTATATATTTAAATAATGGATTCCGTATTTTACTTTACATTTCTTTACTTTTCTTTTATGATTTATTTAATCAATTAACTTTTTATTTTTAATATATTCTTGTTATTTTACTATAAAATCATGTCTAACACTTCCTTAGCTAAATTGAAGGCCTCAGGTACCGTTGTCGTTGCCGATACCGGTGATTTCGAATGTAAGTTATTATTTTTTTACTACACCTACTTAAGATCAACTCAATTCATTTTTTTTTACTAACACAATAATTCTTATTCATTTAGCCATTGCCAAATTTACTCCACAAGATGCTACCACTAACCCATCTTTAATTTTAGCTGCCGCTGGTAAACAAGAATACGCTCCATTATTGGATGCTGCCATCAAGTATGCTAAATCTAAGTCCGAAGATTTAGAAGAACAAGCTACTTTTGCATTAGACAGATTGCTTGTCGAATTCGGTAAGGAAATTTTGAAAATTGTTCCAGGTAGAGTCTCTACCGAAGTGGATGCTAGATTATCATTCAATAAGGAAGCCACCATTGCTAAGGCCTTAGAAATCATTGCCTTATATAAGTCATTAGGTGTCGATAAGGAAAGAATCCTTATCAAGATTGCCTCAACTTGGGAAGGTATCCAAGCTGCTAGAGAATTGGAAGCTAAATACGGTATCCACTGTAACTTAACTTTATTATTTTCTTTCTCTCAAGCCGTTGCTTGTGCTGAGGCTAAGGTCACTTTGATCTCTCCATTCGTTGGTAGAATTATGGATTGGTACAAGGCCAAGACTGGTAAGACTTACACTTCCACTGATGATCCAGGTGTCGAATCAGTTAAGAACATCTTCAACTACTACAAGAAGTATGGTTACAAGACTATCGTCATGGGTGCCTCTTTCAGAAACACTAGTGAAATTAAGGCATTGGCTGGTTGTGATTACTTGACCATCTCTCCAGGTCTCTTAGATCAATTGATGTCCTCTTCTGAAGATGTCCCACAAGAATTGTCTGCCGCTCATGCTCAAACTATCACTCAAGAAAAGCTTACTTACGTCGATGACGAATCTGCCTTCAGATTCGCATTGAATGAAGATGCTATGGCCACTGAAAAGTTGTCTGAAGGTATTAGAAAGTTCTCCGCTGATTGTCTTACCTTGTACAACCAATTGTTAGAAAGACTTGAATAAGTAAATCAAAAAAAAAAAATAAAAGAAAATCATCTTATCTACCATATAATATGTTTTCGTTTTTCTATCATGGCTTCCCTCCTATATGGTATTCGGTGTTTTTTCTCTTCCTCTATAGCTATTGCGTTTTTTTTCCTTATCTAAACTTGCTTTTCCCTCATACCTATGTTGTTTTATGTTGTTTTACTAAATACATCTTCTCTATATACACTGCTCATAGTAATCTCTGTGATTTTTTTAATATTCACACGACCCGATTTTCCCTCACCAAAAAGGTAAAAGAGGCCCCAGAACAAAACATATGACCGTAGAATAATGGTTTATCAATATAATTGCAATTACAGATATAATCCAATTACATCAAGTTATATATCAATTATAGACCTCTGTTATGTCGCAAACTCTACAACAGGCCCTGGCGCCTAATGCAGTTTCGAGTAATACAGCTTTAGCTCTTGAAGATTATACTCTGGACCAAATATTTCAAGAATTAAAATCAAAAGATGAAATCTGTCGTAGTAAGGCAGCTAGAGACCTAAGAAAGCATTTCATATCATCATCTAGGGGACTCTCATCCGAAGCACTCACGGGATATATCAATTTTATCAATAGAAAGATATTCGATTTAACAAATTCTTCAAGTACAAATGAACAATTAGGTGGTGTCGAGGCTATCAATGCCCTGGTGGAATTGATCACTAATACATCTGAAGAACTCCCATTGGCACAATTAAATGCATCAACTACAACGGAAGGTAATAATAGTATGATTGTGCGGTATGCTAGTTACCTGAAAAAAATGATCCCATCTAATGATTTACAAGTTATGAAGGCCGCCGCTAAGGCTCTGGGTAAATTGGCTATCCCCGGTGGTTCCTACACAGGTGACCTGGTTCATTATGAAGTGAAACGGTCTCTCGAATGGTTAGTCACCGATAAAGTGGAAGTGAAACGTCATGCTGCCATCTTGGTGATGTCTGCATTGGCATACAATTCTCCTGCCCTGATTTATCAATACATTAAAGAAATTTTATCCAATTTACATATAGGTTTAAGAGATCCAAAATTATCCCTCAGAGAAGATTCTGCCATTTGTTTACGGTATTGTCTTAATATAGTCTATGAACGTGACTCTGAATTACGGAATTATTGGTTTAAGACACTCTATGAGGAGGCATCAGCTGTTTTCAATAATCATTTAGTGATCACTACGGGTGGTGCCTCGTCTACACCAGTGAATAACAACCCAGCAGAGAATATCCATGGTTCCTTATTATGTTACCGTGAATTGGTGTTGCAGGGGACATCTGTGTTGAATTCCAAATTGGATGACATGTATGAAACTTTGATGACAGTGAAGGATCATAGGTCAGTTGACGTGCGGAAGGAGATCACCATTATAATGCCTAAATTAGCTCGTTATGATAAGATTAAGTTTGTCGATAAGTACATGCATAGAGTGCTATTATATTATATCTCTCAATTGAAAATAGGTAAAGATAGATCATTCATCCTGGTTAGTATAGCTGACCTCGCCGTTGAAGCTAAAAATAATATAGTGAATTACTTAGATGGTGTTGTGTTGGAGAGTATTAGAGATTCATTAGCATCTAAAGTGCCGAAGGCTAGAAAGGAACTGGTGCCACCTTGCTTTTATTGTTTGGCAAAGTTATCATTAGCACTTGGCCCACCATTGACTAAATTCATTAACAATTATCAAATTTTAAAATTAATTTTGAAATCGCCAATTACTGATAACATGTTGAGTTTATTAAAGATATTCATAGACAATTTACCATCGTTGGAACCAATTATTAATGATAGATTGATTAATATAATCAGCCACTGTTTATCAGGTTATGAATTCAAACATCCAGGTTCACCAGATTTTAAAAGAATGATGAACCCAAATTTGGCATTCGAGTATAGACAAAACATGTTAAGCAAAGATGGTGGTGTAACTTTTTTCAACAGATCACCTAAAGGTGTTGATGTTTCCAATTTAATAGGGTTACCTAAAAGTAACATCTACGAGGATGGTGATGTTACTGTGATATTACAAGCTCTTAAGGCATTGAGTTTTTTCAATTTCCGCAATTACACTTTGACTGAGTTTGTGCGGTATTCTGTGATTTTTTACATTGGTCATAGTAACGCAGAAATTAGATTAAAGGCTGCATTAGCCTCTTGCAGTATATACCTTCGGAACCCAATTTGTTTACAAAAGAGTGAACACTCCCTGACAGCTGTCAATGAAGTGTTGGAAAAATTATTATCGGTTTGCATCACTGATCCTGTTCCTGAGATTAGATTAGAAATATTGAAAAACTTGGGTGACCGGTTTGATCCACAATTATCACAGGCTGATAATGTTAGATTGTTGTTCATGGCTCTGAATGACGAAAATTTCGAAATTAGAAAGGCCGGTATCAAATTGGTTGGTAGATTAGCTAGCATTAATCCAGCATACATTGTGCCACCATTAAGAAGAATGTTGATTCAATTGTTGACTACACTTGATTATGGTGGATCCAGTTCTAGAAAGAAGGAAGAAACGGCTATTTCACTTTCATTACTGATTTCTAATACTGATGAATTACCTAAACCTTATTTAAAGCCAATCATGAATGTGTTAATTCCAAGAGCTGTTGATCCTAGTACTACAGTGGCATCGGCCGCTATTTCTGCCATTGGTGAAATGTCTGTTGTCGCTGGTGAAGATATGATCCCATTCATTCCACAATTGATGCCTATACTGATTGAGACATTCCAAGATCAAAGTTTGAGTTTCAAAAGAGATGCCTCTGTGAAAACATTGGGTCAATTAGCTGGCTCCTCTGGTTACGTTATTAAGCCGTTACTCGATTATCCTAAATTATTGGGTCTCTTGGTTAACATTCTGAAATCTGAAGTGTCATCATCTATTAGACGGGAAACGGTTAGATTGTTAGGTATTCTTGGTGCCTTAGATCCATATAAACACAGAGAGGTTGAAAGAAGTGGACAAGATTCACAAACTGTGGCCCAACAGAATGCTCCTTCAATTGATATGGAATTGTTAATGAAGGGTAAATCACCAACCAATGATGATTACTTTCCTACTGTGGTTATCAAAACTTTGCTTAAGATACTGAAAGATCCATCATTGAGTAATCATCATCCAGCTGTTATTCAAGCTATCATGCATATTTTCAAGACTTTGGGTACTAAATGTGTTCCATACCTTGATCAAGTTATCCCTGGGTTTGCCATAGTTATGCACACTTGCCCTCAATCTCTGTTAGAAACTTACTTCCAACAACTAGGTGATTTGATTAAGATTGTGAAACTCCATATCAGACCATTCCTTCCTGATATTTTCAAATTAATTAAAGAATTCTTTGTTAATCCTGCATTACAGGTGACCATTGTGGGTGTCATTGAACAAGTTTCGAAGGCTTTGGATAATGAATTCAAGATGTATGTCTTAGAAGTTATTACTTTGCTTCTTGATGTCTTAGACACTGATACCTCTGGTACGGCCTCTTTAAAAGTTCTTAAAGCATTTGTCGTTTTCGGTAATAATATTGAACCATATATTCATTTAGTGATTCCTCAAGTTGTGAAATTATTTGAATTTTCTCCATCCAACATTAGTCAAGCTGCTATTGAATGTGTTGGTAAAATCTCAAGAAAGATCAATTTGAATGAATTTGCCTCTCGTATTGTGCAACCATTGCTACGGATCTTGGGTAGCACTGACAGTGATGAATTAAAGATCAGTGCAATTAACACTGTGTGTTTATTGTTAGTTCAAATGGGAAACGAGTTTACTGTGTTCATTCCTAGTATTACGTCCGTGTTGGTTACTAATAGATTACAATATCCATTATATGAACAATTGGCAGATAAATTATTGAATGGTGAACCACTTCCAACTAACTTGGCTATTGATAAAGATCAAGATGTCTCCAATAATGATAATTTTGATATTGTGGCTACTCCACGTAAGTTACCCGTGAATCCACAAGCCTTAAGAAGTGTCTGGGATTGCAGTACTAAGAGAACCAAAGAAGATTGGCAGGAATGGATGAGAAGATTGAATATTGAGTTATTGAAAGAATCATCGTCCCCAGCTCTTAGGGCCTGTTTCCAATTGGCCACTGTGTATCAACCATTAGCTAGAGAGTTATTCAATTGTGCATTTGCTAGTTGTTGGAATGAACTTCATATCCAATATCAAGGTGAATTGGCTCAAGCTTTATGTGTCGCTTTATCGTCTCCTAACAATTTACCTGAGATTCATCAAGCTCTTTTGAATTTAGCTGAGTATTTGGAACATGATGATAAGTCATTGCCTATCAGAATTCAAACATTGAGTCAGTACGCCCAAAGAAGTCATGTTTATGCTAAGGCCTTGCATTACAAGGAATTGGAGTTCATTCAGGAACCATCGACTCCCACCATTGAATCTCTCATTACTATCAATAATCAATTACAACAATCAGATGCTGCTATCGGTATTTTGAAATATGCTCAAGACCATCACGGTTTGCAACTTAAGGAAACCTGGTACGAGAAACTTCAAAGATGGGATGATGCCTTGCGCGCTTATAATGAAAGAGAACGTGAGGATCCTGAGTCTACTGAGATTATGATGGGTAAGATGAGATGTTTGCATGCCTTGGGTGAATGGGAAACCTTAAGTGAATTGGCTAAGGATAAATGGAGTTCTGCATCGAATGAAATAAAGAGAGCTATTGCACCTTTGGCTGCTGCCTCTGCTTGGGGGTTAGGTCAATGGGAGAGGATGGATAACTACATTAGCGTGATGAAACAGGAATCTCCCGATAAGGCATTTTTCAATGCTATTCTTTGTTTACATAAGAACAATTTTGAAGAGGGTTCAAAGCAAATCGCTAAGGCTAGAGATCTTCTTGTTACCGAAATTACTGCATTGGTGAGTGAATCATATAATAGAGCTTACGGTGTCGTTGTTAGAGTTCAAATGTTAGCTGAATTAGAGGAGATCATCAAGTATAAGACTTTACCACAAGGTTCGGAGAAGAGAGTTCACATCAGAGAAACATGGAACAAGAGATTGTTGGGTTGTCAAAAGAATGTTGATATCTGGCAAAGAATTCTGAAGGTTAGAGCTCTGGTTGTGAAGCCTAAGCAAGATATGGAGATGTGGATCAAATTTGCTAACTTGTGCAGAAAGAGTGGTAGATTGGGGTTAGCTGAAAAATCATTGAATTCTTTATTAGACGAAGGCACCACAGGTCAACATACTTCTAGAGCGCCTCCTCATGTTGTCTATGCACAATTGAAGTACATGTGGGCTCGTGGTCAACAAAGAGAGGCCTTGAATCATTTAGTTGATTTCACTTCTAAGCTTTCTAGAGATTTGGGTGTTAATGAAAGTGAAGCCATCACGCAACCATTGCCAACCGAAATTCCAGGAGCTTCTGAGAACATTCAAAAATACACCAAATTGCTTGCTAGATGTTACTTGAAACAAGGTGAATGGAAGATTGCCCTGCATAACAATTGGACTGAAACAGAATCGACTGGTATCTTGGGATCATTCTTATTAGCAACCCATTTCGATGCTGGTTGGTATAAGGCATGGCACAACTGGGCATTAGCCAACTTTGAAGTTATCTCTCCTCAATCCAAACAATTACAGAATGATTTTGATAACCCACCTCAAGAGGAAAATACCGATATGAGCGATGTTTTACATTATGTTGTTCCTGCTGTGAAGGGGTTCTTCCACTCCATTTCATTGTCTTACTCGAATCCATTACAAGATACTTTGAGATTACTTACTCTTTGGATCAAATTTGGTGGTATTGAAGAAGTCGCCAGATCAGTCAGAGAGGGATTCCAAATGGTGAAGATTGATACTTGGTTGGATGTTGTTCCTCAATTGATTTCCCGTATTCATCAACCTGACCCTGATGTCAGTAAATCTTTACTTGGTTTATTATCCGATATTGGTAGGGTCCATCCACAAGCATTGGTGTACCCATTGACTGTTGCTATTAAGTCTGACAGTGTGTCAAGACAGAGAGCTGCTTTGACCATCATTGATAAGATGAGAGCACACTCTTCCACATTAGTTGATCAAGCCGATTTAGTCAGTAATGAACTTATCAGAGTGGCTGTTTTATGGCATGAAATGTGGTACGAAGGTCTAGAAGATGCTTCCAGATCTTACTTTGCTGATCATAATGTTGAGAAGATGTTCTCTATTTTGGAACCACTTCATCAAACCTTAGAAAAAGGTCCCGAGACTATCAGAGAGGCTTCATTTGCTAATTCATTTGGTAAGGAATTGAGTGATGCTCATCAATATTTGGGTAACTTCAGAAGAACTAGGGATGTCGCCTTTTTGACACAAGCCTGGGATTCATATTACTCTGTGTTTAGAAAGATCTCTAGACAATTACCACAATTACAAAACTTGGATTTACAGCATGTGTCTCCAAGATTGCTTGCAGCTAAGGATTTGGAATTAGCGGTGCCTGGTACCTATGAGGCGGGGAAAGATGTCATCAGAATTGTCCAATTTGAACCTATTTTCACTGTTATCACTTCCAAGCAGAGACCTAGAAAATTCAATATTTTGGGTAGTGATGGTAAGAAGTATCAATATGCCTTGAAAGGTCATGAAGATATCAGACAGGATAGCTTAGTCATGCAATTGTTTGGTTTAGTTAACACTTTATTGGTTGATGATCCTGAATGTTTCAAGAGACATTTGAATATACAGCAGTATGCTGCCATTCCATTGTCTCCTTCATCTGGTTTGCTAGGTTGGGTTCCAAACTCTGATACGTTCCACGTGTTAATCAAGGAGTATAGAGAGCCGAGAAAGATTCTGTTGGATGTCGAGCATCGTATCATGTTACAGATGTCTCCAGATTATGATAATTTGACGTTGTTGGAGAAGGTTGAAGTTTTCACATATGCTCTTGATATCACTAGAGGTCAAGACTTGTATAAGGTGTTGTGGTTTAAGTCCAAATCTTCGGAAGCATGGCTTGATAGAAGAACCACTTATACCAGATCTCTTGCTGTCATGTCCATGGTTGGTTACATTTTGGGTTTAGGGGATAGGCATCCATCCAATCTGATGATGGATCGGATCACCGGTAAGGTGATTCACATTGATTTCGGTGATTGTTTTGAGGCCGCCATCTTGAGGGAAAAGTATCCTGAGAAGGTTCCATTCAGATTGACTAGAATGTTAAGTTATGCCATGGAAGTTAGTGGCATTGAAGGTTCATTCAGAATCACCAGTGAGAACGTTATGAGAGTTTTACGTGATAACAAGGAATCCTTGATGGCCATTTTGGAAGCCTTTGCCTACGATCCATTAATCAATTGGGGGTTCGATTTCCCGCTACGTGAGATTGTGGAGAGTTCAGGTCACCATTTCCCTAATGCGAACTACAATGAGTTATTGAGAAGTGGACAAATTAATGAAGATGAAGCCAATGAGATGGCCTTACAATACAAGAATGAGATCAGAAATGCCAGAGCTGCGTATGTGTTGAAGAGAATCAATGAGAAGCTTACTGGTAATGATTTCAAGAGATTTGAGGAATTAGATGTTCCTCATCAAGTTGAAAAGTTGATTCAACAGGCCACTTCTGTGGAGAACTTGTGTCAACATTATATTGGTTGGTGTTCTTTCTGGTAAGCCTGAACATGAACCCAATACTACCCCTGTATACTATTTTATATATAAAAGATTAAGTTATTTGTTTTTATTCATTAAAAAGGAAGTATAAAGTAAAATAGAGGAAAGAGAGTTTATAGATTAGTTATTGTGGCATGCCATTTGGCGATAAGCGGATGTTTCATGATATCGTTAATGTTTAAGTTATCCGTGAAGTAATCAGTTTGGAGCACTTTTTGGATATTCAGCTGTTGTAATGCCTCGTTGTAAGTGGATTCATCTATTTTATGTTGTAGTTGGGCTACCTTGAGGTTTGCTAACAATTCTCCGACAATCTCTCCGAGTTGACTACCGATGGGGTATCCCTCGTCAAAACCTTCTTGAAGGCCCTCCTCTTTGGATCTTGCTAGGCCATCCAGGTATCCTTGTTTCCCATGACGCCTTTTTAATGATATCAGGTTCAAATGGGTGGGGTCTTCACCTCCTGTGGATCCGTAAAACTCATCTGTATTCGGGTGGAAATTTGATTCATTATTCATTTCATTATCTGAGGACAACCAGATATCGTCATCGTCGGAGTCATCTGTGTTGTGGGTTACCTGGTTCTCTCCTATACAGCATGATCCATTAGGACTCTCTGAAGTGCAACCCATGTCCTGTGTGTGTAGATAATATATCCTCTACTCTCCTTTATCCGATAGTACCAGGAACTACACCAAAAAATTTCAAATATTTTTCAAATCTCAGATGAATCTATCGTGAACTTTACGACTCCACGCTAAGATTAGGTGCAGTTGTCCGTACTACAATGTATAATATTATCTATGCGTACTACAATTCATAAGACGACGACTGACGACTGCTCCTTTTTCTGGCCAGGGTAGTTGCTAAGATACAACGAGTTATCTGGTTATCTGTTAATTTTACAGCTAAATATATTGCTATGTATAAATAAGTTCATCAGGCCCTTCTTCAGTTGATTTAAAAATGGCCTCAATGCTTTTACCCTTTCTTCAAGATGATTTTACACAAGCCACGTGAGTGGAATGGAATCACTACAGGGTATCATTATTCGTGGTTACCACACTCCGATAAACAATCATCCATTCTGAAACGGCTCATCAACAGGATATCTCCATACAATATTTATACAAAAAGAAAGTTTGTTTCAATATGCAAGCACCTACCAAAGGAAATTCTGCCCTACATAATCTATTTTGTTGTTTATGATTGCATTAATATTCTACAAATCTATGTGCAGTTGAAACCCCCATTTGATAGTATGGTGCATGATATAATTTACGAGGGTTCTGTACTTTTCAAGACTAATACGTATGATAGGGAAGTCAACATAATACAATTTACCAGTCCTGGTCTACAGCTTCCAGATCATATTTTGATATCTCCAAAGACACTTTCGTCTCAATGTTGCTTTGGAGAATATAGAGAAGGAGGAAAATTTATTGTTTGTGATGAGAAAATTGGGTTTAGGATGTATCAAAAAATGTTTATCCTTAATCCTTCATCCTAGGAACGGAAGAAAATGCGTTCAAACTCTTTGATACTATTTAGCCACTACTCTTTTAAGAACAAACTGGATATCCTCTTTTTTCTTATTTATTTTTGACATGGCTAACCATTTCCCTTTCTATGTATGTTATTATTATTAAAAATATTAAGTATCGTTGGTATTTAACGTGCGCGCGTTGTATAAGTTTTGTAACATCCTTCTTTTGTTCTTTTTTCTTTTGTTATTCTTCCTTTTCTTCTTCTTTCTTTTCTTCTTAAAACTACAAACCATTAAGTCAATACTTTAAATATGAATTTCGGATTCTCTATTCCACTTGTTTTACAGGATACAGTCGATGAAATTCCAAGAAGACGCTTCAGTTCAGAAGTTGACAGCATGAATCGGATGATCGATTTGAATGGTTATCCCCTTTTTTACCTCAAAGTGAAACAGATTTTAAAGCAAAGGCTACAAATTAGTTTGTCTGATTTGGCAAGTAGTCCTGCTTTCACTGAACTTAATCAGCTTGATGCATTTGAAGAGGAGGCAGTGCTTGGAATCATCCAAGAATTAACCTACCCTTCCCTACTTTGGGACTTTACCGGGATGTCCTCGATGGAGACCCTGGTATTACTTAAGAAGAAATACGATGAATATTTAGCTGATAAATTACAAGAATTACAGACATTGCATTACAAAATATACACAAACAGGGTTAGTAGTTGGTTCTGGTACATACTGGAGTCTAGGGCAGCTAGATATGCACGGGTCAAGAAGTTTTTCGATTTCTACAAAGGGCAACAAGAGATGATCAACTTGCATTTTAAGGATCACCCCATTTCATGGTGTTTAGTGCATACATGCATCACTGATCTAATCTCTCCAACTGGTTCATTGCAGGGGCGTATTCCTCGTTACTCGAATAGAAAATCTACTGATGCTGATAAGAAAAGTCTATCCGAATCCTTTTCAACTTTTCCAAGGGAGCCAGATCCCAATGTTGATCGGTCCCCTGATTCAGAAATCATCAGAAATCTCCACACACTTGTCAATATGATTGGGCCACTTACTGAGGAAAATCTTTGGAATAGCTTCCAGGATTTATTTTCACTCGAAATGAATCCACGGATGCTATCATACGAGAATGCATCCTTGAGGGCCTTAGTGTTTCGTATATATACTAGATATGAAGTCACTACCACCCTTCCGATTCAATACAGAAGGGTGGTTGAAGCGATAAAGTTGTTTCCAAGGGGGAAAACTTTTCAAGTCTGTAAGTGGTGTCATTTTAATATCAATAGGTTAGAAGACTTATTGGTACCTGGCGAATACCCACGGAGAGATAATCTCAAAGATGCCCTTCCATTGGTTCTCTTTTCCATAATAGTTGCTATGTGTCTTGCTTCTCTGGCGATATATCTCTTAATACAATATTTTAAAAAATAAATATGGCTACATTATTCTGGTAACATCAGTAACTCAATTGTATCAACTTCGCTCTGTTACCCGGATTGTGAAAATCTAACGTCTTAGACACCAGCCCAGTTTGTGTGAGTGTTCGCTTAATCTAATTTTCAAAATTATAAAAATTGTTAATACGGTATACAACAATCTATCTTTTCTTATCAATTGTATCATATAGACAGAATTGGTCGAAGTTTAAATCAGCGTCAGTCATTTACTCTTTGTCTTTCCGTTTCTCATAGTTTTAAATTCAAATATTTCACTTTTTCCTTCTCTCTACCTACCTCTCTATCTTTTGCCTTGATATTATACAACAAGAGGCATAAAGCTTATACCTTACCTTTTAATCAATCAGAGTATCACACTTTCATTTATTGTCTCTCTATTCAAAACAGAAGACCCAAAAGGAAACCCCTATATAGATATGTCACAACACGATATCATCACGCAGGTGCACCAAGATGGTGGTGTCAATACGGGAATGGCATCCGGTAGTCAAGAAGATCTCGACAGTTACAATACCGAAATCAAAATGAACCTCAGAGGCCAATTATTTACCATTACTAGAGATGACCTCATGGCTCTTCCTGAAAGTATTCTTCTTTGTTTGTTCCCCAATGGTGTCTTTGTCGATATCGACGGTAACGTTATCAATAATTTGACAGAGGATGACATGGTGTTTGTGAATTTTGCCCCAGAGTGTTTCCAATACATCTGTCGAGTGTTTGATCAGGCTGTTCAAGACTTACAAAGAGTTGAACAGGGACACCCCCAACAAGAATACTACAATGTCAATGACCCGAACATTTTAAATGATAAGCCATCCATCATTGTGCTACGTGAAGATTTAGACTTTTATTGTATCCCACCTGTTACTGGTTTAACAGAGGATCAAATGAGGGCAGTTAAGTACTCTGTTGGACAAGAATTGGTGCAGAACCAAAAAATCTTTGACGGATTAGGTTACGAACCAGGCAAACAATTGAAAGCCGCTGAACAACATTTACTAGATATGCTATGTTCCTCCGGTATCCAATTGGATGGTACTTGGGGGCACAGATCTTTGGAACCCGGTAAGACGGTTGTCTTTTCATTGGCGCTGGTTCGTCTGAAAAGTAACCAAAGTGCAGATGTGACCCCAGATGATTCACCTAAATTGAAACCAGTCACATCTGCCGCATCCGCTGCTAGTCACAGAAAGTCAAGATTCTCCACTTTGGCACACGCTGTGTCAAGATCAAATTCTAAGGCTAGAAAGGAGACCCGTAACTCTACAGCTACCAAACTTTTGTTGTTCTGGAGAAAGCCAGCTAGAAAGTGTTGGTGGTCAGATGTTACTGTGGAGATTAACTTGGGCGAATTGAATTTGACAGACGTCCATGGTAGACCACTCACAAATACTACTATCAAGGTTCACATTAGAAGAGTTTGGACTCTTGAATTATCTGTTATTGGTGTCTAGCCATGATAATCTTTTATTTTTTTTTACTAATAAACGTGTTTTCTATTTGCTCTATGTTAATCTCCCTCCCTTTCTCCCTTCCTTTCTCTCTTTTTTTTCTTTCTCTATATATCTATATATACGTGTGTTTTTAATCATAGTTTTTATACTCTTTCAAAACAATCGGTTCAAAAAAAAAAATTAAAAAAAATGTGTGAGACCAGCCATAATTGGTCTGATCTCCGATTTATCTAGAAATATTTATTTTTACCTTTCTTTCCTTTGACCACCATCTCAATTTCCTCTATCCATATTTACAAAAATAAAAAGACCATAATATCATGCCATTTCTAACTGCTGTCTCAAAGGTATGTGGTTGGGGGTACGTCCTATGCTGGGCTATGGCTGCTTACCCGAGTGTGATATCTAATATCGCCCTCAAATCAGTTCAAGGAATCACGATAGATTTTATGTTCTTCAATACAATGGGGTTCTGTCTTTACTCTCTATACACCTTCTCAATGTACACGAGTGATACTGTCAGAGAAGAATTCAAAGAAGCTAATGGTAAATACCCCTTAATCAAGGCTAACGATCTCATATTCGGTGTGCACGGAATAGTGCTCAATTTGATCTTGGTGTCGCAGGCTTACTGTTGGGGATTCAAGAAGAATGACAATCAAAAAGCTACAGTGGTGTGCAAGGGGATATTGACTGCCATAGTGGTGTATATTGTGGGTGCCGCCGTTTACATCAATGGTACGCCCATAGATGGCCGCTTATGGGGGTTTTCTTGGTTGGAACTATTCACATCTTTAGGGGTCATCAAGGTTGCCATGAGTGTGTGCAAGAACATCCCACAGATTATGTACAACTATAACAGAAAGTCCACCCATGGGTGGCCCGTTTTGATGATTTACTTTGAACTGTGTGGATCACTGTTGTCGTTCACACAATTGTTAGTGGATGCCATTCGTGTGGATGACATAAAGGCAATTGTGAAGAATCTCCCAAAGTTCTTGTTATCTCTGGAGGTGTTCACGGCATCGATGATCTTCTTCATTCAGCATTACTTCTTGTATTACAATAACGACGTCAAGGAGTTTGGTCCATTCAAGGACCACGTTGTGGACGGGTACGGTGCTGCTATCCACGAGGACGAGGCATTCTTGGTGGAACATGAGCATGATCATGAGCACACATTGCATGTTGACTGTCATGTCAAGCCTACCGACAAGGGAGAATTGCAGAGATTCTTCGATATTGCATAGACCCATTTTTCTCTTCAATTAAATTATGGTGGTGTTTTGTTACTATTTATTCATTCTGTTTTCTGTTATGTATTTATTCGTTTATTGTTCTTTGTTATTTGCGTTTACCTCTATCTCTTTTATTTAATATACACATTTAGTTATATATGCTACTCTTATCAGCACAACCATCGGGCTTCCCAGATTATACTGTGGCGTGATATCACGTGACTGTAAACATGTCTGATCTCTGAGAGCAGATTTAAGTGATTTTCAATCTTTCAGATAATTCAGTGCTTTTTTTAATTGGTTATTTTTATTCTCCAATTATCTGAAATCACAATGTTTGCCGCTAAAAGATACTTTTCATCATCAAGACGGATACTGACATCCTCTTATAAGCCAGAATTTCACCCATTGATCTCAGAATCTGGGTTGCCAGGTGCTGTGGGTAACACTCCCTTAGTCAAATTGAACACTTTGAGTAAGCAAACTGGTAGAAACATCTACGCCAAGGCAGAATGGATGAACCCTGGTGGATCAGTCAAGGATAGAGCTGCTCTATTCTTCATTGAAGAAGCCGAAAAGAGAGGTCTAATCAAGCCAGGTGGAACCATTGTTGAGGGGACCGCTGGTAACACTGGTATCGGGTTGGCTCACGTTGCCAGAGCCAAGGGTTACAAATGTATCATTTACATGCCTAACACCCAGGCCCCATCTAAGATTCAAACTTTGAGATTGCTTGGTTGTGAAGTGAACCCTGTTCCTGTTGTGGCTTACGACAATCCAGAAAATTTCAATCATCAAGCTAGAAGACGTGCTGAATCGTTAGAAAATGCATACTGGACTAACCAATTCGATAACTTGGATAACAGAGAAGCACACATTCAATCCACAGGCCCAGAAATTTGGAAGCAATTAGATGGGAAAGTGGATGCCTTCACTTGTTCATTAGGTACTGGTGGTACTTGGTCTGGTACAACCAGATTTTTGAAGACTGTGAACCCAGCTGTGAAATCATTCGTCGCTGAACCACCAGGATCCTGTGTGTACTCCTATGTTAAGTCTGGTGGGAAATCATTAGAGAGAACCGGTGGATCATTTACTGAAGGTATCGGTCAAGGGAGAATCACCAATAATGTTGCCCAAGATATTGAATTGGCTGATGACGCCTTTTTGATTCCTGATGAGGAAACAATTGTGATGTTATACAGATTATTAGATGAGGAAGGATTCTACATTGGTGGTACAGGGGCCTTGAATGTTGTTGCCGCAGTTAAGGCTGCTGAGGTGTTACCAGAGGGTTCCAACATTGTTACTTTGTTAGCTGACTCTGCTCACAAGTATGCCGATAGAATATTCAGTAAGACTTGGTTACAATCTAAGAACCTTTATGACGTACTCCCTGATAACTTAAAGAAGTATGCCGTCTTGGATTAAACTACTTGTATACACTCATGACCAAAATATAGATAAGAACAATAAGAAAATAAAAACTGAATTAATATATGTAGCAAAAAAGGGTATAAAATATAATAGTAAAGTTATTTATGTATGTGTGTTTTAGCGAAGTCCAAACCCTTCACTACATTCAATAGCCAAGTCCATTTTGTGATCAAACATTTCTTGTGATGCATAATCATAAAGGCACATCTCATTGAAACATGTATGAGCAATGGGTAATCTCTCAGTAGTTGATTGCAACTTGGTAATCTTGAAATTCAATGAAGGGAGCCCCGTAGCAGGCACTCTATCCGAGCCCGTCACAAATAGTAGGAGTTTCTTTTGCCTTGAATGGGATAATTTACCGAAGTAATCCCAAAACCATTGCACAGACTGATCCTCTTGAGAGCAATTAGAATACTTGGTCACAGATCTCAACACATCGAGATCCAAAGGTTGATTATTGTAATCATCACCGATCAAAATCAATTCAATCTCCTCTGGTGTAAATAACGATAAGGCATTTCCACCTACAACGTTTTGGAATCCTTTAGAAAAGGCAGAGAACTGCTTTTCAATCAATTTCCGCATGAAAAATAAATAGTATTGGTCAACGTAATCATATTTGTTATCATTAGTCACTTTGGTGGTGGCACCATTAGGAATTAATTCAGCTGTCTGCACGTCACCAAACATATCCTTATAAGCCACTTCATACGTCAGATCCAATTCTTCAATGTCTTTCATCTTCAATAATCGTTTCAACCCGTGACCCGTGTCCGGGTTCAATTGAATGTAATCATTCAAGGTGACCCGTTTACCCATCAACATCTTATACATCGCATTAGGTAACTTTAAATCCAAGATGGTGGAATTGTAGATAGCTAATCCTAACACCACTCCAACGAGGTAATATAACTCCGTGTTATCGATATTGGAAATGGCAAACCAAGTCAACCCGGACTCATCATTAACTGCAAAAAGCCCCTTGTCGGCACTAAACAAGTCCTTACTCAACAATAAGAACCATTCCTTCTTCAATCCACCAGCATCGATTCCCGGTTCATCGACAAATTCAATTCGGAGCAACTTCTGGAAGGAAGACTGGTGAGCCTTGATCGACCGTAAAGAGTCCGAAGTGATATGTGACCTTCTGACTCTAATCTTGAAATAAACATCAAAGGGCATTTTCTTATTCAATGATTGAATGAATGCCTCTTCAGCCTTACGTTCCATGTTCCGTTTAGCTTCATGTTCTAAGATAAGAATCTTGGCCCCCAATGAGATCAAAAATGGGAATTGACAAAATGTGAATGATGATCTACGAAGTGCTCCCGCGCCCATGTTAGTGCTCAATCCTAGATAGCTTGAATTAGATTCAGCCTGAAGGTAATCCAACACTAATTGCACAGAGTCGGTATTAGTGATGTCTCTCTCGTGTTGCTTTGACGATGCGTTGAATTGCCATGCATCAAAATCTTGTCTAATGTTAGCGTAATCCACTAAATTGTTATAGAAAGTTGCATCGGGCACTTTTTTGTGATCCTTGTTAGCTAGAAATAGGTACGAGGCAACTCTTCCTGCCGTACGTAGATGCCAATCATCACCGTATTGTTGTAATTTAATCTTCACCTCGTGTTCATTTAGCGGATCATCACTTCTAGTATATGAGGAGGACTGGTTAGGTCTCCGGCGTCTTGTGATATACAGTGGGATGCTAATGGCCAGCCCAAAATCAGAGCACTCTGACACGGGTCTGATGAAGTGAGACGATAGTGATTGTTTGTAGTTGATATCGTCAGCGGCAGTCTGGTTAGAAAGGTAAGAGTTAGATGTTGAGGAATTCATCACATTGTACAATTCATAATTGATGCACCGGGTTAGTTGGAAAGTGATATACAAATTGAAGAAATCCACCTTTTTGACAAATTCATCATTGGGGAGCCTGGACCACCAGTGGGTGAGGAATTGGGCACACCGTTTATCCAGGTATGACATGAGCCCAATGGTTCTCTTAAGGATCTCGTAGCAATCACTTTTGAGTTCAGGAATGAGCTGTTGTGTAGCGGAGTTCCCTGCAATGAGGCAGTCAGGCAATAGGGGGAATTCCAAGATGATCATCAGCCAAACAATGTGGGATGGTTCTGAGATAGGTGGAGGGTTCTTCAGTAGTTGGAGGATACCCTGAAGCAGAGCATACAGCGGCCGTTTGGTTGGAATGTTCTCTAGGAGGGAATAGAATTTCTTTATTTCATTAAAGTTCAAGTTGGGCGAATGGTAGGACACCGTTCCAGAGGGATGTAATTTGAATGATCCATTTAAGATTGTGAAATTGGAGAATGATTTATAGAGTAGTTCATCAACTGGTTTGAAGATTACATGAGGGTTGGCCTGTTTGGGGGAATCTGTGTATAGTTGTTGGCAGGTAATTATTTGTTCTTTCAAGTTGTGGTAAGATATGAGGTCGTTTTCTGTTGGGCTTGGTGGTCTAGGTCTGGTCTCCTTAACAGTGAAGTTTGTCTGACAAACCAGGCATCTAACTCTTTGCACATCAGAGGGGTATTTGAGTACGGTACCGCAACATCTGCAGCCATCGATTATTGTAGATGATGCAGGGATAGATAAGCTGGTATTATTGTTGCTATTATTGGGGCCTCCTGTCTTAACGGATGATCGTCTCTCCAAAGTGTTTATACCCGAGGTGGAGCTTGAATTTGAATTTGAGTTGGACATCACCCTCGATGATGATGAACGTCTTAGCGTGGTGGGTGGCTGAGGTAGTAATGGGATACCGGAAAAAGTCATCACTGGGTCGGTAGGTGATCTCAATGAGTCTAGTTCTGGGTTAGCTGTATGATTGGGACTCGGCGTTAGGTTTGGGTCTGTTGGTCGTCTTTTCATGAATGATGGGATCCAGCCAGAGGGAGGTGTATTACCGGGGGAATTGGCGAACGAAGCCGTGGGGGTTGAGAAGGAATCCTGCCTCTGATTTGTAGGGGATCGAGGAGCAGAGGACATGGTTACCTTGATTCTTGGTATTTTGCTAAATATATGTTGATAAAATATGTCAGAAGAGTAGAAATAGAAGAAAAAATAGAGAACAATCAAGCACAATCAAGAAATCAAGGGGTAGTATTCTAGTTTCGGTATTGTAATACAATGTGTTGTAGGTACTAAGAAGAGAAGAGCTACTGTGATTGTTCTGTTTTTGTAGATCTTTTGTTCTGTTTTTAGAAACAAGTACAAAAAAATAAGAGCGAAGAGAGAATGGAGGTATAATGGGAGGGAAGAGCTACGGGGAGGGAAGTTGGAATGCCGTTACTAGGAGGAGTGGGGGATGTGGTAGATGGTGGAGAATAGAGTAGAGTTGGTGGTTGCATGTTGGAGAGGAGAAGTGGGTGTAGTTGGTGGTGGTAGGTGGGTGATACTCTTGCTACGTCAGACCGAATTTTATCGGACAGACAGCAATTGGTGCACCGGGATGGAGTTAGGATCTACATTTGCTGGGCATAGTACTAATGGCACATATCAAGAGAGGGTAGTATTCAGTATATGTCCTAGTAAGAGGGTATAAAACATACATATGTGTGTGTGTCTAGTATAGTTAGGGGCCCCAAATATATTACCTATCTAAACCTTCATCCAAAAATCACTAAAATCCGCTTTTTTCTCTGTAGGATATGATACAAGGTTCCAGTAACTCATCACCACCACCACCACCACCACTACCACTACCCATCAAGATATTACATAAACTCTAAGTATGACCACTCTTTAGTTGACCGCGTGTTCAAATTCAAATTCAACGCGTTATAGGTAATATTGTAAACAATGGAACTATATTAAACGCGCTACAACGCGTGTGCGGTGTGGTGCAATTTCAGGTTTCACCGTGTTCCCTACTTTACTACTGTTTCTTTGCTCTTCTTATCGTATATGTATCCACGTCTGTCTCACTGATCGATCTCTCTGTATTGCATACATCATATACACCCTGTCTCCCGTCTCAATCTATTCTATCTCTTTTTTGTTTTCTTTGGCGTGCTTGGTTTTTTTGTTCTTTCCTTCTTTCTTTTATTAATCTTTTCAAAGTTATTGCCATCTTCTCCACCTTCCTACCTTCCACCATGGATCCCAACCAAGTGAAACTCCCAGGTACAGTTCTCAGTCCTATTAACAATAAAATGAATGAACTGAAAACACCTCCCCATTCCATTCTAAGAAATGGTAAATACAAGGGCACCACCGATGATGGATCCCTTCATCATGGCCTTAATCATGGGCTGTTGTCTCCTGAATTCTCATCCCCACAACTAGCGGACACCTCAATGAGCCAGGATCACCAAAATCAACAAGTTAGCACATCTACCAATAATATCCTTGATGCACTAGTGAATGACGAAAATAAACCTCCTTCTACTGCTGCTAATAATAGCATTACTAACAATACTGTCGTTCCCGCTCCTCCATCCCCCTTGCCAGCTCCTAAATTTGAAAAGAAAAGATCACTAGAGACAAAGTCTGACCGCAAAACAAAGAAATTTAAAGGCCCACAGCAGATTGATGTGCCTCTTCCAGAAGAGATGCCTCCTATTATATTTGAAGCTAGCACAAAACCTCCTTACTCGTACGCT
Organism: Ambrosiozyma kashinagicola; assembly: GCA_001599075.1. NCBI lineage: Eukaryota > Fungi > Ascomycota > Pichiomycetes > Pichiales > Pichiaceae > Ambrosiozyma > Ambrosiozyma kashinagicola. The sequence continues at coordinate 1,031,185 of BCGA01000004.1, forward strand.
ACTTTAATTGGTATGGCCATCTTGCGTGCACCAGAACGGAAACTCACTCTTTCCCAGATTTACCAATGGATCACTGATACGTTCTCTTACTACCGCAAGGGCGAAATGGGGTGGCAAAACTCTATCCGTCACAACTTGTCCCTGAATAAATCATTCACAAAAACAGAGAAATCTAAGGATGGAAAGGGTCATTTCTGGATGATTGTGCAAGGTTATGAATACCAATTCTTCAATGTCAAGGGCCACAAGAAGTTTACCCATTCCACTGCTGCTACTGCTGCCCAGAAATCACAAAGCCTGAACATTCCAAGAGAAAACTACTCCGTGCCCGACTTAAAACGGTCTCGTTCTACAATCATTCCGGATATTAAATATCCAGGATCCGAGGATGATGAAGAAGAGGAAGAAGAAGATGATGATGATGATTACCAATCAGAATCATCAGTGTTGAATGATACGCTTCCATTGCAAACCCCAGTGAAAGCTACCAACTCTTCAGGGGCTACCAATTTATTAGGAACCATTCCTGAACTAACTGCTCCATCTTCCTCTTGGGCTGCCTCTGCTAGTGGTGGTCACATTGTGTTCAGAACGTTCCCTAACACCCCTGATGTGAATTTCTCTCAAAATGAATCGCCAGCATCTGTTCTGTATGCCTCCAAGAACCTTCCCTTCACTTCTTCCTTCAGTTGCAACTCCTCGTTTGAATTGTCTCCAATCAGAGCTACAGATACTGGTCCCTTGCTTGAACCACTCACTCCAAAACAATTCAATTTGGCCACTCCAATGCAATCTCAGCAATTGCCATCTTTGCAACAACAACTGCAACAGGCATTCGCTAGACCTCCTTCTCAACAAGTGCAACACCAGCACCCGCAGAAACAACAGCAGCAGCAACAACAGCAACAGCAGCAACAACAGCAACAGCAATTACAACAGCTACAACAACCTACACCAGTGCACTCACAACTTCAGCTCCCGTTGCCATCCAATCCTCCACCTAAATTCAAAACGCCGACTCAACTACTTCGCACGCCAATAGCGGGCTCATCATCATCAAAGATCAGAAAACATTGGTATTCTCCTTCATACTTGGATGACTTCTATGCTTCTCCAATTAAGTTGTCCGATGCCGATTTAGCTAACGCTGTCAATGGTGTCACATCCGGTGTAAATGCTACGGAAACATCACCTGTTGCTCTTAGATCATTATACGGATCTCCTGTGTCGTCAATAAAGAAAAGACGGTTGGGTAAGGAATTAAAAGCAGCTGCCGGCGTTGTTGGTGGGAGTAATGGGTACTCTACTAATGAAATCTTTGGAATAGATCTTTGTCCTATCAATCATCAAGATGATGATGATCATTGATATTATTTCCAAAGAGTTTCTCTACGTCATTATTATTTCTATTATTACTTTCTTTTTTTATCTTCAGTCATTCATTATCATTATATCATTATTTTTTGGGTCTTTCTTCTTTGTCGTTTACGTTATTTCTTTATTCCTTCATATGTTGGGATAATTAATAAATCGTTTTTATTCGGTATTTTTACTTTTTTATTTTCTTTTTGGTTGTGGCATCATTTTGTCCATTTCTTTCCTTTTTTGGTTTTCTTCCAGTGTATTATCAATGTTTGCAAAGGGGGGTTATATCTCCCTTAACTAGACTTTTTTTCTTTATTCCTTTATTATTTCCCCCCTTCCGACTTTCCTTTTTTCTCATTTTTGTATTTTATATTTTGTATTCCTTATATTTAAACCGATATTATATTATATTATATTATATTATATTATATTATATTATATTATATTATATTACAAAAAAAGTAAAGTTTACATAAACGTAGAATGGATTGCATCAGGATTATCTCTATAAGTTTCCTTCGTGATCCAGATATTTCTAAACGTACTCAAACTAGCCAAGATAGATCCACCAACAAAGCAACTAATCTTTCTATCAGGGGAAGCATATATTTTCAACTGTAATTCGTCATCGTGAGTCTGCAATTCATTAAGCAGACGGGATCCAAAGTTCTTGAACATTGTGGTACCACCAGAGAGGATAATGTTTTGTGATAGTTGAGCTCTGAGATCTATATCTGTTTTGAGTAACGAATTATACACTATTTGATCTACCGTTCCACATTCGAATCCAAACAATTCAGGATTGAACAATAATTCACAAGATTGACTCAAACATGAGTCTCTCACGGTAATATTTTTCCCATCTGGTAACACAAATTCTCTATCATCGGTATCTTGCTCCTCCTCGTGAAGCCTCACGTACCCTAGTCTTTCCTTCATGTTTCTGATGATCTCAAATTCAGAACTAGATGACAAAAAATAGCCGCATTTCATCAATTCCACTTGTAATTGCTCGGTGATGTCTCTCCCACCGATGTCCAACCGCTTGATTGACCCAGGCACGCTGAATCCTTCAAACACGGGCACCGATGTCGTCACGCCGTCACCGGAATCCAGCACCACACCTGTGGTTCTCCCCGAAGAGTACAACGCTAGCACAGCAGGCATAGCAAAATGTACAGCAGGGAAGTTGAATGTCTCAAACAACAACTCCGCAGTCTTATCTCTATTTGAACGTGGATTTAATGGTGGTTCAGTGATCAACAATGGATGTTGTTCAGGTTTTCCATTTAATTGTTGAACAACCTCACTCCACACTAGTTCCATATTTGACCAATCCGTGACGGCACCTTTTGTGATGGGGTATTGCAATTTGAGTAGTCCTCTAAGTGATTGTGCCTTGGATCCGACAAATGTATCTGTTTTGGCTATCGATGATGGCATTATCTTATTGTATTTAGGTCTTCCCACGATGTTCGAGTAATTGATCTTGGGCCGCTCATCACCGGCAAACCCAGCTCTAATTGTACCAGAGCCGTTATCTATCACTATAGGTTGATTAAATATCGTGTCTTGATCTGTAGACATGGTTAAAGTGGTGACAGGGTATGTGAACTGTATAAGATCAAATAATGTACTGTGAAGAGATGGATTATTTTTGTTTACATTTTGCGCGTTGCAAAAAATTTCAGTTTGTTACTACTACTGAAAGACTGGTTACTTTTCATGAACGTATTTATCTATATTTTTCTAGGTACTATTGTAACATACACAAAAGATGAGATAAAGGAAGGTGAAGGGGAGAAGTCTAAATACAATAGTATCTGTCACCAAAGTCACCCAACCCTGGAACGACAAACTTCTTTTCATCCAAACCTTGGTCAATCATACCAGTTATGATCTTAATCTTTGGGAACTTTTCTTGGAACACTTTGATCCCCTCAGGACTAGCCAACACGTTCAAGAACACAATTCTTTCCTCCTTGACACCCTTCTCCAATAACACATCCACAGCCATGGAAGCAGACCCACCGGTAGCGAGTAATGGATCAAGCAAGAACACGTATCTGTCTTCAATGTCTGTTGGCAACTTGACATAGTACAATTTTGGTAGGGCAGTTTCTTCGTCTCTTTGGATCAAGATCTTCCCCAATCTGACAGAACGGCAACAATCTCTTAAACCTTGTTCCATGGATTCACCAGCTCTGATGATGGAGACACCACAGATCTTCCCCAAGAACTTGTGACCCCCATATGAGTTACCAATTGGGGTCTGGATCTCGAATGGTTCGACTGGTAACAAGTTTAAACCTTCTTCGACTAATAAACGGATGATACGATCAGAGTAGAAGACGAAATCACCACGACGGGTGTTCTTATCACGGATGATACTGTAGAAGAAGAATTTCTGATGTTAGTATAATGTAAGAACCAAAGCGCAGGAAAGTCAGGAGTGATCTTTATGAATATTCACCTAGGACATCATCTTCTTGGCTTATCATTTGGATGTCACTGATAAGAATGAAAATGGCATTGAGACATTCATCTCTAGGAAACAAATGCTAGAAGAAACCAAAAAAAACATACGTGTAAAGACACTTCAACTGGTTAGTTTGTCTCAATAAACTGACGTTTGGGTATTCGGTAGACATTATTTGATTTAATTTGATTAATAATAGAAAAAAAGTAGTTGTATGTATTTCCACTTTTCAATTCTTGCTTTTTTTTAAAAATAAAATTTTTTTTCGAATTTCGACGAATCGACGTGCAACCAGAACGGATGATGCCATCTAGCTATAGATAAGCTTATATTATTACTACTAGTTGAATATTAATTAATGCTTATATTATACTACACACAGTAATCTCTATATATCCGTGGTCTCGATGAACTTGAAGGAGATCTCATAACTTATGGATTTTCTGAGTTGTAATATGAACTCGGAAAGCTCTTCGGGGAGATCCGTCTCAGATCTCCAATCGTACTGTGTACCTTTCGAGGAGCCAGTCTTTGACAACGCCAATTCATACATTTTACTAGCAACTTCTAGTGCATCTGGGTCACTCAACTGTGTGTCATAGTTGTTCAGTGACTTGATAGTTTGCATGAGATCATCAAGGGTGAAGATACCCTTGTTGAAGTAAGGATACAGAATCAATAACAACACAACCTTGTGCTCCGCACGCATGTACTTGAAATTCAATAAACTGAATATTTTATTGAACGGTGGACTAGAAGAATCCTTTGCAGTGGTGAATTGATATAGTAACACAAATGGAGCCAACGCCTGTCTCAAAATAGGAGATTCAATTTCGTTGGATTCGATTTTCCCAAGTAACACCTCATCGTTGAACCCACCATCTAACAATAAATTCTCAAATAACTTCCACACAGTGTCAACCAATTTAACATTATCACCGGCCTGAGCAAAGCAATGTAATGCTTCAAACAAAAACCCGTTGGCTATGAATGTGGATCCCTGCATATCATAAATTTTCTCGGCAGTCTGATGTAATTTTAATTGACCACAAATCAGTAAACACCATTCAAAATCATCATTACTCTTGATCTCAAAGTTAGGCAAAGTCTCCGATATGATTTCTCTACTCTTAGATGACCCCATGGTGATGAGTAATCCAACACCAAGAGTGAACAATTTCTGATCCCCAATATAAGTCAACACTAATTGATCCAACATTCTATCTATAGTCGAACTCAACACTTCCTTAGGTGATTGAACGTCAGACCCAATGTTTGGAATGTCAAAATAAATCTCTAATAACCCTGATGCCTCCACTAGGATAGCAGTAAATGCACCAATGGAGATATCCAAATATTCAAGTGCAGAGATGAATGTCAAGTACTTCCCACGGAACAAATCAATACATGCACCCTCCCATGAATTTGTCCCCAAAGGTTTCAAGTCACCCTGTGTGGCAACATCGACATACTTCTTGACTTGCGTCTCAGATGGTAACACGTACAAGTATTGTGCAAGGAAACATTCATACCATGAGGTAGAATATTCCTGAATCTTGGAGGAGTAGCCCGACGTCACACATAGTAATTCATATAATTCTTGGGCAATCCCCCTATTTGTGCAATCCAATGATGAGGCAATGTCTCTGAGTTTAACCATAGTTTGTTTCCATCCGACGAATACCCTCTTGTTGGATGAAAACTTCACAACATCGTAATTTTCTAGTAATGACTTGAAATCTTCAATCAGCTTATACAATTGCGGATCTTCATCTTTTAGTACAGTGTATTGGGATTCATTCAATGCCTTGACAGCGTCATCGAAGAACCCTCTCAATAACAATTTCTTTAAATAAGTAGACCAGAAAATGAAATTCTCGTATGGTTTTTCTGTAGTATACATGGCTTCCTGTATAAGTGTTTCATCTGGTTGAATGTTGGCTCTGTTAACCCACGTAATGAATCTAGCTAATCTTTCGTCATCAGTGGAGAAATTCAACGCCTGGAAAAGTAATAAAATGTTGTAACACTCTTCATAATTGAAAACTTTAGATTCTTGGTCTTCCTCGGATGCCTCGTTAAGCTTGTCTGAGATCAACGTATTCAAAGATTCGTTAAATGCGTTCATGATTTTCATCAATGTAGTTTTCTTCTCGGTGGCTTCCTCTTGAATTGCACTCAGTAGTCCTATTTGTAAATCTGAATCCTCTAATTCGTTGTGATAGTAGTTCTTGTATGTCTGTTTGGCCAACAATGGTTCGAATGTGTGATATGTCGTATTCAAGAATTCCACAAATTCATCAGAGGTATCCACGGATGATGGCACCTCGAAGGGGTATAATTTCATCTCTGCATCGCTGGTGACTTTATCCTTTTTAGCTGGGTCAGCCTCTTTAGGATCCTCCTTTGCAGATGATAAAAACATGGTCCCAGAGTTCTTGTTGGACAATTGGAACAACAACTTTCTGCCGTTCTTAAGCCAATTGAGGTCATCCTTTTCTATTGGACCATCATTGTATGGTAGCTTTGTGATAGGTAATTGTGTTTTCTCATCGATTTCAAAATCATCAAGAAGATCTTGGTCTTCGTCTTCTTCATCCTCTTCATTCTTTAAGTCCAAGTATGGAGCGTATTTAACTGGGATCGGAATAGCTTCAAGTTCCGTATCCATGAGGCCGGACGGATCCTCTGGCTTATCCACTGGTAATGGACCTTTTCCAAACACTGGGTATTTCTTCTCCGTGGATGTAGATGCACTATTTAACTTTTCAGCTCCAAAATTGAACCCACTGCTCGTTGTTGTGGATTGTTTACCTAAACTAAACGCAGGAAGCGAGGGGGACCCAAATTTGTTTGTATTAGAGTCGCCGGTCCCCGTTCCACTGGCGCTAGCTCCAAAATTGAAATTGAATTGTGACATTTCTTATAATGGACAAATCAATTAGGCTTTATTGATACTTTTACTATTAAATCAACCATATCACCATCGTCTTCTTTCTTCATTTCTTTCAGAAAAAAATTATTTTGATGTTGATCTGTCAATTTTCAGTTACGGGTCGTTTCTTTTTCAAATTTTTTTTTTTTTTGTAATTCTTTTAGCTATTTCTGTGGTATTCCTAGTTATTTGGTTTAAAGTTAGGGTTTAGTGTAGTGATCCATATATATACTTAATAGAGGAAATATTACTATATGGCTGCTGATCTGCAAACGAAAACCACTGAAGGAATCACTAGATTCCTCAGGAACAAGTCCACTCCAATCGATGACATCTACAAGACCTCTTTAGATCTGATCAGTGATTCCCCTGCGTTATTCCTCCCACAGAGAGAGAAATTTATCTTAGAACTCATCTGTGATAGATTTTCACAACGTCAGTATAATAGTTTCAAGATTGATGGATCCATGTGGGATTTGCTTTACCAAGTGTGGAATAAACTGGACTCCAATGAAGCCCATCGTCAAATCAAGGATAGAACGTTATCTAACGTCAGATTGAATGAAATAATAGCAACAACTGTGTCTGATATAATAGCAAACGAATCACTTCAATCCGATGAGCTACTTATTTCATCTGTCATCAAGGTTCTCCATTTGGCATTGACTGAGCATAAGATTAACTTCACCAGTGACCAAAGCATCTCCGTGATTGGAGATTTGTCTTCATTAGTGCTACAAAAATCTGATATAGGAACCACTATATGCCCATTAATCAGTAGAATTTTTAAAATTCATAATACCAAGATATCACAATATTCTAAGAAGCAAGTCACTGCATTTTTCACAACCTGTCTAGACAAATTATTAGCAATCATTGAGATTAACAAGGAAGCCACTGGTCAACTATATGATGTCTTCTATGATCTCATTGTCGGCTCTTCCAATTTATCTAACATACAGGAAAATCTCAAGTTATTTGTCACTAAGGCTACTGAAGTCAGTGATGCATCTATTTATTTCATTTTCAAATTCTTGATTCCAAAGCTCCCCATCAAAGACCTTGAGGCAGTGTACCAAATCCTCACCGAAAAGTTCCCTAATGCATCGGGATCCCTATTGGAAGAGCTAGTGCACATGAATAAACCATTATCAACAGAATTCCTTTCACCAGTAGTCGAAAAATCGTTGGCTTCCACTCCAAGAGATTACCACGTTGTCATTCAGGCCCTACAAAAGAACTCGGATATAGGTTACAAGTTCAACAGGGAAATACTCAATGCAGTCTCTGAATCTCATACCAGTAGTCTGAAATTACTGATCTCGTTACTCCAATGTTATGTGAGATCAAGAGAAATTCCAGAGTTCTTTACTTTGTGGATCGATCACATGAAATCGCCTAAGGTTGAGGGTATCTTCACATCAGATGAGTTCACCTCTGTTGTGGGAAAACATGTTTTGTCCCTCTCTCAGATTCAATTAACTAGATTGACGGAGAGTCTTGTCGAGAAATATAAATCCGACTCTATTCCTAATGTCATTGGGTTGATTGCCATAGTTGAAGGTTTACTCGGTGGGTTCACGGGATCCCACGGTACTGCTGCTGTTAAGACCCTTTTGTCAAATATTGAACACATAAAAGAAATCTTGTTAGAACTGTTTGTTATTGATAACAGAAATACAGACTTCGATTGGAAATTGAAATCATACATTTTAATGTTTTACCCATTGAACGATCTCACTGACATCATCGACTACAAGAAAATCAGCAAAGACAACCATTTCAAGTCCGGCTATTTCTATTTTGCCGTTTTTAGAATACTTGAACAACAACCAGATCTAGCTACTGATAGATTTAAGAAGGCATTTGTGAAATACTTTTCTGGGTCTTCATCCAGTGGTGAGTTCAAGAAAACTGTTTTCTCTAGATGGTTCATTCTCCTAGCTCATATTTTGACTAAAGATCAAATAAAATCGTTGATTGTCACATTTCTATCCTCTGCTGAATCAACAGATGTCATTTTCATCCTGTCCAATGCATTAGTCTCTGAACAAGCTGTCTTAATTCAAGAATTTTTGGATACTTTGAATGAAGGCATCAAGGATGGTAATATCACTTATGTGAAGTATTTGGAACTCATATCTGTTCACTGTTACAAGAAATACCAAAGGGATGCTATACTTAATACCTTGTTAGATGTGGCACCTAACAATGAGACTCTGGTTTCATCTAGAAACTGTATGATAAAATTGTTAGAGTTGCCTACTTTCAAGTCCACTATAGAATCCGATTTCAAGTCACTATTCTCCCTAATAGAATCTTCTAATACTACAGAGTCACTTGCATTGTCATGCAATATCGGGAGGCTCGTCATAAATTCTCATTTGAAACAATTGCATGATGATAATTCTAAGAAATATATAACTGATCTTTATAAGTCGTTAGCTCGTAAAGTGTCCAGTGTGAAACAAACCTCTGATATTTCATTTAATGGCCCAATCAATGTGTTATTCTTGCTTTTAGAACTTCAAAATAAACCAAATGATGAATTAATTGAATTGATTGGTAAATTGGAGAAAAAATTGGTTAAATTATTATCTACTGCTGGATCTGAGATTCCAGAGGATGATCTATGTTGGTTACTCAATAATTTATGCATCTTAGTCAACTCCGAAGCTGGAGTTTCAAAGCATGTTGAATTGAAGAAACTGATTACTAAACTTGGTGATGGATATTCATCGAGTAAACTACAAGAATCCCTTTACAAACTTGTTGTCAATCTTCCGGAGGTATTTTCTGTACAGTTCATTTTAGCATTATTCTTGAACTTGACTCCATCCGATGAGAACTCGAACAGTCTTAAGTTCTTTTTGTCCAAGCTAGCGTTAGGTAAAGAAGAGGAATTCATTGATTCCTGGAGATGGGTTATCTCAAATGATGAAGCCATATCTATTGGATATATTGAATTATTGGTTGCATATTTAGAGACAGCTAAGAAACCTACTAATGATAAATTCTCAGGCATTCACAAATGTGCCACAAAATCAATTTCTATTATTGTGGACAGTTTCAATGCAGAACTTCTGAATGCACCTGGTACAATCTTGAGAACCATCAATTGTTTGAAGCTTCTAGTCTCTAGTAAAGGTTGGATTCTCACTCAATACTCCGTGGAGCTAATGGTTCTTTACCCAGATTCTGTAGCTCATCTATTGAACTCAGCTGGATCTCATAAAGTGTCTGCAGAATTACTCAATAGTGCTGAGTCTATTTACATTCAATCTACACAGGTCATTTCCAATCTTTTATTAATTCAGAGATTCAGATTCTCTCATAGACATCACTTATTGATCACAGTGTTTGAATCTCTGTTGAGGAATTTGTTTGAAACTAATGAACAAACAGTGGCCACTGTAAATATTGCAACATCTGAGGATTGTGCTCTTGCATACCAAAGATTATTGGGTAACCTTTGTGAGGCTAACGTGAATCAAGTGAAAAGAAATGGTGTTTCTGGTAGCAGTGCAAACGATGCATCTATGACGAGTGCTCTCTCTGCATTTAAATCACATCTAAGAAGATCGTTACCCGTGTTATTATTTAACTATTTGAGATTCTATGTGAGATATAGATTGAGACCAGAATTGAGAGACCATGTGGTTGCCGGTTTGTTTTTGATGTTTGACTTGTTCACCACGAATGAGTTGAATTATGTGAATGCCAGTTTAGATGGTCAAAGTAGGGTCATCTTCAAAACACTTTACGATGATTATAAGAAGTTTGGTAAATGGAAGGAGGATTGATGAATATCATTTGTGTATTTATTTTTTGTACATTAATTAATCTAATAGAATAAATATAGACAGGCTTTTCGATGCTCCGTCAAAAAAAAATTTTCTCCGTCATCCGGAAGAAGACGAATTTTTTTTTCATACTATAAACTAATATCTCTCCTTAGCATATAGCATAATAATACATCAAGAACGAATATGGGTGAAATAACTGAAATAACTGAGGAAGAAGAGGATAAGAAGATTGATCAACTGGTTAGTGAATGGGAAAAGAGACGTTATGTTCCTGAATCTGGTGATCCATCTTTACCACCTCAATTATCAGAGTTGGCGGACAAGCCAACAGAACAAGTCATGAAGGACTTGAACAGATTACCATTGTTCATGACAGAATTAGATGAGACTGATGGTGATGGTGGCGAAAACTTACAGGTGGAGGCCCTTAAGGCCTTAGCATACGAGGGTGAACCAGATGAGATTGCCACAAATTTCAAGAACCAAGGGAATGATTGTTACAAGGCCAAACAATACAAAACTGCAGTGGAATACTACACCAAGGGGCTAGATGTTGAGTGTTCAGTTGATGATATCAATGCAGCACTATATTTGAACAGATCGGCGTGCAATTTGGAGTTAAAAAACTATAGAAGATGTATCAATGATGCCAAGGAGTGTTTGAAGATCCAACCTAAGAATGTTAAGGCTCTTTTCAGATCAGCCAAGGCCTTTTATGCTATTGAAAGATACGATGAGGCTGAACAAGTGTTAACGTATGCTACCAGTATCGATGAAAAGAATGCTGCGGTGAATGCATTGGTCAAGACGATCGCAGATAAAAAGAAAGCCTTAGAAGAGCTCGCTGAGAAGAGAAGAAAGGCTGCCGAGGAAAAGAAAAGAATCCAGGATAACCTAGATAAGGCAATTACATTAAGAGGTATAACATCAGTGACAACATCCAAGCCATCAGAAATGGTTTCCCAGAGTAAGATCCATTTGGAGGACGTCAACGATGTGGAATCACAACTTATTCTACCTGCCATGGTCATTTACCCAACCACTGATGAATTTGACTTCGTCGCTGAGATTAGTGAACTCACAACGGCATTAGAACTCATGGAGGTTGTCTTGGATAGACCACCTGAGTTCTTTGAGGAGGAAAAGCATAAGAATTTCATTCCAAAGAAATTGGAAGCCTACATGGAAACCGAATCTGGTGGATTGATCAAGGTCGGTAAGAAGGTTGCCCTTAACACTGCCCTAATGTCCCCTAAACCTAAGGTGCCTCTATTTGATCACTCCCTGAGAATTTACTTTGTGCCGAAGGTGGACTCTGCTTCTTGGATCTCTACTTGGAGTAAAGATAAGGCCCTCCAGGCTAGAACTGTGTAATAAATAATTTTAATAGAAAAGCTTATTTGCGTATAATAAGAAAAAAAAATTTTTTCGTCTAAGAGAAAACATTTATTTTGATTAATAAACAAGTATAATACATATATATTAAAGATATAACTCCAATACTAATATGTCTACTGTTGTTCAGAAGAGAAAGAGACTCTCTACAGGGTTATCTGTGACTCAGAAAGTGTTTGTGAGGTCCCGTAATGGTGGAGCTCTGAAGATTGTGAGAGAGCATTATCTAAGAGATGACATCCCATGTTCGTCCCAGAGTTGCACTCATTGTACCGATTTTTATCATGTTGATGCCTCCGGGACTCTTGCAAGTCCAATTTTATCAGAGTTCCCCTTGGATTTGAAATCAAATGGCATCGGGAAGCACTACATCATTGTGGATACGAACGTTGTTTTGAATGCCATTGATATGCTTGAGAGTGATGCAGTGTTCTACGATGTGATCGTGCCACAAACCGTGTTAGAGGAAGTCAGAAACAAGAGTTATCCAATTTACCTCAGAGTGAGAACGCTCTGCAAAAATGAAGATAAGAGATGTATCGTGTTCCATAATGAATTCAAGGCCTCAACTTATTTGACTAGAGAAAAGGGTGAAATCATCAACGATTACAATGATAGATTGATAAGAAAGTGTACCAAATTCTACGGTTCCCATTTAAAGGAGTATGGTATTAATGTTGTGTTATTGACTAATGATAAGGCCAATGTGGAGAAGGCCAGAAATGAGGGATGTACCGCATTGACATTGGAGGAATACGTCTCTTTATTGCCTAACGCTAAGGAACTACAAGACATGTTACCTTCTTCAGAAGGATTCTCTTATAATGTCAATGAAATTAAGTACCCAGATTACTACTCCAGAGCAAGATTGATTGGTGGTATCAAAAATGGAAGTTTATACCAGGGTAACATTGCCGTGTCATCGTATAACTTCTTGGAAGGTTCAGTTTCGGTGCCCTCCCTTCCTAAACCATTGCTTATCTTGGGTAGAGAAAACTTGAATAGAGCATTCAATGGAGATTCTGTCGTGGTGGAAATCCTTCCAAAGTCTCAATGGAAAAAACCATCCACTGAAATCATAGATGAAGAGGTGATTAACAAAAACGCTGTCGGTGATGAAAATGAAAATGAAGTCGTCATAAGTGATCAGGAAAGAAGAATATTGGCGCAAGAGGCTTTCAAAGCCCAGGGTGTTGAGGCTGATGAACAGGAAAAAGTTCAACCAACAGCTAGAATTGTTGGTATAATGAAGAGAAGTTGGAGATTGTATGTCGGTCAATTAGCTCCAAATTCAGTCAACCCTAACCAAGTTGGTGGTAATGCTGCTAAGAATTGCTTTGTCATCCTCATGGATAGATCATTACCAAAAATTAGAATCAAGACTAGAAGATCCAAGGAACTTGTTGGTAAAAGAATAGTGATCGCCGTAGATTCTTGGCCTACGACTTCCAAATTCCCTGAGGGTCATTTCGTGAGAACGTTGGGTGACATTGAGGAGAAGGATGCCGAGCAAGAGGCGTTGCTATTGGAACACGATGTTGAATATAGACCATTCTCTAAAAATGTTCTCGATTGTCTACCTAAAGAAGGACACGACTGGAAGGTACCTGAGGTTTTGGATAATGGTGACCCACAACTCGCCAAGAGAAGAGACTTAAGAGACAAGCTTATTTGTTCGATTGATCCTCCTGGATGTGTTGATATTGATGATGCCTTGCATGCTAAGCAATTACCAAATGGTAATTTCGAAGTTGGTGTCCATATCGCTGACGTTACTCATTTTGTGAAGGCTGGTACTGCCTTGGACCAAGAGGGTGCATCAAGAGGTACATCTGTCTACCTGGTTGACAAGAGAATTGATATGCTACCAATGTTATTGGGTACTGATTTGTGTTCTTTGAAACCATATGTTGAAAGATATGCCTTCTCTGTGCTTTGGGAGTTGGATGCGGACGCTAATATTGTCAATGTTGATTTCACAAAGTCCATTATAAAATCTAGAGAAGCATTTGCTTATGAACAGGCTCAAATAAGAATCGATGATAAAACCAAGAATGATCCTCTAACTCAAGGTATGAGACATTTATTAATGCTCTCTAAAAAATTAAAGCAAAAGAGAATGGATGCTGGTGCCTTGAATCTTGCCTCTCCAGAGGTCAAGGTTCACATGGATAGTGAAACTTCTGACCCAGGTGAAGTTGAAATTAAGAAACTCTTGGATACCAACTCCTTAGTTGAAGAATTCATGTTGTTGGCTAACATCTCTGTCGCCAGAAAAATCTATGAGGCATTCCCTCAAGTTGCCATGTTGCGTCGTCACGCTGCTCCTCCTGCCACAAATTTTGAGATTTTGAATGATATCCTCCGTGTGAAGAAAAACATGAATATCTCCCTTGAGAGTTCTAAGGCATTGGCTGACTCCTTAGATAGATGTGTCGACTCTCAAGATCCATACTTCAACACATTGTTAAGAATCTTAGCCACCAGATGTATGATGGCAGCTGAATATTTTGCAGCTGGTAATTATGGGTACCCTGATTTCAAGCATTATGGTTTAGCTGTTGATATTTACACCCATTTCACGTCTCCTATTCGTAGATATTGTGATGTTGTTGCTCATAGACAGTTGGCTGCTGCCATTGGTTATGAACCACTTCATCAAATTCACATGGATAAGTCTAAGATGGATTTGGTTGTGAAAAATATCAATAAACGTCACAGAAACGCACAATTTGCTGGTAGAGCCAGTATTGAATACTATGTCGGTCAAGTGATGAAGGCTAATGAGAGTTCTCAAGAGGGTTACGTTATAAAGGTTTTCTCCAACGGTGTTGTTGTGTTGGTTCCTAAATTTGGTGTTGAAAGTTTAATCAAGTTAGAAGTGTTGGGTGATGTGAACTCTGCAAAGTTCGAAGAAGATCAATACAGATTGACATTCAAGGATAAGAAGGGTGACCAGAAACAACTTTCCGTGTTTGATAAGGTTAAGGTCAGTGTGAAATCCGTCCTCGATCCAATGACTGGGAAGAGAAAAGTTCAATTGTTCCTTGAGTAAGTAACTTTGTTTACTTTTTCCTATGTACTATATAGAAAAACTACATAACTAGTAATAATCATACTGTTTCATCAACTTTGTATTTCAAAAGAGGGTTAAAAATGTGTATTATGTCATGATTATCTAAGCAAAATTTACAATTAAGTGTAGCACTACTCCGTTTTTCACTTTAAATTTTTCAACATTAAAATTACGTTGACTTATAGAAATACCCTTGAAGTTTTGATTTACTTGCTCAGCCTTGTCAATTACATAGGATCATGTCCAATTATAATTTACAAATCCGTCAAGCTGCATCTGGTATTGATCCAGTTGTGGCAGATTATGCCCTTGGTTACGTGAATCATATAGCTAGTTCCACCGAAGATGCAGTGTTAGCTCAACAACTAGACATCGCTAAGGAAATAAGCTTCTTAGAGGAACTTCTGGCAAGTGCCGGTGGTGATAAAACTAAAGTTAACAATTTGGGTAAGAAATTATCAGAAACCCTAAACAAGAAACTAAATGACAACCTTGCCAAATTGTCTATCACTGGTGATACTTCTAAGAGATTGTTAGATATTAGTTTGATCAAGAACCAACAAAGAGATTTGGATTCCTCCCTAGCGTTATTACAATCAACTAATGATATTGAACACACTGGTAGAATGATGGAAACCAGAGTTGATAAGAAGAAACTTCAAAAAGCCGAAGCCAAAATCGCTAAGAAGGTGGCTAAGAGAAATAACAAATTTGTTCAATATGAAGCTTCTAAATTGATTCAAGATGACAAACAAGAAGATTACGATTCCTTCTTCCTCAAGGTTAACCCTATTGATTTCGGTGCTGGTGCAGGTAAATCCAAAGATATTAAAATTGATACATTTGATTTGTACGTTGGTCAAGGTCAAAGAATTCTTACTGATTCTCAATTGACGTTGGCCTTCGGTAGACGTTACGGTTTGGTTGGTCAAAACGGTATTGGTAAATCTACATTATTGAGAGCACTTTCTAGAAGAGAATTAAACATTCCCCAACATATCACAATTTTACATGTTGAGCAAGAAATCGTTGGTGATGACACACCGGCATTACAATCTGTGTTGGATGCAGATGTTTGGAGAAAACAATTGTTGATGGAAGAAAATAAGATTAATGAAAGAATGAACGAAATCGAAAATCTAAAATCCGAATTCGAAGAAGAATCCTTGGAAATGAAGAAATTGGATAATGAACAATCTGATTTGGTTACCAAATTAGAAGAAGTGCATGAAAAATTGGGTGAAATGGAAAGTGATAAGGCCGAAGGTAGAGCTGCCTCCATTTTATTCGGTTTAGGTTTTAGTCAAGAATCACAATCTATGCCTACTAAATCATTCTCTGGTGGTTGGAGAATGAGATTGTCTCTAGCTAGAGCATTGTTCTGTAAACCAGATTTGTTGTTATTGGATGAACCTACCAATATGTTGGATGTGCCATCCAGTACGTATCTTGCCCATTATCTTCAAACATATCCATCCACTGTTTTGGTTGTTTCCCACGACCGTGCATTCTTAGATGAAGTGGCTACTGATATCATTCACCAGCATTCCGAAAGATTGGATTACTACAGAGGTTCGAACTTCTCTTCATTCAACTCTACAAGAGAAGAAAGACTCAAAAACCAAAAGAGAGAATACGAAAATCAAATGGCATACAGAGCCCATCTTCAGGCATTTATCGACAAGTTCAGATACAACGCTGCTAAGTCCTCTGAAGCGCAATCAAGAATCAAGAAATTGGAGAAGTTGCCTATGTTGGAGGCACCAGAAGAAGAAAAAACAGTCACATTCAGATTCCCAGAACCAGAAAAAATATCTCCTCCTATTTTACAACTTTTGGATGTGTCCTTTGGTTACGATCCAGCTAAACTTTTGTTGAACGATGTGAGTTTAGATGTGCAATTAGATTCCAGAATTGCCTTGGTCGGTGCTAACGGTTGTGGTAAGACTACCTTATTGAAGGTGTTAATGGGAGACAATATCCCATTGGGTGGTTCTGTGTCAAGAAATTCAAGATTAAGAATAGGTTACTTTGCTCAACACCATGTTGATTCCATGGATCTAACATTAAATGCTGTTGGATGGATGAGTCAAAAGTATCCAGGTAGAACTGATGAAGAATACAGACGTCACTTAGGATCTTTCGGTATAACGGGGTCACTTTCCTTACAAAAAATGCAATCATTATCCGGTGGTCAAAAATCCAGAGTTGCCTTTGCTGCCTTATGTTTGACTAATCCTCATATCTTAATCTTGGATGAACCTTCCAATCACTTGGATACATCCGGTTTGGATGCTTTGACAGATGCCCTACAAAAATTCAAGGGTGGTGTTTTGATGGTTTCCCATGATGTTTCCATTATTAATAGTGTGTGTAATGAGATCTGGGTTAGTGAGAACGGTACCGTTAAGAGATTCGATGGTGATATCTACGATTACAAGAAGTACATTTTGGCTAGCGCTGATGCTGCTGGTGTTGTGAAAAAGCATTAAACTCATCAAATATTTATATATCCTCCTAATAAATTCAAAATAATTCAAAAATAATGACCGTTAAACCTAAAAAAAGATTGCTACATGCAAATACATCATGTTCGATGGTAGCAAGAGCAAAAAAAGGATATCTGCACCCACGCTGGGAGTCGAACCCAGAATCTTTTGATTAGAAGTCAAACGCGTTAACCATTACGCTACGCGGGCTAATTTAGGTTAGTGAACGGCTCACGGTTTTCAGATTCGGTAATTTCTGATTATGTAATGTTGACGTAAGTGGTTGATTACATTTTGAAATAAAACAGTTAAGTAGTCATTTACAGAGCTTGAAAATAGTGTATAGTTCTTGGAATATCTTAAGGTTTATTGCAGTTGATTCTCAAGTGAATCCAAAAGTTTATTTTAAATTTAGTTCAAAGAAAGTATTTTTAGTTATAATAATATTTTATTCGTTCCCCCTGTTTTTCAAACCAATTCCGTTAGTTAGTTGTTTCTTCTTGTTGAATTTGTGCATAATTGGTATGATATACATTTATATTCATAAACCTAAAGACACCAGATTATATTTTAAGGGTAAAATTGAGCTCATTAGCCATCGGTTGCTTCACTTCACACTTTTTTGCAACCTAAAAATTCCAAAAATTTTAAAATCGTAGACAAAGTTCTCTATTAATTATAATGTCATGAATGCTATAAGTATATACAGATATAAACAAATCTATTAATCATTTCTTTTTACCCTTTTTACCCTTCTTCGATTTAGGAGGAGCAAGAGCATGACCAGTTGCATTAATGTGCTGGAACAATTTGTTTCTACTATTAAACACTTCACCACAGACTGTACAATTATCGGAACCCACAGCCGGTGAAGATTCTCTATTAGGAGTAGACACCTTACTGGTACTATTGTTATTGCTTTGTGGACCCTTAGCCTTTTTACCCTTCTTTTTCCCCTTTTTATTATTGTTGTTTGACCAATCATCATCATCATCGGAATCTAATTTATTGCTTCCTAATAATGCAGTTAATTCAGCTAATTTTTCATCTTTTGCAGAAGTTTTAGGCTTCTTTGACTTTGAAGAAATAGGGATATCATCTTCATCAGAGTAAATATCATCATCAATTATCGGACCATCATCGATTTCGACCTCTTGTTCTTCTTGTGATGGCACATCTTCTTTCTTGTCAGATTCTAGATGAACAGGTTCATCAGGGATATTATCTTGCAACTCACTTTCCAGTATATCACCATCCAATTCGTCATCTTCAAATTGAGATTCAAGGGCATCATCAAATTCATCAAAGTCACTATCATCGATTTCTTCCCTGACATAATTATCACCATCGATCCCCAATTCAATTCCCTCTTTTTTCATCTCCCATTGGAGTTTTCTCAAAAGTTTGGCATGCTTTTTGGAATTTTCATGTGCTTGAAATTGCTTTTCACTCTTGAAAATCTTATCACATATTATACATTCAAAGATATCACCATCTAAATCATCATCACTAACCTCACCATTGAGTACTTTCTCTTCTTCATATATTTTATTTAATTGTTCTTCAATTTCTGCTAATTCATCGGGGTCAACACTTTGCCAATCTTGTTCCGTGTACACTTGTCTTTGTCTTTGTCTTTCCTTCTTTTCTTTCTGTGCTTGTTCTTTCAAATCAGATTGTTGTTTTTTGATTCTTTCTTGTTCATATTTCTTTATTATCACTGGGCTCACTCTAGGATCTCTCTTCTTGACGAATGTTATCAACTTTCTCACTGTATCATTATATTCACGTCTAGCAGCATCCCGTGCCTTCTTATTTTCCTTCTCCATAAGTCTTCTTGTTCTTCTATCTGGAGCAGAGGAATATCTATATTCATCGAACCAGGAAAATGTTTTCACAGATTGGAATCCACTCCAAATCTTGTAAAAGATTCTTACTTCAGTACCGTAGTCAGCTCTGGAGTTACCAAATCTAGGGTACATCAATTCACGTGGATCACAGGCGTTAGCAAAGGTGGTATCATCTTTGAATGAATCGAATCCAGGTAATTTTTGTTGTTTCCCACTGGCCACTTCCTCACTAGCAATTTTATC
Source organism: Ambrosiozyma kashinagicola (assembly GCA_001599075.1). Lineage (NCBI taxonomy): Eukaryota > Fungi > Ascomycota > Pichiomycetes > Pichiales > Pichiaceae > Ambrosiozyma > Ambrosiozyma kashinagicola. Next base: position 1,050,823 of record BCGA01000004.1, read on the forward strand.
CAACAACACACTGATGATTTGGTAGAATCCTTGCACAGAGTCATCCATACGAGAATATAAGTTAGGATTTATATAACTTTGGATATCATGAATACTTGTTCCAGCATAGTAAGATGCATTATCTGAAGCACCATCGGTGGAACTTGAACCATCCTTCTCGTAGTCTCCATCCTCCATGAGAATTTGAAACTTATGGGAATCATACCATGCTCTTTCTTGGGCATCACTTAATGTTTCGTATGCCAATCTGACCTCATTGAACAATTTTGTAGCTTCCTCGATGTTATCTGGATTCTTATCAGGGTGAAGTCTCAATGCCTTCTTTCTGTATGCTTTTTTCAATTCCACATCTGTCGCCGTGATCTCCACTTCTAGCAGTTCATAGTAATCTGTCTTCATGGTTATTGGTTATTATAGAAATGCTAAATACTATATAAAGATGATTTAAGATAAGACCCAGTACCTAGCAATGAAAATTTGATCATCGACCCTTCGTTATGAGCCATAATTTTTAGCTAATTTTGCGTCGATTTTTAACCAAATTTCGCGTCGATTTTTTGCTTTTTTCGATTTTTTTTTTTTAATTTGACCAACAAACAACAAAACAAAAATTAACGTGAATATGAAATTATAAAAGGGTATATTGGTTAATTATTTTAATCAGTGGAACTACTTCTCATATTTTATTCAATTCAACAGAGACACTGCTATTACTTCAATTGAATAGTTCTATTATTAATTTGAATTCACAATCAGGGTTTTTTTTTCCATTTAATTGAGATAGATCAAATTATAAATTTTTCCAACGTTACACGTATCCAGATTTTCCAGTGTTTTGATTTATACATCTAAACATCCAACTCTCCACCCCTTCCAAATATACACACACATACACATAACAGACTATGGTTGTCTTAGCAGCATCTATTTGTACCCGTAGTGGTACTGCCATTCTCTCTAGACAATTCAGAGATTTATCTAAGGACAGAGTGACCTCCTTGTTAGCTAATTTCCCAACTTTACTATCGGATACCAGTAAGACTCAACATACTACAGTGGAAGATGAAAACGTCAGATATGTTTATCAACCGTTGGAGGAATTCTATATCGTGTTGATCACAAATAAGCATTCCAACATTTTACAAGATATTGACACCTTACATTTGTTTTCATCCACAATTACGACAATCTTGAGAACAGTGGATAAAAAGGAAATCTTTGATAATTGCTTTGAAATTTTGAGTGCCTTTGATGAAATTATCAATTTGGGTTACAAGGAGAACTTATCCTTGACTCAAATTGTGACTTTCTTGGAGATGGACTCCCACGAGGAGAAGATTCAAGAGATCATCGAAAGAAACAAGGAATTGGAAGCCACCGAAGAGAGAAAGAGAAGAGCCAAGGAGATCCAAAGAAAGGAAATGATGAAGAAGAACATGGATTCATACGAATTCCAACAACAACAAAATTTTGTCAGTCCAAGTTACCAACAACAAACCATTGTGCAGCCTCAATCATACCAAGAACCAGAACCAGAAGCTCCAAGCTCTAGATTCCCTAGCGGTCCAGCTAGAAAGGGTGGCTTACAATTGGGTAAAAAGGCTTCCAGATATGAATCTGAATCATCTCAACCTTTATTTGTCAGTACCCCAGCTGCTCCAAGACAAGTGTCACAATCTGTGCGTGAATCCACTCCAGCCGGTAAGAGCAAGACTACCAATAACGGTATCTTGATAACTATAAATGAAAAATACTCATCCCAAATCACAAGAGAGGGTGCCATCTCTGCTGCCGAAATTAAGGGTGACTTGCAATTGAGAATCAACAACCCAGATTTGGCTTTCTCCAAGATTAACTTATCATTGAATAGCAGTCCAAATGTGACTACCCAATTCAAGACCCATCCTAATGTGGATAAGTCTTTATTCAACTCCACTTCTGTTATTGGATTGAAGGATTCCACGAAGCCATTCCCATCTAATGATCAATCTTTGGGTGTGCTTAGATGGAAATCTGTTCCAAAGTCATCTGTCGGTGAGGATAATAATGTGTTATTACCTATAGTATTAACCACTTGGGCTAACAACAATGGAAACGGTACTGTCACTTTGACTATTGAATACGAAGTCTTGGAAAGTAAGAAGTTATTTGATGACGTTCAATTGGTTATACCTGCTAGTAGTGCCACTGTGGAATCCGCTGAAAACGATAATGTTTCTTTGACTTACATCGAAGATGGGTTAGCTATTAACGTTACTAAATTGAATGAATTCAGTTCTGGATCATTCGAGGTGTTGGTTCAAGAGGTTGATGATGAAGAAGCTTTATTCCCAATGGAATTGTATTTCAATACAAGCGAAGTCATTGAACCATCTTCTAAGGAATCCGAAGTGTCTGTTACATCAGTCACATCCAATGAAACTGGTGAAGAATTACCATTTGACTTGTATTACAATGCTTCTAATGAAGGTTATTACATTGTTTAAAGGTTTTTTTTTACCGTTTTGCTAACGCGTCATTTTGTGTGTTCTCTCCTGTTTTCCTGTCATTTACTTTTCTTAATGCTATCAAAGGGTACTGGTAGCCTGTGCTCCCCAGTGTCTGTATACCTAGATATATTTCCCATTTTTTTATTATTATATTTTTTGTTGTTGTTTTATTCTTACTTTTATTTTATCTTAAAACCATCTTTTTTTTTCTTTCAAATTTTCCACCTTTTTTTATAGAAGAAATGGATTATCGTCCAGATCTTTACCTAACTCCCTCTGTTTTGCCATTTGTATTTCTTGTTTTAATATAAATATATAATATATGTTATTATATTCAAAGCGGATGAACACATCCGTTATTTCCATACGTACTCGTGTATTTACGTTACCCCGGGTTGCTTCCCCGTGTTTTTCCTCGATCCCGAGACCGGGTCGCTTCGTTGGCAGTTTTCTCCATTTTTTGAATTGATCACCACTTTTTTGTTGGCCGTTTAAGATACTTCCTTTTAGTGATTTTTTTCTTTCAAGACAACCAATTCTAAAAACTAAGACAACAATGTTGGCCGCTAGAACTTCCGCTAGAAAAGCTGTTTCAGCTAGAACTTTCTCTACCTCTGCTAGACTTTTAAGAACCGAAAAAGATGCCTTCGGTGACATTGAAGTTCCAGATGAAAAATACTGGGGTGCCCAAACTCAAAGATCTTTCCAAAACTTCAAGATCGGTGGTGCTAGAGAGAAGATGCCAGAGCCAATCATTCACGCCTTCGGTGTGTTAAAGAAGGCTGCTGCCATTGCTAACACTGAATTGGGTGCACTAGACCCAAAGTTATCTGCAGTCATCCAACAAGCTGCCACTGAGGTTGCCGAGGGGAAATTGTTAGACCACTTCCCATTGGTTGTGTTCCAAACCGGGTCTGGTACTCAATCTAACATGAACGCCAACGAAGTGATCTCTAACAGAGCCATTGAGATCTTGGGCGGTGAATTGGGATCTAAGAAGCCAGTCCACCCTAACGATCACGTTAACATGTCTCAATCTTCTAACGATACCTTCCCAACTGTTATGCACATTGCTGCTGTCACTGAAATCACCAACCATTTGATTCCAGAATTAACTGGATTAAGAGATGCCTTGCAAGCCAAGTCTGACGAATTCAAGGACATTATCAAGATCGGTAGAACCCATTTACAAGATGCCACCCCATTGACTTTAGGTCAAGAATTCTCTGGTTACGTTCAACAATTGACCAACGGTATCAAGAGAGTTGAAACTGCCTTAGAAAACTTGAGATTCCTTGCTCAAGGTGGTACCGCTGTCGGTACTGGTTTGAACACCAAGATTGGATTCCCAGAAAAGGTTGCCGAAGAAGTCACCAAGTTGACCGGTTTACAATTCTACACTGCTCCAAACAAGTTTGAAGCCTTGGCCGCCCACGATGCCATTGTTGAAGCTTCCGGTGCCTTGAACACCGTTGCCGTGTCTCTATACAAGATCGGTAACGATATCAGATACTTAGGTTCTGGTCCAAGATGTGGTTACGGTGAATTGTCATTACCAGAAAACGAACCAGGTTCCTCCATCATGCCAGGTAAGGTTAACCCAACTCAAAACGAAGCTTTAACTATGGCTTGTTGTCAAGTTTTCGGTAACCACTCTGCTATCACTTTCGCTGGTGCCTCCGGTCAATTCGAATTGAACGTTTTCAAGCCAGTTATGATCTCCAACTTGTTATCTTCTACTAGATTGTTAGCTGACGCCTCCAACTCCTTCAAGATTCACTGTGTTGAAGGTATCAAGGCTAACACCAAGAAGATTGATCAATTATTGCACGAATCTTTGATGTTGGTTACCGCCTTGAATCCAAAGATTGGTTATGATGCTGCCTCCAAGACCGCCAAGAATGCTCACAAGAAGGGCTTAACCTTGAAGCAGTCCGCTTTAGAATTAGGTGTCTTAACTGAAGCCGAATTCGATGAATGGGTTAGACCAGAAAAAATGATTGGTCCAAAGGCTTAAGTATCTCTCTCTGTGTCCCCTTTTTTTATTGTTTTAGTTTAGTGATATATTTATTTTTATACTATTCCTCTATATGAGTATCTTTTTACACATGAAATTGATGATTTAACTACATATTTCTTAATTAATCCAGTAATGCTCCCATAGTATTCGGGCTACGTCGTCCAGAAAAACTTTTGAACCTCACACGACTCTTTTCGCCAACAAGAGGACAATCATCGATTTGTGTAATTTGAAAAGGTTATTCATTGTGTTATTGAATTACTAATTAAACCTTTTCATAGACATATTTGTTCTTTCCTTAGAGTTCTAATCACAATTTAAGGTTCTTGAAACAATAATTGTGGGTATTTTCCAATTTTTATTTTTGCTTAATTTAATAGACTTTATTTCACTACTACATCCCCATCCATATCCTCTTTGCCCTTGAATAAAAAACCCCCCCTTAGATTCTAAACAAATGTTCTCCTATGCCAAGCGTTTTGCTGCTAAGGGATCCCCCATTGCTAGATCTAGTCAACTCAAGAGATATGCTGGGCAACTCTCCCACCACGACTCTCAATTAGCCATCAAGAATTCCCTCAAATCAATTACTACTCCATCTCGTCTAGTACAAGTTCAACATCAACAGCAGCCACCATTACACGATTTGAACATTAACCACCCATTCTTCACTTCACCAAATGGATTTGCATTGAAGGCTTCGAAGAATGACAAGGATTCCACTCCTCAAACTGAGGATTCCACTGGTGAGGACAAGACCCCAACTAACGAGGACACAACAACCGAAGATCCATCCTCCACTCCTCAACCGGCTACAACTCCAGAACCTTCCAAGGACGATAATGGAAAGCCACCACTACCAGATAGACCAGTGAGGAAATCCAAGTCAACTCCATCAAACGGTGCTGCTGCTTCATCTGCAGCCGCCGGTGGCGCATCCTCTCAGGCTCCACCCTCCGATGATGGCTCCTCCTCCAAGCCTAAAACACCAAAATCTCCATCATTAGTTGAACTGCCAGAGGTTTACCCCCAGATTATTGCCCTTCCAATTTCTCGTCGTCCATTATTTCCTGGATTCTACAAGGCTGTCATCATCTCTGATATCAATGTAATCAAGGCTATCAAGGAGTCCCTAGACAAGCAATACCCATTCATCGGGTGTTTTTTGTTCAAAGATGAAAACATGGAAAGTGATGTGATTACTTCCAAGGATGAAGTCTACGAGACTGGTGTCTTGGCTCAAATCACCTCTAACGTGTACACCAAGGACAGCGAAACTGGAGTGGAAACATTGACTACAGTGCTTTATCCACATAAGAGAATTAAGATCGATGAATTGTTCCCACCTGCAGAGAAGACGGACGGTTCTTCAACACCATCTACCGTGAAAGTTGGTGAGGCAGAAGTTATCGAAGGTGTTGTTGGTGAGAAGGAGGGTGACGAACCAAAGGAAGTTATCTCTCAACCTTCTGAAATTGTTAAGGCCGAGGAACCTGTCATCATTGAAGATGACGAGGAGAATCCAACTGCTTTCTTGAAGAAGTACCCTATTACCTTGGTGAATGTATCTAACATTGAAGATGAAAAGTTTGAAAAGGATAATCCAGTGATCAACTCTCTAACAGCTGCTATTTTGGAAGTGTTAAAGGAGATGTCATCACTGAATAAATCATTCAGTGACCAACTGGCCACTTTCAGTGCTTCATTACATAGTGATATATTCAACTGTCCAGAAAAGTTGGCGGACTTTGCTGCTGCTGTGACCGCCGGTAACCAAAAGGACTTGCAAGAGATCTTAGATTGCACTAACATTGGTGACAGATTGGAGAAGGCATTGACTGTGTTAAAGAAGGAATTGATGAATAAGGAATTGCAAAAGAAGATTGAAAGAGACATTGAAGAGAGAATGACTAAGAGACACAGAGAATACCACTTGAATGAACAACTGAAGTGGATCAAGAAGGAATTGGGAATTGATGATGGTAGAGACAAGTTGATCGCTAAGTACAACGAAAGAGTCAAGGAATTAAAGATGCCTGATGATGTGAAAAAGGTGTATGATGACGAAATCAACAAGTTGCAAACTTTGGAACCATTGATGTCTGAATTCACTGTGACCAGAAATTACTTAGACTGGTTAACTCAAATCCCTTGGGGTAAGCACTCTAAGGATTTGTACAACATCAAGAAGGCCAAGGACACTCTAGATGAGGATCATTATGGTTTGAAAGATGTCAAGGACAGAATCTTAGAATTCATTGCCGTTGGTAAGTTACTGAATAAGATTAATGGTAAGATCATTTGCTTTGTTGGACCACCGGGTGTCGGTAAAACCTCCATCGGTAAGTCCATTGCCAAATCATTGAACAGAAAATTTTATAGATTCTCTGTTGGTGGGTTGAGTGATGTCGCTGAAATAAAGGGTCACAGAAGAACATATGTGGGTGCTATTCCTGGTAGAGTGGTTCAAGCCCTCAAGAAGACTCAAACTGAAAACCCATTGATTTTAATTGATGAAATCGATAAGATTTCTCACACTCACAGTATCAACGGTGGTGACCCTGCTGCTGCCCTATTGGAATTATTGGATCCAGAACAGAACAACAGTTTCATGGATAACTACATGGATGTTCCAATTGATTTATCCAAGGTGTTATTTGTGTGTACTGCCAATAACTTGAGTACCATTCCAGGTCCATTGTTAGACCGTATGGAAGTTATTGAAATTTCCGGTTACATAGAGGATGAAAAGATCAAGATTGCCGAGAAGTACTTGGCCCCAGACGCTAAGAAGAGTGCCGGTTTAGAAAATGTTAATGTCGATTTGCAAGAGGATACTGTCAAGGCCTTAATCAAGAACTACTGTAGAGAGAGTGGTGTCAGAAACTTGAAGAAGCAAATCGAAAAGATTTATAGAAAATCGGCCTTGAATGTTGTCAAGGAGCTAGGTGATGACGAAATTGAGGAAATCCAAGAAGAACAACAACAAGAGGAGAAGTCTGCTGCTTCAGAGGCTGAAACTAAGGAATCCACTACTGCAAAGGAAACCAAGACTACTGAAGAAGTTAAGTCTGAAGAAGACAAGGAAGCTGAAAACCTTCCACAGATTGTGGTTCCAGATGATTACCATGTTGCCATTACACCGGAAACCTTGAAGGATTACGTTGGGCCACCAGTGTTTACCTCCGATAGATTATATGAAACTACTCCACCTGGTGTTGTGATGGGTTTGGCCTGGACTTCCATGGGTGGTTCCGCGTTGTATATCGAATCCGTGTTGGAACATGCTATCACCAAGGACTCCACTCCTAGAATTGAGAGAACCGGTCAATTAGGTGATGTTATGAAGGAATCTGTGAGAATCGCCTACTCCTTCTCCAAGATGTACGTCGCCAAGCACTTCACTGACAACAAGTTCTTCGATAAAGCACAGATCCACTTGCATTGTCCTGAGGGTGCTACTCCTAAGGATGGTCCATCTGCTGGTGTCACTATCACCTCCTCTTTCTTGTCTCTTGCATTGAACAAGCCATTAAGACCAGATGTCGCCATGACTGGTGAAATCACTTTGACTGGTAAGGTTCTCAGAATCGGTGGATTGAAGGAGAAGTCCATCGCTGCTAAGAGATCCGGTGTGAAGACCATCATCTTCCCTAAGGATAACTTGGCTGATTGGAAGGAATTGCCTGATAACGTCAAGGAGGGCTTGACTCCAATTCCTGCTGATTGGTATGACGATGTGTTCAACGCCTTGTTTTCCGATGTTACCACTGAGGAGGGTAACAATGTTTGGAAGAAGGAGTTCGACAAGATTGCCGAGGAAGAAAACAAGGATAAGGAAAAAAGTAAATGATCAGTTTTTCTTTTGATTGAAAAACAGATTCTCTTCTGTTTCTTTTCTATCATGTCTTTTTTTGTATTACGTTATTTTGTTTGATTTCAGTTATTTGTGTTTTTTCTAACTTCTTGTATATATCTTACCCCTATCCCCCCTTTTTATTAATGTCGTTTTTACTTACTTTTCAATGAATTAATGTATAAAAATATCTTGTAAATTTCGCTTCAACGACCGAAAAAAAGAAAATTGTTCAAAAGTAATATGTAAATGGCACTTTCCATTCTCTTCATTTAAAAGACACTACACACACTAACAACATGTCCAATTCAGAATTAAGTGCATCACTACTGGCAACTCTAAAGGGTGCCAGTGCCACAACTTCACAACAATCGTCGTCACCTGAACCAAACACTACAGATGAAACACAACCTGAACAAACGACAACGACGACGACAATGACACAAGAACAAGATGAACAAGGCCAACAGGCATTCGATATCTATAAAAAGGCATTAACATTCAATGTGATAGCCAAATACGACCCATTAATCGATAAATTGGCATATTTATCGTCATATTGTGTTGTGTACAAGTTCGATGAGGAGGAAAACGACTGGGCGAAATTGGATTATCAAGGTCCAATTGCCATTTACAGTAGGAAAGCCACACATACACAGGGTACACTCTCACAAGTGCTGAACTCATTGAATTCAGAGTATTACAATTATGGGTTGATTGTGTTGAATAGAGTGAAACCTGAAAATTTCACTATTGGACTATTAAATAGCAAGTTGATCAAGATACAAACCCAAGAAGATTTGAAATTGGCGGGTGGAGATGCCAGTGACGTTGGTATCAAGATTGAACGTCAAGAGGAATTGATTATTTTGAGAGATTTGAAGGGGGATACCTTTGGATTATGGATTTTCGATGAAAATGATAGAGTTCTTTTATTCGAAAGTTTGAAATTCTGTATCGGTGAATCAACCACAACAGCTCCTGCTCCAGCAGTACAGGTTACTACAGTTCAGAATGCACTTCCTGCTGGCCTTTCTACGAATGGTGAACTGTTCTAAAAAAACTATATTTTGATGTGTATTCTATGAATGTAAACTTTAAAACAAATACAAATTAACTCAGAGCAGTAATATATTAGTATTAGTAAAACAATAAAATAAGGGGTAGAGAATAAAAGAGACAAAGCAAGTATGAATTGCAATAAAATACAGGGTGAACCACAAAATAAAAAGTACAAAGAAAAGGTGGTAATAAAGAAAACAAAAATGGTTGATAAAACAGAATTAAAGAACAGATTATTAGTACTAATTGAATCATTTGTCATTAGCCTTATTCGCAGCATCCTTCCTCTTCTTAGTGGCTCTTTTCTTCTTAGGTGGCTCCTCAGATTTGATATGACCAGGCAGAGTCTTATCAGCGTATTGACCGGGAAGAGACTTCCCGGACACCTTTGCATGGTCACCACCAGCTTGTGCAGCGGCCGCAGCGGCAGCAGCCTGAGCAGCTAATTGCTTCTTCGTAGGCTTTCTAGGTTTCTTAGGTTTCTTTTCCGTAGTCGTTGAACCCGAACTACCACCAGCGCTACCAGACCCAGAAGTGCCTGAGCCAGCACTATTAGGCTTATTTTGAGCAGCAGAGTTCTTACCAGAACCATCCGCAGATCCACTGCCATCACCACCGGCACCGTTGACACCACCCATGGAGACAGAATGAGACTGTGCTGCCACAGCTGCAGCCATTTGTTCCTTCTGTCTCTGAGTCAACATTCTCTCCTGGTTGATCAATGCACGTTGTTGTTGGGTCATCCCACCAAGAAGACCATTCATGCTTGGGTCATTAGCATTGTTGCCCATGCCACCGGATGTCGCAGCCTGCTTAATCAATGCCACTTTACGTCTCCACATCTCAATGAATCTCAATCTTTGGAATTGACCTGGTTCATTAGTTGGTGCATTTGAGTTCATCAGTAACTTGTTTGCATGGCTATATGTATTACTCAACACAGTCATCAACCGTTCGTATTGAGAATTAGATTGCGCAAGGTCTTCATGTAATGGTCTATATGGATACGTCTCATAGGTTAGTTCACTAGAAGTGTCCAATTCTCTAGAATCTTCTCTGTATAAGAACTCCATCGAATTGGTCTGATCATTGTATTTAGGTGTAACCATGTCAAATGGTCTCAACTGTTTATCGTAATGATATGGATTTAATATAGGTTGAAGGTTCAAATTTCTATTGGTAGCCGTCAATACCTCACTCTCAAAGGTTAGAGCAAACGTATCATGGAATTGTTGTGAATCAGTTTGATATGCAAGATCCTCGTATTGAGCGAGTTGTGCCAAACGCAGAACGGTTCTATATTCTTTTGGCTTCTTGACTATTTCGGGTTTACCCTTGGTAGTTGTATCCGTGGAAGCATCCTTAGCAGGACTTGCTGCATTAGCAGGGGAAGCATCTCCCTGTTTAGTAGCGTCCTTCGGCGTGGCAGCGGCCGCTGGTGTAGTACCTGGGGAAGATGAATCCGTTTGTGGTTTTTGTTGAGGGTTATTCAAATTCACCTCTACCATGCGTCTATGGTCATACACTTTTAATATTAAACTGGCATCGTACAGTTGAATACCACCATCTTTTATGACTTCCACTAAAGCCTCTGGTATTTCTCCCCTAGCAACATACTCTAAGAATTCCTTGATGGTCTCAGAACTTTTAGGGATGATTGCATCTTGGTTACCAAATCTATAATGGTTTTCGTGGATATGGAATTCCAAAGATGGAGGATGATTTTCAAATTTCTTGAGTAATTCTTCGTTAGATTCATAGAACCGTTGCACCTTGGCCTTTCTTCTAAGATGTTGTAACATAAGGGCCTTTCTCTGTTGTGGAGTCAGCTTTGCCATTTGTTCTTGAGTTAACCCAAAGGTATGACGCTGTTGTTGTTGTTGTTGTTGCTGCTGCTGCTGCTGCTGCTGCAACTGTTGTTGGTATTGCTGCTGTTGTTGTTGAGGCCGTTGCTGTTGAGTTTGAACTCCAGATTGGCGCATCTGTGCTTGGGCTTGGGCTTGTGCCTGTGCCTGAGCCTGAGCCTGGGCTTGAGCTTGTGATTGACGCTGTTGTTGTTGGAGGTGGGCATTTACTGGTAAGTTAGGGGATGATGAGTTGACTCGTTGCGGTTGTTGTTGTTGTTGGATCTGCACTTGGTTGTCTCTATTAACTTGAGATCCCGTAGGCTGTTGCTGTGATTGCTGTTGCACTGGGGTTCCTGGACCTCTATTAATCGGAAGTCCATCACCACCACCTGCTGCAGAAGCGGCAGATGCCTTCCGTCTAGCCTGGGCTTCCATCTGGTGTCTCACCATCTGTTGATGCCGTTGTAACAAGACAATGTCTTCCCTTCTTAATTCACCATTGTGTATCATTTGCTGAAGTCTCTGTTGTCTTGTCATGCCAGGTGGAGGTTGAATACTTGAGAGTAGCTTCATCATATAAGCCTGAGTGTTATTTAATTGTGGATTGGCATTAGTGTTGTTGGAATTGGTGGAAGATGGGCCACCGGACGTGTTGTTGGGTATCCCAACTTGAGGTTGTTGTTGATTTGGAGCTCGACTAGCGACTGAACTCAAATCATTTGAGGGACCTGCCATCTTTTGTGTGTTATGGGTTTGTGATATATAAAACTAGTGTGGATAGAAGCTTATGGTATTATAAAGTCTTTCGTAAAGATAATTGAAAAAATATGTATTTATGGAGCAAAGTTCTGATTAATTGAACAAAAAATTAACGGACAGCACAAGTGAGAATAGACTAATATTGATGATCCTCCTATCTGGCTAGTCAAAAAGAAATCAACAAGTGTGAAATAACACAAAAACAAATATTAGTTGATCTGGTTAACCATTATATGAACTATCTTCTATCTATTTCCTCTCGTTTTTTTCGAAAAATTCACCAAAAAAAAAATAGAACCAGAGAACATCTCTACACTGGGAATGAAGGAGGTGTTTTGTGCTACCATGATATAATTACACCATTTTACATTAAGAATGTCTCACAAACTATAATATATATGTTATCAGAATAAAAAAAAAAATACAGAAGTAATGTATTTAAAAAAAGAAAAGAAAAAGAACGGAGAATACAAATTACACGGCTAAGCTGCGGTGACCTTCTTTTCAACTTCAAAGATAGATTTGGCCACAATGTCAGTGATTTGGTCGGCTAACTCTCTGGTGATCACAAATGAAGGAGCAAACACAATATGGTTACCTATAACTCCATCAATGGTACCACCTTGAGCCATACAGATGACACCATTATCAAAACATTGCTTTGTGACAACAGCATGCAATTGAAGCTTTGGGTCAAATGGTTCCTTAGTTTCCTTATCCTTAACAAATTCGACAGACCAGAAAGTACCAGCACCCCTGATTTGACCCACAATATTAGACTTCGCTAACTTGGACTTCAATTGATCACCGAAGTAGCCCCCGACAATCTTACTGTTTTCAACTAAATTGTCCCTGACAACCTTCTTTTGCACAGCTAACCCGACTCTGCAACTATAATCATGACAATGGTAAGTTTGAGCACCGAAAACAGTACCAGAACCTTTTTCATAGACTTTTTTGACCTTAGGAGAAACAAGAACCGCAGCTAAGGTAACAAACCCAGAACCGATAGTCTTACCCACGGTTTGAACATCTGGCCCGGAGGTCATGAATTGTTCCCATGCATTGTATGACCCACAACGGCCCAACCCACACATGACTTCATCTAACATGAAAAGAACACCATATTTCTCACAAACAGCCTTGCAGCCATCCAAGTAACCCTCGACTGGCACTTGAGTACCAAAGGTGGAACCACCAACTGTTTCGAAGATGACACCGGCAACCTTCTTTGGGCCTTCTCTCAAGATAGTCTCCTCTAATTCATTGATTAACCTTTGCGCGTACTCTTTTTCAGTTTCCCCCTTTTCCATCATTCTGTAAGGGTAACACTGAGAGACCTTCATGGTTTGATCATCAGACATGAAACACCCCTCGAATTGGAACTTTCTAGCATGACCATCACCTAAGGACAAAGTAGCCAAGGAGTAACCATGATAGGATTGCTTTCTAGAGATGAATTTATATCTCTCCGGTTCACCATTTTCGAAATGGTATTGTTTGATAACCTTAAGTGCATTCTCATTAGCTTCAGAACCTGAAGAAACAAACAAAACTGAAGCGAAGGCACCATGAGATTGATCACAGATGAACTTGGCCAAATCTTCGGCTGCGTAATTACCTAAAGAAGCACCAAATGAGTACACAGAGGCACCAACAGCCTCCTTGGCTTCCTTAATAATTTCTGGATCATGATGACCGACAGAAAGCACAGCAGCACCAGAACAAGCATCGATTTTTTCAGTTTGAACTTTAGTGATTGGATCTTCCACAGTGACATGCATCCCATTGGCATCAACAGCCATTGGTGCAATTTCTGCAATTTTTCTTTGAAAGATATAGGAAGATTCTGGGACAGTCATGTTGTGTTTAATTAAAAGTGGCTCAAGTAAAGTAACGAAAGAGACAAGAAAGCAGAAAAAATAAGAATCCATCTTCACAGTGATATTAACCATTTTATATTAAATCTTATCTATTGCGACCCAACCCTTTGCAAGAATGTCGCAAGTTTCTTAAACGATTAAATGGGAATTATCCTCTTCATGCTACCCTTTAAATTCTCTATTAGTATAAACAGTAAGAAGCGCTCGATGCCGTTCCGCCGCACAAAGTATAAATTGCCGAAGACTTCTCTTTATTGTTCCTCGATCTATTATAGAGGGAGATGATAACTGTGGATACATTTTCCGATGAAAGTTTTTCTTGTAGCTAACAGAGAAATTCAGTTTTTGATGAAGTTATTGCCATTTGTTCATTTCAGATCATTAGTGTATGATTTAGGGTTTAACAAGGTCATCGGAATCCTATCTAAATTTGCAAGAGTACCCGGTTATATTTTGATAAGTTTTATCGTTTACGAAGCCACAGTTGCAACTAACTATATAATACTATACAACTTACAACTTATATATATAAAAGATGCTCGAAAAGACATCATCTAATGATAGTTCTGTTAATAGCACTCATTCTATGAATGCACATAATCCAGCATATATTCAAAATGAAAAAGGAGAAGAATTTCTTCAAACTGGGTTGAAAGCCGGTTTAAAGAATAGAATGATCAACTTGATCGCACTTTGCGGTATCATTGGTCCTGGATGTCTTGTCGGTATGGGATCCGCCCTAGCCAGTGGTGGTCCTGTGGGGTTAATAGCCGGGTTCAGTATTGTTGGTATCTTGGTGTTGTCTATGATGTCTTGTATCGGAGAGATGAATGCAGTTCTTGATCAGAATTTTTGCAGTTTAGGTGCCAATTTCATCTCTAAGGGATTTGGTGCAACATTATCTATTTATTATGTCATTGTTTGGGTAACTGTATTGATCGCTGAATACACTAATTTATCACAATCGATGATAGCATACACTGATAATGTTCCTGTTTGGGCATGGATTTTAATTTTCTGGGGATTCTTCTCTGTGTTTTCCTCATTCGATGTTAGCTGGTACGGGGAAAGTGAATATTACCTTGGATGGTTTAAAATCATTTTCTTAGTTGGTTATTACTTGTTTGCAATAATTTATGCAGCTGGTGGGATCAAGGATCACAAACCAGATAACCCATTTGGGAACTACCCATTACACTCTGGATTTAAAGGTATTGTCAACTCATTTGTGTATGCTGGTACTTTCTATGCTGGTGTCGAATCTGTTTCTGTCATCGCTGCTGAAGCTAGAAACCCTAGAAAAGCCATTCCAACCGCTGTCAAGAACACAGTCTACAGAATCTTTTTGGTGTACTATGGTCTTTCCATCTCTTATGGTATTACAGTGGCATATAATGATCCAAATTTGAGTGGAAGCACTAGAGTTATGAGAGCACCAATGACTATTGCTTTGACAAATGCTGGTTGGGAAAATTCCAAGTATTTCATTGCCACCTTCATTTTGATCACATGTATTTCTGCTATCAATTCATCTATTTATTTGGCCAGTAGAACCTTGTTTGCATGGGCAAAGAATGGCTATGGTCCTAAAATTTTTACTAAAACAAATAAACATGGTGTCCCTTATGTTGCTATTCATACTGTTCATGTTTTTTGTTTCATCTCCACTATGGGTTACAAAGCTAATGCCCAGCAAGTTTACTCATATATTGTTAATGTTGCAGGTATCGCATCATTTATTGTCTGGACTTGCGTGTCTATTATTCATTTAAGATTCAGAAGAGGTTGGTTGAAAAAAGGCTACACCTTAGAGGAATTGCCATTTGCAGCTCCGTTCTTCCCCTGGTCAAATTACATTGGTATCACAATTGGTATTTTGTTAATGTTGGTGCAGGGTTGGTCCTATCTTAAACCATTCGATTACAAGGGGTTCATTGATGCATACATCATGTTGCCCTTATTTTTCGTTTTTTGGGGTGGTTATGAATATTATTTCAGGACTGGATTCGTTAAAATAGATGATTTCGATTACATTAGTTCAAGAAGACCAGATTTGGATGATGAAACGGCTTCGTATATGGAAGCAGACCCTGCCATCGTTGAAAAGGTCGGTACATCTTCTGGAAAAAAAGAATTTGAAGAATAAAAAATAGATATTTGTAAATAATCATCTTTTCTATCACATACCTTTTATTAAATTTGAAATTGGTTAATTTAGCTTTAACTAATTTATTGTTCCTTTAAATATATATATAGAATTAAGAGTGGTAACACAAAACATTCATAGATTATCAATAGAATTGACAAATTCGGAATTGGGAATTAACCGCGCTCGAGGCAAACAGATCTCAGCTCAGCTCACAAATCTGGATATCATAGTCTATTTATTAATCTTTTTGTTATATTATAGATGTGTTCTTTTTTTGTGACGTTATTATTTGATTAAATGATTCAATAACAATGTTCAGTGTACTTGATCCAAATTTGAAAGAGATGTACTCTCAAAGATCAAGAAAGGTCGAATTCGATTCGATCGGCTCTTTCATACTAACTGCCTTTGGTGGAGAAGATCCTCATATGAGTATCAGCCACTCAATTAATAAGATAACATTTTCCTTGTCTAGAAGTGATAATAAAGAGGGAAACAGAACACCAACACCTCCACTAGAGCCCCAAAAAGTTGTGAAATATGTCAAGATTAACGAAAATTCATTTGTTGGTATTAGTCCTAGATCTAAGTTTGGTTGTTTGAATTGCAAGAAGAGAAAAAAGAAGTGCGATGAATGTCACCCCATATGTGGAGCATGCCAACATTTGAAATTGGATTGCACCTGGAATAATGATGGTAAACCCGGTATCTGTCAAGTCAGCTTTCCTAAAATTGGTAAGCCTGCGTCTGCACGTAGAACTAGGAAATCCAAACTATCGAAGCACATTAAAAGTCGCTCCCCATCGCAGAGAAATCCAGATATAAATGAGCGGCAATTCATGATACGTGTAAAGAATCAACTACAAGAACATAACCAAGAAGAAGAAGAAGAAGAAGAAGAAGAAAAAAATCCAGGGGCTGAATCCGATGTTTCATTCAAAATTGATGTATTTGATTCTGGATGCAATACTCAATTAGATCATAGAACAGGCCTTAGAAATTTTCTTTCTCCAAATGCACTGGTTGCAATAGATGACTTGGAGAGTGACCAATCAAAGCAATTACAAGTTTCACCGGCTAGTGCTTTTCAAAGGTTTGATTCACTCTATAAAAGTCCAGCTTTAGATTTTCATGACGTTTCTTCTCCTCACTTATCGATTTCACCTGGGTTGACTTTGAATATCCAGCCGTCAAGCAATTACTATGTCAACTTAAATAAAACAGCATTGAAATATTTTGAATATTACAGAACTTCCGTGTGTAACACCATATCAGTGTGTCAAGGGCCAGACCAAAATTTCTTCGATGGATTTTTATTGAGATTGGCTGACTCCAATACAGGGATCTTAAACGCTTTAGCTGCATGGGGTGGTGCATACATCGATGGTATTGACTGTCCAGAGGTGATTTCAATCCTTAAAGATGCCGAATCATCAGTTAAGGAGACTTGGGAGTCTGGGAATAAATCATCACTGAGTGATTATATTCTTCTATTCAGTTTTCTTTTGATAGCCAAGGGAATCAGAGTGTCAATGGGTGAAGTGGTTTTGTGGGTTGATTACATGTATCAATTCAAAGATCTTATGGATGAATATGGTGGATTAAAATCGTTTTGTGTGGACACATTACTTTCAAATGAAGCCAAATGGCTTGTCATGAATTTCTTCTACCACGATGTTATGAGTTCTTCGTCAATGAGACATGGTACTATCATTCCTATTCAGGATTACATTGAAGTGTTCCATGAATATAAAATCTTAGAGATTACAAATTACGGGCTGGACCCATCACATGGATGTCTACTTGAGCTTTCAATTATAGCTGGTGAAATATCATCTACTAGAAGGAAACTAATGGATTTTGAAGAAAGTATCGAATCTACACAAGAAAAGTTCATGGATTACACTGATGATCTAAAATATGAAATAAATAACTTACCAGATCCTGTAAACCAAATGAGAACTTCTTTACAGCAAATGAGACATGCCACGTTTGTAGAATTTGAAAAAAGGATAATCAATTCACGGCCTAGCACACCTCAACTCAGTTCTATTGAAGATGATCGGAAATTGATGGAATTACATCTAACATTATTTGATTTAACACAGATTGTAATGAGGATTTATATAAGGTTAGATATCAAGGAGGAACATATTAATAACCCCGAGATCCAAAGTATGCTCAATGACGTGTTTGATAGATTTGATATACTACTTGGAACGAAACTTGAATCTTGTCTATGTTTCCCATTACTTATCGCTGGTATGGTTTGCTATACCAAGGAGAAACGTGACGCACTTCGTGAAAGATACGAGAAATTACATAATAGTTACTGGTTAGGTAATGTCACTAAGACATGGCAGTTTATATCACACTTTTGGGATGAAATCGATGAACAAATTGAAAAGATTCAAGATGAGGACAGTCTGATCCCTCTTGACGAGAATGATACGTACAACTTTCCTGTGTGTGATTTCTTTGGAGTTCTTGATTCATTAGGATGGAACATTTGCTTTAGTTAAGAGTGTTTTATAACCTTCACATTATTTTAATGCATAATAATTATATAATTATAAGTTTTTATCAAATCAGTAATATCTAAGCGTTAATACCCTAATGCAATTTTCAAGGTGTATCTCACTGTGAAGGGTAAACAAACAACAAGACAAGTATAGTGTGCAATATAAACTAGAGCAAGTATATTCATCTGAATGGGTTGTTTGGATCCAACTGGGGTATAAAATGCAGTGAAATAAAGTATAGATGTACTAGGTGGCAAGCAACAACTTATGTTTAACACCAAATACAAAATGTCATCATCGTAGAGTAACCCATCTTTTTTCAATTTTTTATCAAATAAACATCCAATGGTTGGAAACAAAAACATTCTCACAAAGGTAACCGCTACTGGAACTTTCCAGACACCATGAGGTAATTCACCAAATTCCAATCTACCAATGGTACCTCCCAATAGCAATAATCCCAATGGAACTTGTGCTTGACCTAAATAAGTAGCAAAATTCATCAAAAATGAGAGAGCTGGTTGGTTATCTGGGGCTTCATGTATCTGAACTTGACCCGAATCGACAAACAAACACTTAAGCCAAGGAACCAAACAGACCACTAAACTGATCACTTGAACTATAGATGCTGGTTTAATGGAACTGTAGAAGATTCTTTTGAATGTTTGGAGAGGTTTATTCTTTTTAGGTTCTTCTATGAATTCAATTGTAGTATCAGAACTTGGGGAACCAAGTTTGGGGGAGATGGTGATATCAATATCTGTTGTAGTGCTAGCCCCCATTTCTGTATTCTCAGATGTATTTGTTATCTCACAGTCAACGTTCTCCTTTGTAACATTTTTGAAATCTAATCCTGCGATTCGGGAAGCTCCAAAGTTAAATTGAATAGAATTTAATACGATCACAAAGATACAAGTATAAGAGACCCCCAAATCTGTATTGGAAATCACATCAGATGAAGCTAAGCCCTGAACGTAAGAGATGGGGATATCCCCAATGTTGGGTAACAAACCAGCTAACAGCAATCCACCCCACCAGTATCTAGGGCACCCAACAGCTACACCTATACCAAATGTGAGCACTGCCTGCACTCCCATAATCATACAACAAGAAATCAGAATAGTGCCTATTTGCTTAATGAATGTATTATCCAAGTTGGTGACCACTTTGGAGAAAGTCAACGCTGGTGATAGGATCGTGACCACCATGTAACTTATATTTTTTGTAGTTTCAAATGTCAGAACCCTGATTCGGGCCAGTATGAACCCCACTGCTATAATCATATAGATCTTGAAAATAGGTTTCACTGCAGAGTAGATAATGGTACCTAATGATTCGGTCATGTTTAATGAAAATCCATCATTTTTCAATTCTTTAAATGAAAACCAAACAGTATAATTGCTGATAAATTACCATCTTTATTTCAATTCATGAGTGGTTTTTTGGAAGTTCTTAACGTAAATAGGTGTGAATCCAAATTGACGGATTAGCATAAGAAGGATCGGTTATTTTCCTAATTGGTTAAACTAGTAATAAGCGGTTTTTTGAAAAAAAATAAAAATTATGTTAGAGCGAGAGCGAATACACATATAAAATCTTTGAAGGTAGCACCGTAGTTGTGTAATTTTTTTTCTATTTTGTCTTCTTTTTGGAATAAACCATTTGCAATGCCTGTGCTAAAGTTAAACAACGGTACTAAAATTCCACAAGTTGGGTTAGGAACATGGCAATCCCCAGAAGAGGAGGCCTACCAGGCTGTATTGACAGCTATTAAAGCTGGGTATAGACATATAGACACTGCTCACGTGTATGGTAATGAAGCACCAGTGGGGAGAGCCATTAGGGATTCCGGGATCACTAGAGATCAATTGTTTGTGACCACTAAGTTATGGACTACTGATGTCACTGATGTTACTGGTGCTTTAGATAAATCATTGAAATTATTAGGTCTAGATTATGTTGATTTGTATTTAATGCATTGGCCTGTTGCTATGAATAATGAGGGGAATCATCCATTGTTCCCAATTAAAGAGGATGGCACTCGTGATGTTATTGATTGGGATTATGTTGAGACATACATCTCCATGCAAGGTTTATTGAGAGCAGGTAAATGTAAAGCTATTGGTGTGTCAAATTTTACCTTAGGAAAATTAAAGAGATTATTAAATGATTCTCGAGTCACTGTAACCCCCAGTGCGTTACAAATTGAATTGCACCCATTACTTCCACAACAGGAATTAGTTGAATTTTGTCAGAGTAAGGGTATCATCGTGGAAGCATATTCTCCATTAGGCTCTGTTGGTGCACCTATCATTTCCAATGAAGTATTAATTGATATAGCTAAAGTCCATGGAGTTTCACCGGCTACTGTGTGTCTGTCTTGGGCTATTTGGAGAGGAACCGTGGTGTTACCAAAATCTGTTCATGCCGAAAGAATTCAAACTAATTTAAAGGTGATCAAATTATCCGATGAAGAAGGTCAACGTATTAACAGTTTACATGTTGCTTTAGGAGTTAAAAGATTTGTTAGCCCTCAATGGGGAATTCCCTTGTTTGATTGAACAAAACGGGTATACAAGAAACTTGAAGATTTCAATAAATCAATAATAAAAATAAAAAAAATCTCAAAATTATTTCAAGTAAGAATGATTTAATTACTATTACCTAGGATTGATAATTTACTGATTAATTTTAAATCAGGGGTTAAAAATACTGGGTATTAAATATTATAATAGGATTAAGTACGAATTACAGATGTCATTCCCCCACCTATTAAACCGCGAACTATCTATTTAGAAATTAGTCTAAGCTGTCCGGAATTTACTTTACGCATAGTAAAAATTTGTCTTACCTCCATCGGTGCTAAATTCAGGAACGAAAGCCGACGAAAAAAAAAATTTAAAAAAGGCTAAATTTAGCAGTAACAGTAAAGTAAAAGTTGAATAAATTGGGCTCATAGTAGAGCTAATGTGAGATGATAAATTGGAAGTTAGTAAGAGTGAGATGAATTCTGGATCACTAAAAAGTCAATATTGTAATAGAAGTAATTTGTTCGAAAAAAAAAAGTAATAGTAACCTTATTGAACCGACCGAATTTTAGCAACTATGAAACTATAATTAACTGGGTTAAAAAAGACGGGGGACGGGGACGGGGACGGGGACAGGAGTGATAATTTATGAAAACTATACCGATACTCTTTGAACACATAGAAATACCGTTAAACGTATCATATAGTAGTTTATTTCGTTTATTCAAAACTTTTTAAATCAATAGCTATTATGTACAATATACACAAACAATAGAATAGAAGAAACAATAAATTACAACCTTCTCCCTCATATGACAATTCGGATCCGAGTCTCCATATTATGTAATTTATATACATAAATCGGATTATGTATCCGAAAATATGACGTAAATATAATATAATCAAAAAAACAACAAAAAAAAAAAAGTTGAATTCTTTATTCTTCTTTGACACAGCACAGACACAGCTCAGTGGAGGCTGACTAAAATGCTGTGTAGGTAATCCATTGTAATTATAATACAGTGAAAAGAATATAACAGCAAAAATTGTATACACTTAATCTTTATCCCCCCCCTTCAAAAGGAAATAAAAAAAACATAAATTTTCAATATAGATCTTCTTCTTACTACCGCTGTGTTTATATACTTGTGTTTCAATTGTTTCCATAAAAAAACACGTACCAAAGAAAAATTTCAAGTTGGAGAATTACCCAAAACCCTTTTTCCTTTCTCTTCTTTGATATATTCATAATCAAATATTTCCATTGTATATTTTATCTTCTTTACCTTCCAATTCTTATTTCATTACATATAAAAGTGTTTTATTTTTTTTCTTTTTGTCCTTCAAGGAACATATTTAAAAACTACACACATTAATATATATACATAATAAAAAAAAAAAGAAGGTGAAATTTTTTTTTGGCTTTTCTTTGATTTCCTACATTTTTAAAACCTTCAATTCATTCAATTCAAGGACTCCCAACTTATTATTAAGTACTAAGAGTCAATTTATTCACTCTTCAATTCATCCATAAAAGTACTTTACTTACCTCTTCCCCTCTTCCCCTCCCCCATTTTTTTCTCTTTTTCCTCTTTTCCTTTTTGTTTTTGCTTCTAATTTCAACATTTGGGTGCTGAAAATTTCATTCTAAAACGGGTTCAACAATTAATCAACAAGTCCCCCTTTGATATAGACTACATCACTACACTGTGTTTCCCTTTATAAACTTACTCCACTTGGCTATCACAGTTCTCCCTATTTATTAGTTTCCCCATTTTTTTATTCCCCTTATTCTCGGTATATGGATCCAATATTTAACTCAACTATGGAAGCTGAATCTCAACCTTCCTCCAATCCAAGACCAAACAAACAACAAATGTCTAGAAGATGGCAACAACAACAAGGTTACATGCCATCTCAGGGTTATCGTCAATACTACTCCCCCAACATGCAACAACCCCAGATGGGTAACTTGAATCCAGGTCAATCTCCATCGCATCATCACCACCACCTGACCTTGTCCGATTCACCCCAATTTTATAACACAGGTCCATCAGAGTTCTTTTACCAACAGGGCCCTCAACAACAACAAGGTGGCCCACTACCACCTCAAAATGGTTCCAAATTGAACGACCCTGCCGCTGGCTCCGGTAATAGTTCTGGTGCTCCAGGTGGTTCAGCCGCCGCTGCCGCCGGAGGTGCCCCTGTGCTTCAGGGAAGAGCCGACTTCCGTGGCCAATTCTCTGGATCTCCTAGATACTCTAACTCTGCAGCAATGGCTAACATGCAAGGTTTCAATCACTCCGTGCCTCCTAATGGATCCAGTGGATTCATGGCACCACCACCACAAACTTCAGCTGCCGGATTGACACCACAATTGAACATAGCTCCAAATCAGGGCCAAATGCAACCTCAAGTTCAACAAGGATCTTCTGCTCCATCAAGAACAGTGTACTTAGGTAACGTCCCTAGTGATATCACTTACAATGAATTACTCAACCACGTGAGATCCGGTACTGTGGAATCACTAAAATTACTTCCTTCCAAGAATTGTGCATTTATCTCCTTCTTGGATGAAAATTCAGCTATGTTGTTCCATTCAGATGCCATCTTGAAGAGATTAACTATAAATAATCATGATGTCAAGGTTGGCTGGGGGAAACCTACCCCAGTTCACCCAGTGGTTGCCTCATGTGTTGCTAGATACAACGCCACCAGAAACGTGTACTTGGGTAATCTGAATGAGGACACCACAGAAGAAGAACTCCAAAAGGACTTAGAAGAGTATGGACCAATCGACACCATCAAGATCCTTCATGAAAAGAAGATTGCCTTTGTCCATTTCACATCTATATTGGCTGCCATCCGTTGTGTACAATCATTACCATTGGTTGATGAATACAAGGACCGTAAAGTTTTCTATGGTAAGGACAGATGTGCATTCATCACAAAGACTCAACAACACAATGCTGCACAATACTTGGGGTTAAATCCAAACTCTGAAAATTTGTTAAATCAAGTTGATAGAGATCTGATCGCAAATGCATTAGTGCAACAATCAAATGCTGCAGCAGTTATTGCTACATCAGCTGGTGGATCATCCAACTTGGGTAATAGAACAATCTACTTGGGTAACTTACACCCTGATTCCACCATTGAAGAAATCTGTAATGTTGTTCGTGGAGGTATCCTTCAAAACATTAGATTGATCAATGAAAGACACGTTTGTTTCATTACATTTATTGACCCAATCTCTGCTGCCCAATTCTATGCTATGTCATCATTACACGGATTGATCATCCACAACAGAAAAATTAAAGTTGGCTGGGGAAAACACTCTGGTTCATTACCTAATTCTATCAATTTGGCTGTTGGTAATGGTGCCTCCAGAAACATCTACATTGGTGGATTGGATAAGATCAATGGTGTTGAATTCACTAAGGATAAATTGTATGATGACTTTAAAGAATTTGGTGAAATTGAACAAATCAATTTCTTTGAAGAGAGACATTGTTGCTTTGTGAACTTCACTAACATCTCCAATGCCATCAAGGCCATCGATGGTATCAGAAATAATGATGATTACCATCAATGTAAGATCAATTTCGGTAAGGATAGATGTGGTAACACACCAAGACAATTCCAATTACAACAAGGAGGCAACGGTGGAGGCCATCATCAATCTCATGGTCCAAGTGGATCTCGTAAGGGTGTCAATGACATGGATGAACAGCAATTTTATGATTACTCCGATAACGATGATGATGACGATGATGACGATGACAATGATAGTGGTGTCTTTGAGCCTTACCCGGATAGTTCTCCTATGGGAATCATTATCAATAACACCGGTGCTCCTGCTGCTGGCGGGTTGGGATTATCAGAGGCAGCTCCAGTCGCTGAAGATGTGCCAGTTACTACTACCACCGATGCTCCAACTCCAGTTGACGATGAAGTTGTTGAATCGGCTGCCCCTGTTGAGACTCAATAGGTTTTATCAAACGCAAAAGCAAATCATTTTACACTCCTCTTCTGACTCTATGTTCTTTTTTTAATAATCTTTTTTTGTCTTTTTTTCACACTCTGTTTTGTTTTGATCAATGCTTTGTCCAACACCTCTTTGCTTTCTAATAACACTTACTCAACCACTTTGCAAATGAAACACTCTTCTTCAATTATGTCCCCTCATACACATTTGTTGCCACCATTAAACAACTTAATTTAATATTCTCTTTCCCCTCCTCCTGTCTTCTTTCTCTACACTTCTTCATCTTGTCTTATATCATTTTAGTGATTTTCATTTTAATTTTGTTCAATAATTTATTCTTAAGTTTGGTTCAACAAAGGATTAGGGGTTAATGGAACTCTTTTACTGATTTTTTTGGATTGTTTTTTTCCTATATATATTAACATTTTATCATATACCATGCTCTCTTACTTTTTTTCATTTTATTTTCCAAATCATTTTTTATTTTTGCTTCCACCACCTTTCCTCTTTTCCTCCATCCTTTTGGAGATTTGAAATCTCCTGAAATTAGTGCTGCTTTCTTTTTTTTTTCATTTAAATCTCTTTATTTTATATCAGTTTTGTCTTTTTAGCTTAGTTTAGTCTTTTTTTAACTTGATTTTCTTTCACTCCCCCTTTATTAACTTTTATATCTTTCTATCTTTGTTGTTTGTCTTTTCATAGTCTATAGACTTTTTTCTTGTTTATTTCCTTAAAAAATATATATATTATTAGTCATACATATATTTCTAGTTTAATGGGAATGCAACCAAGTGAACTGATATATTAGTAGTCTATTACGTCTGTTTACTTATAATTTAAATTTTAAGTAATAAATAATACCTAATTATGCAAATGTTTCGGGAGATACGACCTTAGTGGAATATATGTCTTTCCCATAGGCTTCCAATTATTCCATAAATTTGGGAACATTTAAATATCTCCAGAAAAAGTATTTTTAATGCATTAAACTAAAATTCACAGTCCTTCTATTAACATTATAAATAGTATCATTACAATATTTTGAACAACTTCAGACCAACCAGATGTGAACGTGTCTATATATTCCTGTAAAAATCATCAAAAGATAAAACAATACAAATCCACGGCCAAAGATCAAATTAATGCTTTAAGATTTCTAGGTTAGGGTTGGTGCTCTGTGGAAGGCGACTTGGAATATCTTAGGGAAATATCCATTGCATGGGAAGAGCTATTTTATCAATCAGAAGCCAAACACAAAATCTGGATGGATATCAGGAATTTCTCTGATTGAGAAGCTAGCTGAGATTGAGATCATGCACGGTAACATAGCTATCACAAATGTATGCTACACTGGATACCGCCTGTTCATTTACCATTTCAGTTATGCAAGATTATCGAATGAGACTTGTAAATCCAACTGATAACTTGTACCAGCTTGGAAGTCATATTCCCCAAAATCCAGCTGAAAATTAATAATTTGCTATTCTTTTACATAATTCATGTATATATCAATGAGAGATTGACTGTGCTATTCTTTGTGTAACTGATATTTATATCAATTTTAGCGAGCAAGTCTGTCAAAGTGAATATAAATATCAATTTTGAGATTATAAACTCCGCCAGATTACATTTTTGTCGAGTTTTTCAATCAGCTAAGACGAGTGTTTACTCACAAGAGCTTTTCATCGATAATTGGCGGTTATTTCCTTGATGAGGAGTCATTTCAGAGATACACCTGTTTTTCATTCTCCACTTCTTCGTATGACTCAGTCAAGAACATTATATAAAGTACTCATAAGTTCCATCTTATCAAACACTCCCTGAAAAGTTTTCACCTTTTTTTTCGAACCCGGGGTATACCAAATTTAAAATATAACAAAGAAAAAATGACTTCTAAATTATCGATAAGGTCTAGATTAGAGTCTGTTTCTAAATGGATGGACTCTTATGGTGGTGAGAGCAGGGGAATCCATAGATATGCGCCCCATGAGAGAGACCAGAATCTGACGAGAGCGTTCATCCATGTGACTGGTTTATGGATATCTGGTTGTGGGGGGTTGACCTCTATGTCTTCCTTTTTCTTGGGTCCTTTAATCTTTGGATTAGGATATGTGGACACCATGGCTATTGGGCTCGCGGGAGCTTGGGTAGGGTGTTTCATTGCTGCTTATTGTGCTACTGTTGGACCTAGATCTGGATTGAGACAAATGTGTTCTGCTAGATATTTGTTTGGCCCATACGGGGTCAGATTTGTGTCCTTGGTGACCATCGTGGGGTTTCTTGGGTGGTCAGTTACTAACTGTGTGTTAGGTGGTGAAATATTGAGATGGGTCAGTAATGGTAACCTCAGTATTGAGGTTGGTGTTGTGATTGTCAGTGTTGTGAGTTTGTTAATTGCACTATTTGGAATTGAATATGTGTTGAAATTTGAAACCTTGATTGGTATCCCAGTAATCATTGTGGTTGTTCTCATGTATATCATTGCTAAGGACGAGATTGTGTTGTTCCATGATCTGGGGTCCTTTGGGGATAAGTTGACAAGAACTGGTGACCGGATCTCCTTTTTCACCTTGACCTATGCCGTTACTGCTGCTTGGGGTGGTTGCACCGCTGATTACTATGTGCTTTTACCTGAAACCGTTTCACAGATGACCATCTTTTGGTTCACCTTGTTTGCTATTGGTATTCCAACGTCTGTTGGTGGTATAATCGGGATGTTGATAGGTAATGCTGCCATGGGAAGGGAAGATTGGTATACCGAATATGAAACAAATTCTTTAGGTGGGTTACTCAATGTGGTGTTCTCTAAATGGAACGGATTTGGTAAATTCTTGTTAATCATATTGTGGTTATCATTAATCACAAATAATGTTATTAACACATACTCTTCAGCTTTAAGTGTGCAATTGATAGACAGATGGTTCTACAGAAATTTCCCAAGATGGCTCATTGTGGTGATTATCTTCATCATCACGCTGGTGTGTTCCTCTGTGGGACGTAATAAGTTCAGTACCATTTTGTCGAACTTCTTACCTATGTTGGGTTACTGGATCAGTATCTATTTCACGTTGTTATTTGAAGAAAATGTGCTATTCAGATCCACGAGGTTGATTAAACTTTACACTCACGAATTGTATCAACCCGACAATGAAATAACTAAAGAGGACACCGACAGTGAATTGGTTCCTAGCAAGGAAGTTGATTACTCATTGACTTACAAGGCTGGTTCTGAAATTTCTGTGGGGTCTACCTCTAGTAATAATGGCACCCCACCACCTTACGCTACCACGAGGTCGGTTCCATACTATAATTTCAATGCATGGGATACTAAGTACAAACAAGCACAAGGATATGCTGCATGCTTAGCATTCTGCTTTGGTGTAGTTGGTGTTGTCTTAGGGATGAACCAGGTTTATTACGTCGGTGTGATAGCCAGAAAGATAGGTGAATACAATGCCGATCTTGGAATGTTTCTATCTGTTGGATTCACTGCTGTGTGCTATCCCTTCTTTAGATACCTAGAGTTGAAGAAATTTGGCCGTTAAATACTTCATATTTTCTTAATTTACTAATATTAATAGATCTATACTTTTAATTAATTAAATCCGGCTCCGTATGCCATCAGATTCCCTCCGCTTTTTTTTGAATTTTTTTTCAAGTTTTTTTCACCAATAACAGAAAGATAAAGGTTGTTGACAACCTTCCTTTATATAGTATATTTAACTGCTACTTTGGATTATCATATATATCTATTATCATCCTTATTGTCATTTTGAATAACTATGTTCCCAAGATTATTTCAAACCAGAGTTTCCACGAGGATGCTGACTAATTCTCAACTACCAATGACGTTCAAGCCGATGTCAGCATCACCAATATACAATCGCAGATCGGTTTCCTCTTGGCCTGTTATGATGGATGAATACGAAACTAAAATCTATGACATCTTAGAAGGCCAGCTCAGCCCAAAGAGCTTATCGGTTAAGGATGTCTCTGGCGGATGCGGATCAATGTTCGCCATCTCCATTGAAAGTGAAAAATTTAAAGGTTTAACCATGATTAAACAACATAGATTGGTCAACGAGATCTTGAAAGATGAAATAGCTAAATGGCATGGATTACAGTTAAAGACAAAGGTTGCCAAATAAGTCATCGACTTGTACATACCCCTCCCCCTATTTATATATACACACTGTTTTACTAAATTAATTATTTCTTTTAAACAAAATAAAATTGCAACAAATTAAAATTCAATATAAGAAAAGATGATCTAAATTTACTCAATAACTTCTTCAGTTTCTTCTAAGATTTCTTCCTTGATCTCTTCGATCACTTCAACCTTAGCTTGATGATGGTGTTCAGATAAACCTAACTCCTTCAACTTAGCAACGACAGAAGCTCTCCAGTCATCCCATTCTTGTAACAATGCCTTTCTCTTCAAGATGACTTCTCTCATTTCAGCATTAGCTTCCATGGTATCGAGCTCTTCAAATTGAGCAGAGTATTCTCTCAAGTTCTTTCTAACCTTCTTTCTATCGTTAGCACTCAATAATGATTGTGGTCTTGGTCTCCATTGGAATTCCTTGAAGTTTTCAATGATATCTTCCTTGACTAATTGACCGACAAAGTTGTAAATCTTGTAACCGTTTTCAATCTTGTGCTTCCATGAGGAGGACCAGCAAGCAACGTATCTACCAGATGGATCCCATCTTAAGAAGTTCAACCCGTTTTGTTCTTGGGTGCTGATCAACTTAACGTTGGATGCAACCTTGTTAGATTGATCCTTTGGCTTTTCTCCATCGTAGTCCAAGTCAAAGAATTCAAGAATAGAACCAACTGGCTTGATGGTAGACACCAAAACAAATCTCCCCTTTGGTGAGAAAGAAATGTTGTTAGAGTGTCTCTTTTCTAAAGTGCAAGCATTAATCCATTTCTTCAAATTTGGAGCCAATTTGTTGCTAGCCTTGACCTCTTCAATATCGTAGAAGGACACGTTATTGTTTGGTAGAGCTGGGTTATCATTTGGATTGTAAATCTTGTGGATAACACCGAATCTGTGTCCTCTAGGTTCCCATTCGAATTCCAAGACAATTTCAGAAAATTCAATCTTTTCGACAGGGATATCCCTTTCAAATAATTGGAAGATTTCCAAGTTGGTGAACATGGTCTTCTTAGATTTGGTGTGTCTATCAACTCTACAACACAAGTATCTGGCATCTTCTTGCCAGATCAACTTAGCATCAGAAACTTGGAACAAGTTCACAGTTCTCAAGACACTCTTGTTTGGCACTTGCATCACGACAACCTTAGCAGATTGGTTAGTAGTTTCTGGAGTCCAGTAGGCTAACAAGACATCCAATGGGTCATTCTTTCTAGCGGTAGCCAACTTCACACCGGATGGAGCAAATTCGAAGTCGACAATACCTTCAACCTTGATCAATTTCTTGTCTAATAAGGAGAAATCAGATGTATCATAGATAGCCAAGGCGTCTGGACCGATTCTACCACAGTATTTGTCATCATATGACCACTTAATTAAAGGCCATGGCATAGTCTTTGTCTTTTCTAAGTTTGGTGGTAAGGCAAATGTTCTGACTGGGGTCCCCATTTGTAAATCCCAGATCACTAACTTGTGACCATCACTTTCTGGACCAAATGGATATTGGGCCTTGTTTGGATGATCATCAGGTAAAGACTTGATTGGTTCTGGAGACAAGGTCACCAAGAACTTCTCATTTGGAGAGAAATCAAGTAATCTGACACCAGGATGAACGAATCTGTTCAATCTTTCAAATTCTTGACCACCCCAAGATTGCACACCACCTGGGAACATGGAGAACAAGTATGTACCCTTTGGAGAGAACTTGACAAAGGCAGAAGTCCAGTGGTTTCTTGGAGAGATAGCTTCTTCCGGTTGGAGACCTTGCTTGTGCCAGTAGACACCAACATTATCATTGAAGTGTAACATGAATTGGTCACGTCCGGATTGATCCAATAACCAAGACTTTAAGTAACCGTGACTCTTGAATTCAGGCACCTCAGGTTCAACAAACTCGTCAGACACCTTTCCCTCAACGGCATATTTTTCGACATCGGCCAACTTGTTAACTAATAATCTGTGCTTGACATCCAATTTCTTACCGTTCAATAATTTGATGGCCTTATTAGCAGATTGGACAGAGTCATAACCAATGATGAGGAACCCCTTAGTGGAACCACCCTCGACTGGTAATTCAATATCAACAATTTTACCGGCTTGACTAAAGAGCTTGTGTAACACCTTTTTCAACATTGGTGCCTTAGCCTCTGGAGCCACTGGTGCACCATCCACGACAATGTATGGATCCAAGAAGTTGGTTGGAGCTTCAACGCTGAATTCCTTTTCTAGATCAGAGAAATCTAATTCACTTAAATCAACAGATGATTCATCAAATGCAATAGGTTCCGGCATTTTACTACGTATCGATATATGATATATGTAAGTTTTAAACTATCATATAACAAACCAATACTGGTGTTTGATCAAAATAAGAGTGAAAAGTTTTCCAGAAGAAAGGTCGTGTACCGTGTCATAAAAAATAATTGGATGCGTCCATCGACGAATGCTCACAAAATCGACGCAGTAGTTAATATTATACATCGCGATATGGCGACATGGTTGAAAAGACAGGCGCTAGAACATAAGCAATAGCGTTTAGGATTTATTAATATGGAGAAGTAACAAAAGATTAATAAACAGTATTGTAGATGTATATTAAGAAACTCTTTCCAACTAACAAATTGATTACAAATAATTAAATAAAGGGTGGATAAAAATACGATTGAAGGAAAGTTGCAACACAGATATCGTTATCCAGTGGTAAATCATGTCAAAATTTTCAGTATATAGAGATCTCAAGATCAATCCAATCAAGAATAAGCAACACTATAATAGAACGGAATTTTGAATTACAAACAGTAAACTTGAAGAACAAGTTTCCACTACTCCATCATAAAAAAAGCGGTTAATGGTGCTATTTTGGGATTATCAATCGTACAGTGGAAAAATAAAAAATAAAAAATTATGAGGGGCGTATCTAATTCGGATTTTAAGAGTGGATACGAATAAGAGAGTTCGGAATACGGGGAGTTTAATTATATGTAAATTGGTAAAAATATTAGCGGAATATTTATCAGACACTGAAACAATAATTAGGATTGTGGACTATTTAAGAGTGTGAAACTTGGATAGAATCCATACGACATAACAAACATAGTTTTTTTTAGTTTGACGTGAAAGAGGTTTTGCTCGCATGTCAGCAGACCCTCCAGCACAATGAGCCGGCTACAATGCTCATCTCAGGCTGGGTCTGGGGGGAGGGGGACAGATGGTTAAGAGATGGATGTCACACACTCTCTTTAATGCCCAATTACACACCTACCTTTTGACAATCCGCGAGTAACAGCGCTAGTGCATTGAGATACCTAATCGGGATACTATCAGCTATCGGGATTTTTAACCCGCATTGGGGTATCTAATTCTATTTTATCGGACGAGACGGAATCGGACTATTACATTTATATAAGTCGTTCATACATATTAATAGTCCCAGATAGAATCTTCATTAGTGAAATCCGATTATAAAGACTAATTACAGTTATCTTGAAGATTATTCACTTGGATTTGTATATAAGTTAACAACTTTGACCTGACTTTTCAAACTTGCTTCCAGGACTTACCCCTGTAGACTCTCTCTTCTTCTTCTCCTCTTTATCTATCAATTCATCGATTCAAAAACAATGGAAAGATTAAGTCAAATCGCTTCTCAAACTACAGCCTCCGCTGCTGTTCCTCCAAAGCCAGCCCATCCTTTGGATCCATTATCTGCTGTTGAAATTAAGGCCATTACCACTGCCGTTAAGGAATACTTTTCTGGCCGTCCAATCTCTTTCAACACTGTTACCTTGAGAGAACCAACCAAGGCTGCCTTCTTGAACTGGAAAGAAAAGAATGGTGCCTTCCCACCAAGAATGGCTTACTACGTTATCTTGGAATCTGGTGTTCCAGGTGTCCAAGAAGGTTTAGTCGATGTTGGTACTTTGACCGTTTTGGAAACCAGATCAATTGAACAAGTTCAACCAATTTTAACCGTTGAAGATTTGGTCGCCACCGAAGAAATCATGAGAAAGGACCCAAGAGTTATTGAACAATGTGTTATCTCTGGTATTCCAGCCTCTGACATGCACAAGGTGTACTGTGATCCATGGACCATCGGTTACGATGAAAGATGGGGTGCTGGTAGAAGATTACAACAAGCTTTGATGTACTACAGATCCCACGAAGATGACTCCCAATACTGTCATCCATTAGATTTCTGCCCAATCGTTGATACCGAAGAAAAGAAGGTTATCTACATCGATATTCCAAACAGAAGAAGACCAGTTTCCAAGCACAAGCACACTGGTTTCTATCCAAAGGATATGATTGACAAGTACGGTGCTATGAGACCAAATCCAAAGCCAATCAATGTCACCCAACCAGAAGGTGTCAACTTCACCATGGACGGTAACGTTATGTCTTGGTCCAACTTCAAGTTCCACATTGGGTTCAACTACAGAGAAGGTATTGTCTTATCTGATATCTGTTACAACGATCACGGTAACGAAAGACCAATCTTCCACAGATTGTCCTTGTCTGAAATGATTGTCCCATACGGTTCTCCAGATTTCCCACATCAAAGAAAGCACGCTTTAGATATTGGTGAATACGGTGCTGGTTACATGACTAACCCATTATACTTAGGTTGTGACTGTAAGGGTGTCATCCACTACTTGGACGCTCACTTTGCCGACAGAGCTGGTGAACCAATTGCCGTTAAGCACGCTGTGTGTATCCACGAAGAAGATGAAGGTTTACTTTACAAGCACTCTGATTTCAGAGACAACTTTGCCACCTCCATTGTGACTAGATCTACCAAGTTGATCATCTCCCAAATTTTCACTGCTGCTAACTATGAATACTGTATCTACTGGGTGTTCATGCAAGATGGTAACATCAAGTTAGACATTAAGTTGACCGGTATATTGAACACTTACTCCTTAGGTGATGACGAAGAAACCGGTCCATGGGGTACCAGAGTTTATCCAAACGTTAACGCTCACAACCATCAACATTTGTTTGCCTTAAGAATTCACCCAAGAATTGATGGTGACGGTAACTCTGCTGCCATGGCTGATGCTGCTCCATCTCCATACCCATTGGGTTCTCCAGAGAACATGTACGGTAACGGTTTCTACGCTAAGAAGACTACTTTCAAGACTGTTAAGGAATCATTGACCAACTACGAATCTTCCACTGGTAGAACTTGGGATATCTTCAACCCTAACAAGGTTAACAAGTACTCTCTTAAACCACCTTCTTATAAGATTGTCTCCACTCAAACTCCACCATTGTTAGCTAAGCCAGGTTCTTTGGTGTACAAGAGAGCTCCATGGGCTTCCCACACTTTCCAAGTTGTTCCATACAAGGAAGGTAGACTATACCCATCTGGTGACCACGTTCCTCAATGGTCCGGTGATGGTGTTAGAGGTATGAGAGAATGGATTGGTGATGGTGAAGAGAACATTGAAAACACTGATATCTTGGTGTTCCACACTTTCGGTATTTCTCACTTCCCAGCTCCAGAAGATTTCCCATTGATGCCTTCTGAACCAATCACTTTATTGATGAGACCAAGACATTTCTTCTTAGAGAACCCAGGTTTAGATATTCAACCATCTCACGCTATGATGACTTCTGAAGCTAAGGCTGCTAAGAACATTGAAATCAAGTCTGCTCTTGATGACACTTCTAGATTAGCCTTCGAGAACACCTCTTCTACTGACAGCTGCTGTTCTTCTACCAGATTCACTAAGGAATAGGGTTTTTAACTGTCTTTTTTTGCTTTTTGTTTCATCCCCATTTTTTATTATTTAATTTATTATCTTCTGTGAAGTAATGATTTTCTCATTTTTATTTTTCTCTTGTTTTACTCTCTTCTTATATATAATTTTTATATTAATATTTCAAAATCTCTTAATTTGTTCTTATATGTTATTGGAAACGGTAGTCAAAAAAAAGTAAATTATATAAGAAAAGAGAAAAAAATAAGGAAAGGGAAGCTCCATTTTTTTGTGATCCCACGATCAGAAAAAAAACTGAAGTAGTAAAATTTACTTTTAAGTTGGACCAATCAATTCAAAAGCCTCCATTATCTTGAACCAGTTCATCAAATTGAGAAAACAAATGTTCCATTTGATCTGGAGGCATTAATGATCCATCATCAGCTAATCCAGCGTCAGCACCGACGGTACCAGATTCACCACCGTTGGTATCAGTTAAATCTATACCAGCTATTATATTATCTAAATTAGTAGAATCACCCATATCAAAGTCCATTGAATCCAAATTGTTAGAAGATCCGGTCTTGTTATCAGTTTTGGAATCATTAGTGGTAGTATTAGTTGTGTTATTATTATTATTATTATTAGTGGCATTGGAGTTACCGGAATCTAAGAAATCCAAATTCAAATCATTCAAAGCATCCAAATTAGAATCTCCTAGCATTTCATCTAGTATCATGTTATCGGTGTTATTAGAATTGGCATTATTGTTATTGTTATTGTTGGTATCAGTACCAGTTTTAGTGTTATTGTTAGTAGTAGTAGAATTCCCACTAGCAACCACTGGTGAATCATTAAACATTAAGAAATCATCACCTAGTCCATTGGATCCACTAGCTTGATCATTACCTGGTGCATCAAAGTTGAATCCATCAAAATCTAAGTCTAACACCAAGTTATCATTATCTGTAGCCATAGCATCTTGAACTTGATTTTGTTGAACTTGAACTTGTTGTTGAGCTTCTTGTTGTTGTTTCAATAAGATTTCCTTTTGCTTTTGTTCTTCTAATTCTTTTTGTTTCTTTTGTTGATCCAATTCTTGTTGTACTTTGAGTTTCTCTTCTTCAACTTTCTTCAATCTTTGTTGTTCTTCAATTATTTTTCTCATTTCTTCATCTTTTTTAATTTTCACTTTTAAATATTGTAAGACGTGTTCTGTATCTTTCAATTCCAAGTGAATATCATCTAGTACTTGATTATATTTTTCAAAGTCAGCCTTTAATTGTTGAGTTAACGGTTTCAATAAAGAATCATTATTATGTGGGAATACAACTTCTGTAGCATTTGTAGACAATTTATAAGTCAATTTATCTAATATATGAGCAGAAGTGATAAACACGTTATCTGCAGATGTCTTTAATAGATTATTCATTGTGTCATATAGTTTTATAAAAGATAATATAACAGTATTAAACCATATTAATGTTAATGATAAAAATCGATATAATCTCAAAATAAGAATCGACGCATTTTGAGTTCGAATTTCTTCAAATTCGTCGATAGTCCACAAGGTGGCATAACTCGCGTACACCTTAAAACCCATCATAATTATGCCATTCATGAGCCAATCATATTTTCTAAAAGCGACAGAGCATTTAGTGAACAAATAATTCTTTTCAATATTCACCAAAAGGAAAAAAAAAATCAACGTTTTAATTCTTACAATAAGTATTTACACAGTTAACAGTAATTACATTCATATATAACACTCAATTACACAATGTTCAGACAATCATTGAGAACTTTGACTAAGGTCAACAGATTAGCCGGTGTTAGAACTTACGCCGAAGCTGCTAACCCAGATATCTTAAAGTTATCCTTAGCTGCTCCACATCAAGTATGTTTTCCTTTACAAATTATGTTTTTAATATTATCATTCCTGGTGTATAATACAATTGAATTGTCACTTGCTTTAGCGATACTTCAATGTGTCAATTGTCAACATGACTTGTTCACTCAATGATGTATCTAAACACCAGGATACCAAAATCATGTTTATTCTCCGATAAGATCATAATTACTAACAAAATACTTTTCTCCACTTTATTTCTTCTAGGCTATCATTGAAAACAAGGAAATGTAAGTCTCAATTAATTAATCTTTCAAGTTAGGTCTATCAATTGAAAATATTAGAGGATATGACACTTTGTTTTGAGTCTCCCCTCCCCCCTCCCCCACCTCCATAAAGACCAACTATTTCTATTACAAAAAAACACGTATTTTACTAACATTATTCCTTCTCCCCCCCTTATATTCTAGTATCCAAGTTAACATTCCAGCTGCTTCCGGTGAAATGGGTATTTTAGCTAACCACGTTCCAATTGTTGAACAATTGAAGCCAGGTGTCGTTGAAGTTATTGAATCTTCTGGTTCCACTAAGTACTTCATCTCTGGTGGGTTTGTCTCAGTTTTACCAGACTCTAAGGTTAACATTACCACTATTGAAGCCTTCCCATTAGATTCCTTCTCCCCAGAAAGTATTAAGTCTCAATTAACTGAAGCTCAAAAGAATGTCGCTTCTTCTGATGAAGCTGTCTCCGCTGAGGCTGAAATTCAAATTGAAGTCTTAGAAGCATTACAAGCTGCTGTCCATTAAACAATTCTAGAAATATATGAATCTTATCTCTTTTTTTGTTTATTATGAAAAAAAAATATATGAATTATAAATGAACCTCTCTCTCTCTCTAAAAATACGAAAAAGCATAACTTTTATTACTTTAAAACTACAATTAATATCAAACTGCATTTTTATTTCATTTTATTAATCATAGATCCATTTTAAATGTTATAATTCATTCTGGTTTTTCCTTTTTTTTTGTGGAAAACTTCATTTCAATATTCCTTTTCATTTTAAACATAAAAAGCAGTTTACTTTTACAAAATTGGTTATGATCTTCGATTTTTGATTTTTTTTTATCTGTCTCTAGACTAGACACTTTATTATTATTCTCAAAACCTTTACAGCTATTTATGATATGTACTTTCTCCGTTATACTTTTTTTTTGTGTTTATTTCATTACTATTATAAAAGGTATTGTTATGATTATAAACTTGTAAAGATTATTTAATTACGTAAGCAACGCGAAAAATTTGATTTAAATTTGAAAATCAAAATTGAATAAAGGGGAAACACGAAAAGAGGGCAATAGACAGAGTGTTGTGTATTACCAATCAATAACAACAAAATCCCCATGTCACAGACTGAAGTACCACTCAGAAGATCTCATCGTAGTAGAGCCGGAGCTAATTACGAAAATTCTATCGTGATCTCATCTGACGAGGATGATTCAGATATTGATATCATTGAATATGCTCCATCATCTAGAAAGAAACAGAAAACAAATAAGTCTAAGGCTAAACCTAGATCTAAGAAGATCCCAGATAACATTGATAAGTTAGATGAATTTGAAGAAAATTATATATTCATGGCATTGAGTACACAAGATACAGCTATCGTCGATTTGGCATCAAGTTGGTTAGAAGAATTCAATTCACCAGATACTAAATTTTCAGCATTGAAGGATTTCCTCAATTTTGTATTACGGTCAGTGGGTTGTGTTTCTCAATTAAATGAACATGATGTCACAAATGTGGATTCATCAGTGGATACCATTGCTGAGGTTCAACAATTATTTCAAAAGCAGGTTTACCATGAATATCCATTAGGATTAGCCGCTCACTCTAAAAACAATGAATGGAAGGAATTCAAGAACAATACATTGGTATTTGTGTCACAAGTGTTACTTTTAGCTAATGAAGATGGATCACTATATGATAATGAAGAATTAGTGGAATTGCTACTCACTTGGTTGGGTGCCATCTCTACTTCAAACATTAGACCATTGAGATATGCATCAACTTTGATATGCCTTGAAATGGAACACACCTTCTGTAAAATCATCATCAATTTATCAAAATACACAGAAAAATATAAACGTCAATTGAATACTGAACAAGAAAACTTGGAAGAACTAGATGAATCATCTAGAAATTACAAAAAACAGGCAACTGCCATTAAATCAAAAATTGAACAAATTAACACAAATATCAATTTATACAAAGACCAAAAGAATTTCTTAGAGACTTACTTAAAAGATGTGT
Organism: Ambrosiozyma kashinagicola; assembly: GCA_001599075.1. NCBI lineage: Eukaryota > Fungi > Ascomycota > Pichiomycetes > Pichiales > Pichiaceae > Ambrosiozyma > Ambrosiozyma kashinagicola. Next base: position 1,089,948 of record BCGA01000004.1, read on the forward strand.
TCACTTCCATTTTTGGTCACAGATATCGTGACGTTGATTCTCAAATTAGAAAGGAATGCATTCATTACTTAAGTGGATGGATTGATGAATTCCCTGAATTCTTCTTGGATTCCATTTATATCAGATATTTTGGTTGGCTACTAACAGACAAAGATGCATCTGTTAGAGTGGAGGTGTTTAAAAACCTAATTAAATTATACCAAAAGCCAAATACAGTGACTACATTAAGACAATTCACCTCTCATTTCAAAGAAAAACTGATCGAAATTGCTGTCTTTGAAACAGATCACACCGTGAGATGTTCTGCCTTGAACTTATTGATCGAGATAACTAAACATGGATTCTTGGAAGATGATGAAGTCGAAATGATCTCTGCATTGATTTACATTGATACCGAAGATGCTCTATTTGAGGCCGGTATTAAACAAAACCCAATGAGAATCAAGAAAGAACTAGCCAAGTTTATAGCATTAGTTGAAGAGGCAAGATTCAATGAATACCTGGATGCCCACAGTACTGCGATCGAAGAGGCACAAGCTACAACTCACTTGGATTTAAAGTCTATGGTCAAATTCCAATTCTTGATTGAAATATTGGAAGAATCCTATCACTATTATCTAGATAATTATGCATCTACTGCAAAGAAATACGATGAAGTTAACTCAACATTACAAAAGAATGGGTTTGTCGCTAAGGCTATTTATCAATTACCAAGATACAACAACAAACATCAAAATTTAGAATTCTTGGCTACTTACCTCTCTGCAGATGTCTCCTCTATCGAAGCATTAGATGATGAATTGAGAACCAGAATTGAGATCACAAATAAACAGCAACCATATTTACTTAACTTCTTGTATGGTGTCATTTTGAATTACACTGATGGTAATTACAAAAAATTGAAAGGTGATGATAGCAACGCACACTCAGATACTACCACTTACTTGACTAAACTTGTGATGGAATTGCCAAATCTCTATGAATCTAATTCTAAGAATGAGAAAAGTATGGGCGCATTTTTAGTATTATTCAATGAATTGTTAAGATGCGATATCTTCACAAAGACCAATCAACAGGGAATTCTCAAAAAACTTGCATATTCCTTGACCAATAGTTTTAGTGAGACTGAATTGGAAACACTTAGTGTGAAGACTTCCGATTTCACATATTATGATTCATTGAACTGCCAATATGGAGAATACTTTGAATATTTAACTACTACTGATGCGGAATTAACAATCCAATTAGAGAATACCGTGAAAGATTTAGAAAAGAAGTTGTCTTCTAATTTATTCGAATCAGGGTTATCAGCGATCACTCCTGTGTTAAATAAGTTATTAATCATTGGTTCAGGAAGTGTTGATCAACAGGTTTTAGAAGTTCTTACCATCTCCATGGAGGATATCTGTGAATTTGTCAATAAAGCTAAGGTCACCAATTTCGATAATGACGTTGCCGTTGTGCTAGATATGTTCATGTATTACACTACTGAAAGTTTGAGATATCTTCTAGCTAGTTTGATTTCATCCAACGAATTGAACACCGCTGATGATATTACTGACAGATTCCATGATTATTTATCTAGATTGAAATATATCAAGGCAACATTGATTGAATTATTAGTCAAGGAGGATGAAGAGGAAATCAGCACAGAATTAAGATATCAAGTTTCATTAACCATATCCGATTTGTTTGCCTCTGTTAATTATTTCAGTGTTTATGTGTCTAATACTGAAGTTCAAAAATTCAGCAGTGAAGTTGAAGATTACATTGATAATGAATTTGTGCCTACACTTTCACCAGCTGCACAAAATGCATTACTCAAGGCTTTCTTAGTGAAGGAATATCAATTGACTGAACTTAAGGGGAACTCTAATAAATTGGACAGAGATGAAACGGAAGATGTTAACTTTTCTCAATATTCGGTGCTCCCTGAATCCATGATTGTGAATGATGAGGGTGATGAACAAGTTGACAAGGAAAAGCTTGATAAATTGGAGACCGAGTTATGTACTTTAGTAGGTAGAATGCTTGTGTTAGCTCGTTTGGGAGTACTCACAAATTCCTTTGTGGCTAGACTTCAATTGAATAAAAGCTTACTGGGACCATTGTTCATGGGAACACTTCAAATCACTGTGCAGCACAAACCAAAAACTCCAAAGAGAACGTCATTATTACCTTCACAATCATCACCACAACAAGAACAACTACGTACTCCAACTCCATCACAGTCACCATCTCCAGTCAGTGATCCTATTGAAGAAATCTCTGATGAAGAGGAGCAGGAGGACATTCTCAAGATCGAAAAGGATGCTCCTGAACCTGTTAATGATTCATTTGAATTGGAATTTGATGATAATGGTGAAGATGCTATGGATATTGATTAGCCCATGGCTTCATGTACTTTGCTTTGTGTATTTTATAGGGTTTCTTAATTTAATGTTTTGTATTAAAACTAAGGTATATATATATGTTAAAAAATGTGTTTTCAAATTTTTTTTGTAGAAATAGTTCTATGTACAAAAACTGCAAAAAAAAAGTAGAAGAAGAAGAAGAAGAAGAAGTATAAAATGTAACTCAAAAGAAAAGGAAAAAGAGAAAAAAAAGGAACAAGATGAATTGTATGTTTTTTTAGATAATACATAAATAATATGAAAAAGGGGGGAAGGGAATCTAAATGGAACAAGTAAGAGAGAAACCCAAAATGATATAAAAGGGGACTGTGATTTAGTTGTAGCGAAGAAAAGCAAATGACGGCTAGGTATGATTAAAAGGAGAATTGTAGATTCATTAAAGCATTAAGTGGAGGGGGAGATTTAGTTATTGTTGTTATAGTTGTTATTGTTATTTTGTAATTTATGCCTTAGCAGAGACACTCAATGGAGTTTTCTCTTCAGGAGCGATATCGAATTCCTGTCTAGTCGTTGGCCCCTTAATGACTTTATTAGTTGAAACCTTGGTTTTGTTTATAGATTCACCCTTAACCACCTTAACCATTTCATCCTTAGTCAAAGTTTCATACTCCAATAAACTTTCAGCCAATCTTTTCAATTGAACTCTCTTATCATGTAATAACTTACGCGTTCTGTCCTCAGACTCTATTAATAACGTTCTAGTCTCTTGATCAGCCATATCACGTAATCTTGGAGACCAAGATTCCCACTTATCAGCGAGCTTGACTGGACCAATCTTGTCAGACATACCGTAAGAAGTAATCATGGCTCTAGCCATTCTAGTGGCAGAAGTTAAATCAGAGGAACACCCTGAAGTCACATTGTTTGGTCCATAAAGCATTTCTTCAGCAATTTTACCACCCATGCAGACATCTAATCTTGCGTAACATTCCTTCTTAGTGATGTCGTGTTTATCCATCTCTGGCAATTGGAAGGTCACACCTAAGGCTCTACCTCTTGGCAAGATTGTAGCCTTATACAATGGTGTGGCACCCTCAGTAAACATAGCAGCGATGGCATGACCAGCTTCGTGGTATGCGGTGTTACGTCTGGTTTCTTCTGTCATAACCATAGTTTTCCGTTCACCACCCATTAACACCTTATCTTTAGCCCATTCCAAATGGTTCATGTTAACACTGAGGGCATTTTGGTGGGAAGCGTATAGGGCAGCCTGGTTCACCAAGTTCTTCAACCCTGCACCAGACAATCCAGTGGTACTTCTAGCAATAACGGATGGATCAACTTCCTTAGACACGGCAATGTTTTTCAAGTGATGTTTCAAGATCTCAATACGGCCTCTAACATCTGGTAAATCAACATTGACAATCTTATCGAATCTCCCTGGTCTAGTCAAGGCTTTATCCAAAGAGTCTGGGAAATTAGTGGCACCGATGATGATGATTCCTTCAGTTTGAGAGAACCCATCCAATTCCACCAACAATTGATTCAAAGTTTGCTTTGCGTAAGCTTGATCTCTAGATTTACGCTTTCCTCCAATAGCATCCAATTCATCAATGAAAATGATAGCTGGAGCTCTAGCTCTGGCCTTAGTGAACAATTCTCTGACTCTTTTGGCACCGACACCGACGTATAATTCATCAAATTCGGAACCAGACATAAAGAAGAAGGGCACACCGGCTTCACCGGCAGTGGCTCTAGCTAACAAGGTCTTACCAGTACCTGGTGGCCCTGTCAATAGGACTCCCTTTGGTAATTGGCCACCTAACCCAGTAAACTTGGATGGATCTTTCAAAAACTCGACAACTTCTTCTAATTCTGCTCTAGCTTCATCCACACCACACACATCAGAGAATTTCACATCAGATTCGGACACCTCAACGGATTTGTCATCCACTCCGGAACCCTTCAAGATAGAACTGTTTTCAACCAAGAAGTTGAAACCTAAGTATGCTCCATACGATAAGAACGCCACTGGGATCAACCATTTGATCCACTTAGAGAAGGTAATCCAAGGGGATTCAGAGACGATAACGTGGATAGGATCATTTCTGGTACCGTGAGCATTGAAGGCAGAACCGCTAGCACCTGAGAAAGAAGCTCCACCGGCGCCACCAGCACCGCCAATGGTAGAACTAGCGGTAGCTAGTCCTAAAGATCTAGCCATACTTTCGGCCTTTGCATGGTCACCCACTTTAGTGAGTGCGTCAATGTATAGTTGGGCACAGTCTTGAGAAGTGGCTATACCCGGGGTTTCATATCTTGAAACGACAATGTGGGGGTAGTTTGCCTGTAAAAGAGATCTGTAGAAGGCAGCTTGAACATTAGGATCGGACAAGTCTCTATTGGCCACCTGTTCCTGTTTGGCGAGGTTATTGGTGGATGAAGATTGTGCAGATGCGTAACATCTGATTGGAGTGATATTTATCAATGATCTTGGGTTTCGTAACGTTGGCGTTATTAGTAATGATGATGAAGTTGATGGCAACTTTGACGTGATCAAACGACCTAACGCCCTGTTGCGTATTATTGACTTAGCAAACATCACTGATGAGATAAAAGTGTCTTGAGATACCTGTATCAGTTAAGTAAAAACTATAACTAATGAAGAAGACTCAGGTCACCGTTCTGTTGAGCACATTTTCGGTCATTTTCTTGTCTCGTCTCTCAAAAATTTGCCATTTTCTTATTTGCCACTGTTGGGAAAAATGACAGATGGAGGGGAGAGTGTGAGAAGAATGGGTTACCTTGGTGGGGAGTGGGGGAGGGGAATGTAAGAAAGGAGGGAGGAAGAGAGACGAACACTATAGAAGAGTAATGAGTGAATTGAGCAGTTGAATGGATGGCTGGTGGTGGTTATATAGAGTGGTGGCCTTAGTTATCGGTTGTTGAACGGGGAACGAGATGCTACCAGGGGACTTCCTACGAGATCAGTTAAAGATTACTGTTCCCTGGACATAACTATCAGCAATTATCCATTTCTATTCCACACACCATTCTTAATCAATCTTCTATTCACCTTGGTCTACGTGTTATCATCTACTCATATTACCCATCACCAGGTCAAACACCGATATTGACTCGCGTCGATGATCATCACCAAAGATTCATTAATCGACCAATCGACCTTTATAAATCTAAGAGCTTCCCCGGATCAATGAGTTGTTTGTTTCCGAGTAGTTTAATGTACAAAAGATATGAAGCTAAGTATATATAAAACATGAGTCAATTATGTGGCAACAAGATGTAATCACTCGGAATCATAATATAAATAATAAACAAAAAGAATACATACAAAATATGGGAGTATTGAATTAAAAAAACAGCAATAAAGTATGGTAATAGTACTTACAAAATTGCTCTTATATTGAATATGGAGGGACCAACCGGATGAAATAGGAGTATAATGAATAGGGTGTACAGTGAGAGGTATTAACTTTGGTGGATAAATATAATTCTTAGTGTGTGTTAACTACAAGCATTCCCCGTGGCAGTACGACACATACTTGTACACAATATCTAAACATTTTGTAGATACCACTCGATTACACTACTATTATCTATCTATTCACTAGCCATCAACTACTCTAACTACCCATACTATCATCATTTAATACAACACACGCAGCCGCAAGCAGTATATTCTCATTCCTAACTCTGTCGACTCTCCCTCAGCTCCCCCCATTTTCAGCCAATCACAATCCCACAAATTGTCAACTCAAAAAAATTTCAGCCAAACAGAGTTGAAATATAAATTGATCACTATTGGCACCATAAACTAAAAATTCTAAATTGGTACTTCACTCCTTTCCTTTCCCTTCCTTTTTCCTTTCTTCTTTTTTTCTTTACATTTTTTTAAATTAATTTAAATACTATACAAAAATGCCAGCTCCATACGAAAAGGGTTCAGCCAAGAAGGGTGCCACTTTATTCAAGACTAGATGTTTACAATGTCACACCGTCGAAGAAGGTGGTCCACACAAGGTTGGTCCAAATTTACACGCTGTCTTCGGTAGACACTCCGGTCAAGCTGCCGGTTACTCTTACACTGATGCTAACATCAGAAAAGGTGTTTTATGGGATGCTCAAACCATGTCTGACTACTTAGAAAACCCAAAGAAGTACATTCCAGGTACCAAGATGGCTTTCGGTGGTTTGAAGAAGGCTAAGGACAGAAACGATTTGGTTACTTACTTGCTCGGTGCTTGTAAATAAACAATACTTTTCAACTTGTTCGCCTTTCTATTTCCTTCTGCAATTAATTTATTTATATATCGTTGAAAAAGAAAATATCAATTTCTTATTCTTTGCAACAAACAACAAACAAACAACATTTTTATGATTCTTACTGTATATATTTGATGAAAAAAAACATAGATTAACTTTTCATTTTACTTTTAGATTCTTTAACAAGAAATAAATGATTTTGTGCTTCTTTTCACTCTACCCTTGTAATAGTAAAACTACGTAGGTTTCTTTTATTAATTCATTCATTCTAGTGGCTGTATTCTTTCTTTTTTTCTGTGTGACTTGAAGTCTGCGCAATTTTTTTTTTAATTTTCGACGACAATGGAAGCAGCAGACGACCAATGGTTGGCTACGTGTTGGTAATTATATAGATCTATAAAATTAAATTTTTTATTATTTACACATATCTATAACTCAAGTGATAAGATTCTGATAGAATTGTCAATAGATCCAATGGCCAAGCGACAATTAGATTTCCCATTGAAGGACACCCGGGAGACTCTCTCTGATGGACTCAATTGATCATCCAATTGTTTAATCAATTCAAATTCACCATCGATAGACACGGAGTATAATAACACAGTACCCTTCTCGGTACCCACAGAAACAATACATTTGTCCTTCACGGATTCACTGAATGAATCCAATGCGGTAATTGGTGCATCCAATTTAACTGATCCAATCAGGGACACTTCACTTTCACCTGTTTTCCCCCACAGTTTCAAAAATCTATCTCTGGAACCAGTAATAAACATTCCATCACCTAGACTACTAGGTAACCAACAACAATCCCACACAATTCTAGTATGTACCTTGTTCTGCACAGAAATCAACTTAAATGTAATCTCTTCATCATCGTGTCTCTCCCATAAAGTGAATTGCCGATCTCTAGACACACTCAATAAGTACTTCCCACATGGAGACCATCTTAATCTAGTAATAGTCAACTCATGACCAGGTAAAGTCTGTGGTAGTTGCAACCAGGTATCAGTTCTGAACACTCTAATAACAGCATGAGATGCCACATTGGATCTACATGCAGATGCCACAAGTAGTTTATCTGGGGAGACATCAAGCGTCGTAATTTCATACCCATGCCCATACAGTTTCTCCACCTCTGGCCATAAAGTATGTCTCTGTAAATGGTCTTCCAATGGTGGACCCTCTAATGCACCCAAAATCTCACTAGCAATATTACTGTTCCCACCTGCAGCCTCAGCGGCACCCTCTTCATCATCTTCATCTTCGCCATCCTTTTGTGGTTGTTGCTCGTCCAATTCAGCTTTGTTGGACAAACCTAACACAGGCAATGACGCAGATTCAGGCATACTCTCAACAGCACCAGCAGCAGATTTCACATCAGTAAATCTACCCAATAATTGTGCAACCGATTTTGGTTCTTCAAATGCTCTCAAGATCTTCTCATCACCAGCAGACACAAACCGAGAATCTGTCACAGGTTTCACACATATCATGTCATACCCATGGATCTGTGGTCTAGCAAACTCATGCCAAGTCGCACACTCTCTAGCTGATCCATCACTAGTCTGCGTCCAACGGGCAAACAATCTGGTTGTTTGATCCAACGAAGTGGCAAGGAGGTAGTCACCCGAATTGGACCATTGTAAATCCGTGACATCCTTCATTGGTCCCGTCAAACTAGGCAATTGTACAAAGGTATCTTCCCGGCGTTGCCAGCATCTGAATGAACCAGTTTTACCATTAGCTAAAATGAGTTCCTTGCCATCATCGAAAATCCACAATGAACACCAAAGCCCCCCAGAGGCACCTGTCGCCGTTGATGCACCTTTAATACTCATTTCACCTAATCTAATCTTAGATATCCAAATTCCACTTGTCATATCTGGTTCCCAAATCATGATCGAGGTATCTGCTGATGCAGACAACAATTTCACCTCAGTAGGATGCCAGATCAATGAAGAGATCCAATCATCGTGACCCATGATAATTGCATCAAAACTGATAGCACATTTATCACCAGTGGTTAATTCAAATTTATATTGTTTATTGGATAGTAATGTTAATTTAGTTTTATCTTGATCAGAATTGTCAATCAATTCGTTTAATCTCAATTTCCATAATCTGATATATCTATCTTGAGATCCAGAAGCGATCAAATATTCTCCCTGTTGTTCTTGCTTCACTGCAATCGACTTGATCCAATCTTCATGACCCGAAAGAACGGCACATTGATTCACAATGACATCATCAACTGTAACATTGATACAGTAGACGTAAATAGCAGGGCTGGTCCCCCCAATAAATAACAAGTATTGACCTTTGGAGATTTCAGTCAATGCAAGAGCTAACTGATAAAACCCGGGTTTCACCACAAAACTTGTAGCCAATTGATACTCCCCTTCAACATTTCTCCACACTTTCAATTCACCATTGGCACATCCAGTGACAAACAATGATGCATCTGGGCCAATAGCTAAACTAGTCACACTGGCACCATGTCCTAATAATGTTTGTGATAATTCAAATTTACCATCTTGGTAATTCCACACTTTCACAGTGTGATCCTCTGCTGTAGAAACAAGACTATTGGTTCCTGGAATCCATTTCACGGATATCACATGACTAGAATGTGATTGTAAGTTATGTAAGATACCACTATATGGGGCATCGATGGGATTCCAGACAGAAATGGAGTTTTTAGAACCAAATGCTATAAAGTGGAGCCCTGGATGATAGTCCGATATTTGCAATTCCTTGTTGCATCCAATGAATAAAGCTTCTGAACTTGCCATTTTTGTAGATTTTTAATTGATTTATTCCTCTTTTAAGCAGTATATGAATAACTAAAATAACTAGATCTATCTTAAAAAAAATTTTTTTTTTGGTTAAAAGAACCCGCACGTGATGTGCTCACATAGTTAAGGTAGTTCAATATGTGATACTTACACGTGATACCCGCTAACTTAGGGGCATTTCCCAATTAGGCATTATATTCCGCAATCTTTTTTTTTATCGAACAAATCAGATCTAAAATATAGATAAAGCAGTAGCTACCACACTCATTGGTAAGTTATAATAGGTAGGGAGGGTCTTTCAATTGTGGATTTAAAATAAAGGAAAACAGAAGTGAAACGAGGGATATTTAAGTTAATTGAGTCAATTATCCATGTGAATTGTAGTAGCATGATCATAATAATTGATCTGTAAAATAGGCGGACCTTTTTTTGTTATGAACTAATAGTGACTCTTTGAATTGCATGCAACGTTAATTTGACTAAGTAATAATAAAAACCATTGTATCTAATACAATTAAAATAGGGTACTCTCTCTCAAATAAACTGCTACCTAGCTCATCGTTTGTTCGTGTACACAAAAAAAGCCCCGACAAAGAAACACACAACACAATTAAAAAAATATTTTTTTTTAGTAAGTATTCGGAAAAGAGTCTTTTTTTCCTTTTCTTTCTTTGATAACTAATTCTATTTCATTACTCTTAATAATCCCCTCTTGTATTATTATTACTCATCATTTTGGTAAAGCTGGATAACATTTTCTCCAGAATCATTAGATAAAAACACATCAACTTTCTAAAAGCAATTATCTAATTTCAATACATGGCTAAGATCACTAGATCAAGAAACGGGTGTTTCACCTGTAAGCAAAGACGAAGAAAATGTGATGAGGGCAAACCAGAATGTCAAAACTGTATTAAGTCAGGTCGGAAATGTGGAGGGTACGGTATACGATTAGTGTTTGATGTTGATGATAGTAGAAACCAAGCTAACAGAAATTTGATCAACGCTAAGGGAGAAACTAAATACGGATTCCGTGGTCGTCCTAGAATGAAGGACAGTATCGCTAACGCTAAGGAAGACACAAAGGAACAGATAATCATCCAGGAACAACCCGGGTCAGCACCTGTGGCACAAGTGAAGCTTAAAAAGGAAGCTGCTCAACAACCTCCACCACCTCCTCCACCCGCTCGTGAGCAAGAATCTTCAAACGATAAACATCACCATCACCACCACAATCATCATCACCATCATACTACGAGTACAAATGCTCCTGCACTTGCCAAACCATTTAATGATTCAGACATTACTGACCCATTCCAATTCGAAAATGCATTATATGATGGATTGGATTATTTATTAGGATCATCATCCGATCTCAACTTATTCAGTGCATCAACAACAGATGGTATTCCAGCACAGTTCCAGGGTAACCCACAACAATTACAATTACTAGATCTTATAGAATTCCAATCACTTAAAAATAATGAACAACAACAACAGCAACAACAACAACCAAATATACATCCACCTTTATTATCACCACAGCTCAATTTCCTCACTCCAAAGTTAGACACACCCAAGTTTAATTCTCCAAAATTCACTTCATTTACACCTAAATTTACGGCGCCGTCTCCATTGATGCTATCATCGAGACCCACACCAATGGTGAAACAAGAAGATGAAGAAGATGAAGAGGCAGCTAAGGCAGAACTCGATGAAACACCAAATAAAGGATTAGATGAGGATATGAGACCAAATGTAAGTGATTCAGATAGTAATCCATCAAGTACGAGTATCTATGCTCCATCACCATTCCCATCTGCATCAACTGGATTTTCTGAAGAGAATTATATCTTGAAGCATTTCTTCGATAAATTGATTTACTTATTAGATGCTCATCCTCACACTCCATGGCCTGAATTGATGATGCGGTTTGGAAGTTTTGAATTGGCTAAATCATGTTTTTTGTCATTGAGTTCTATCCATTTATATGTTAACAATGGAGGAAACGAATTTTACAAGAAGGGTATCTTACATATTAATAATACTATGGAGTATCTTATTAAGTATGTGAAATCTAAAGATGAGAAGAACCAAGTTGATTCATCGGTTACTGTTGCTTCGAGTACTACTTCTGGTACATCCACTAGTACCACTGAGTCATTGAAGCAGACTACCCGTTCTAAGACCAACAAGGATAGTGATTTAGCCAAGAAAGAAGTTGAGTCCGGAGATGATCACGATGACGATAATGGTGATGATGAAAAGGATGAAAATCAAATCAATGTGGACAGTATAGTGACCAATTTAAAAACAGAATCAACAAAACGGAAACAAACTAATTTCTTTGTCATTTTATTATTACTGTATGTGCATTTATTGTTTGCCGTTTTAGAATCAGGTAGAACTGCACTCTCTAGATTATTTTTGAAGTTGTTTGCATCTATAGCGGAAGATCATACTTTCAAATCTGTGTTGAATAGAATCGATCAATCACAGACATTAATCTGTGTGTTATCATGGTTTGACACAATCTCCGCAGTGGTGTCACCAGATTACAGATTACCCTTTTGTAAAGTGGAATGGTATGGTACAAAGAAGGATCTTATTTCAACAGCTAAGATGAATGGATGTCCCGGTGAGATATTCGCTATAATCAATGAAATTTGTCATTTAAGACGTGCATTGAGGGGCAATAACGTTAAAGGTGCATTGAGTAAACCGGGTTGTACAATCACTGAAATTGATTTACATTGTTCTTTCGAGAATTTGAAATCCAGATTAATGAATTACAGGGATTACGTTCCATTGGAATTACCTAATTCATTCTCATATGAGGATAGATTGAAATCTGCTCAGCTATGGTCTATCTCAACGTATATCAAATTACTAGAGGTGACACAACCTAGCAGAGATTTCCGTGATGAAATAGATAAACTTGTGTTAGAGTTCTTGTCTGTGTATGAAACGTTGAACCCGGAATCCCCTATCATCACACAGATGGTGTGGCCTGTGTTAAATATCGGGATCAATTGTAGAACATCGGAAACTCGGTTCAAGATTATGAAATTCCAGAAGACGTTATACGATACTGTGAAGATGGGTACCATTCAAACCATAATGAGAGTCACTGAAGAAGTGTGGAAGACTGGAATCAATATGGATGAAATATTAGCTGGGAAAGAATGGTTGGGAGCGGGCATCGATTTCTTACCTTGTTAGATTAATTTACTGTTTTAATAGAATATGATTTGTAAAAAAAAAAAGAGAGATGAAACGTAAAATCTGTATTTATGTATTAATAAGAAAACTTATTCTTTCTTTGGGTTTAAATTACAGATGGAAAATATAAAAAAGGGGGCAGGACAGCTAGAGGACACAAACAAAGAAATCTTGCTTTGATTGAATCATATAGAGATACAAACCTCTTTACTTATAACTTTTGCATAGCAGCAACATCGGTGGATTGAACCCAGTCTTCACCTTCTTCGATAGCACCTTGCAAGTCATCCATGGAGACCTTATCATCTTCGACAACACAGTTAATTTGTAACTTCTTGATACCGTAACCAACTGGGATGAATTGGTGGGCACCCCAAGTTAAACCTTCCATTTCGACACCCTTGACGTGAGCCAACATAGCATCTAAATCGGTTTCATCATCCCATGGCTTGACATCTAAAGTGACAATAGACTTAGCAGCTGGCTTAGCTGGCTTGTTAGCCTTCTTGGCAGCGTATTCAGCTAATCTTTGTTGCTTCAACTTTTCAGCTTCTTCATCAACTTCATCGTCATCGGAACCGAATAAATCGACATCATCGTCATCTTCTTCTTCAGCAACTTCCTTGGTGGCAGAAGCAGTAGCAGCTGGCAAGGCAGTGAATTCTTCAGTGAAGGAAGCAATGTGGTTGAACCATCTGGCAAAGTCTGGGAATTCCTTTTGGAAAGCCTTGTAGGTGGAGACATCAGCTTGGGTAGCAGAAGTACTGTAATAAAAAAAAATCTGTTAGTAATTGTTTCTTTTTTTTTTTCTTTGAAGTCATCAAGAATCGTTTCAATAAACACAAAGATCTCCCGTTTCCAATTTTCTTGAATAATAATCAGTAATGGAATACCGAAGTAGACCTTCCGTTTGATACTCATACAGCGGGTCTTGAGTCCGCCTCATAAACATGGACCAAAGAATACGTTCATCATCTTAAACAAGAAAAGTAAAAGGGGGAAGTTTAAATTTTTAGGAATAAACATAAATTGAATCAGATACTTGGATGAATCAAAAAGAGTAGATGAGTAAATGAGGAGATCAATGAATCAAAATGGGTGGGTAGTACCCTGTGATCAATCAATTTCACTTTCTTTTAGTTCATCTTGGAAATAATTTTCATTGATAGAAAACGGATTTTATACATACCCTTCGATGTAGGACTTGTCAGCTAAGAAAGTGTTCAACTTAGTTAAAGTTTCGATCTTGGAGAAATCAGTGAAAGACATTGTTTATAGAAAATATAATATGTGAATATAAGAAGGGAATAGTTAGAACAAAAGAGAAAAGGATCAAGTAATAAGTGAAACGTTTTCAAAATTGGTCGTTGTTTGTGTCGGTTTCTTGAAAAAAAAAATTTTTTTTTTTCAGTGCGGACACGACCTATTGTGAAGAGAGAACAGTGTGCTACTAGTAAGGGTTGATTAGGATGATCTAGGAGGGTGGATTGGATGGGTGGTGAGAGTGGTATGGGTAGCAGAGACTGTGAGGTGTTGGCTAAGTTAGCTGATGAGGGGGTTTTCGTTTAGAAGGTCACGGGGGTAGGAGAGCATTAAGTGAAGGCTGATCAGTACTAAATCAGGTCGATCGACGTGTGTTACCCTACTAAAATGATGAATTTGATCTTATTTAACGTCGATTAAGATTTAATTCGTTAAAACAAACATAAATTCTGGAAACACCAAAGACACGGTTAAGGGGTATACACATTCTTAATATACGTACACCACAACACTCCGCATGAATCATCCTATCCCGCCAGTCACAGATAAACCCTTGATGCCTCAAGGGTTGGCCACATCATTCATATACAGATTAAGAAAGGGTAAGAACCCATTATTACAATCATCAACAACAGCTAGAGGATCCAAGAGATCATCCACTAGAGTCAACTACGCAGAAGAAAATTATGACATCGACATCGATGAGGATAACGATGAAGAGTACCAAGAGGATGACTATAGTAGTAACAACAACGCTACAAACTACATGAACTATTATATGCGTCGTACGGCGGCACCTCAATTGGCACCGTCCGCTACCGTCAACGTGACCCACTTCCAGGGGAAGGAGGCCCCACATAATAACACCACTAAAGCTAAATTACCAAATCCTACAGAATTTGAATTGTTATCTAACGCTGCTCTACCAGAACAATTGGTGCCCATTAGTATTAAAATTGAATCTAATGGAGTCACCTTGAAGGACGTGTTCCTTTGGAATATTAATGAAAAATTGATCACTCCAGAACAATTCGCTTCAGTGTTATGTCAGGATTTGGAATTAAATAAGGCTACAGAGACGTTAGTGGTTAATCAAATTCGTGATCAATTATTAAATCATAGTGAATTATTATCAACGGCGATTCCTCATTTACAACAAGAGAAGGAATTCCACGCTATTCTAGATTTATCAGTCAGTATAGGAGATCAATTTTATTCAGATAAAGTGGAATGGAATTTATTAGGGAATTTAATCTCCCCAGAAGAATTTGCTAGTAGTGTCGTGGAAGACATGGGGCTTCCTAGAGAATTTGAAACTGCTATTGCATACGCTGTACATGATGAGATATCCAAGATCAAGAGAGATCTCATTGAAAATCCACACCAAGTGCATCAATACATTGATTCATTACCATTCTATAACATGTGCCATCAACCGGGAACACTAGAATCAAACACAATGATGCAATTACAAGGCTTAAGATATGATGTTAAGAAATTCGGTGATGAATTCCGGCCACACTTGGAAACACTTTCAGAGTGGGAGATAGAAAGACGTGAAACCGAAAAGGAAAGAAACCAAAGAAGAAGAAAGAGAGAAACTATGAGAGTCGGTGGTGTCGTTCCAGGAGCCGCTGGATCTGTGGTGGTTGGTGGTGCAGCCAACGGTATGAACAGAGATGAACCTGAAAAGAAGAAGCGGTTTGATGAATTAGAAGGTAGTTGGAAGTATTAAACTATGTATATTAGAAGTATTAATAAAAAAATATAACATAAATTTGCAATAGTTAGTAGTGAGACATATTATTTAATTTGCATTTTTACGTGTTATGAAATTTTTTTTTTGGTTGTGTCGTTTAAGATCAATGTCATTCTTCTTCTTCGACGGAACCCACACACATACACACAATGAATACATATAGTCAAATCTATGATGATACTAAAGAAGCTCGTCTGGTATACACGAAACAATTAAAATTACATTGGAGTAGGAACAAACGGAAATTAATTCTAGGTTCAGTGTTACTCTTATTGTGTTATTGGATATTCGGCATAAATTGGGGGAGCAGTTCAAAGTATAGATCTGATAATGGTTTAATTGATTTCAATTTCAAGAAATATAACAGAGATTCTCATTTACAAAATTCAATGTCATCAAATGCTCCATTGAGGGATAGGTTAACATATTATTTCCCATATGAACCAGAGAAACCTTTACCTAATCATATTTGGCAAACTTGGAAAGTTAGTAAAGACCATAAGGATTTCCCCTCTAATTATAGAGGATTTGAACAATCATGGGAACAGAAGAATCCCGATTTTCAACATTACATTATTTCAGATGATCAAATTGATTCATTCATAGAGAAAACTTTCAGTAAGACTCCAGAAATTGTGGAGGCCTACAATTTACTTCCTCGTAATATTCTTAAGGCTGATTTCTTTAGATATTTAGTGATATTCGCTAGAGGTGGTACATACTCTGATATGGATACAGTTTGTTTAAAACCTATCACTACATGGGCTCCCTTCCAGGATGCATTAATTAACAATAATGGTGATCAAACTGCTAATTTGGCAAGAGTGCAAAAATTCAGAGTGAACCCACCTGCATCTGGTCATAAAGTTGATCCACAGAATAGAATAACTCCTGTGGGGTTAACTATTGGGATTGAGGCTGATCCTGATAGACCTGATTGGAATGATTGGTACGCTAGACGGATCCAATTTTGTCAATGGACATTACAGGGGAAGCGTGGGCACCCTATGTTACGTGAATTAATTATTAGAATTGTGGGAGAAACATTCCGTAAACAATCAAGAGGGAAATTGAATAAAGTGGAGGGTAAAGATGCCGGTGGTGATGTTATGCAATGGACTGGACCAGGTATATTCACTGATGTTGTTTTCGATTATTTAAATAATTTAGAAAGTGATGGTAAATTAGGTGATGGTTTCGGTGTTGGATCACAATATTGGTTGAAGGAGGAGAAGTATAAATTGAAAAAGATTGAAGTTGATAGCAATAATCAACCATTGAATTCAGATAATCAATTGATTAATTGGAAGACATTAGGAAATCTCAGACAACCATTGATCTTAGATGATATCATGGTGCTACCCATTACTAGTTTCAGTCCTGGTGTTGGACAAATGGGTGCTTTGGATAGATCACATAAATTAGCATTTGTGCAACATATGTTTTCTGGTTCATGGAAACCCGAGAATGAGAGACATTAGTGTAATCATTAAGTATTCTTTAATATATATTGTATATAAGCAGAATAATTTATTTTTTTGAAATGCGATAAAAATCAAAAAAAAAAAAATGATTTACGTATCATACAGAGTAGTTCCTTACAGTAAGTTATACATGATAATTATCCATTACTACAATGAATGAAATTCAATTGGCTAAATATAGAGAACTCATAGGAAATAATGAGAGTGATGTTATCACTCAATTAGATGAGCAAATAGAATTAATGAAAGATGAAAGTGTTGACGAAGAAGAGGAGAAGTTCTCCATCAAGGATAAGACACCAGAATATTATACATTACATAGGGAGATTAATTTACTTGTGTTAAATTATTTGATTAACGAAGGGTATGAGAATGCTACTAAAGAGTTTGCTGGCGAATTGGGATTGATTAGTGTTGTCAATGGATTAAACGAGGGGGGAGAACAGGAGGATGACCTGATGAGTGAAGATGAAGAAGCTGACGAAAATGATGAGTTATTTGATGTGGATGAGATGTTTGATGATGTGGAATATGAATCAGAATGTGATGGTATCCCATTAGAGAAATATAAACGGTTAGTTGGTGGGTTACCTAGTATTAGAGTACGCAATCAAATTAAATTGTTAATATTACAAGGTGAAATTGAAAATGCTATTGAATTAATAGTGGCTGAATTCCCCATGTTACTTGTTAATAATAAATTAGTGTATTTCCGGTTATTTCATTTAAATTTGATAGAGATGATTAGAGGACAAATTGAAGGTGGTAGTTCAGGTGATAATGAGAAACAATTTCTTGAAAGAGTTCTTAGATTTATCAATGAAAAATTGTCTAATTTAGATATACTACAGAGTGAAGTGTTTATTAAAGAATTAGAATTGACAATGGCTATACTGTGTTTCAAGAATCAAATTAGAGAGATGGATCAACGTAAGGTACCACAGAGGTTACAACAAATGATGAATCCAAGATTAAGAAATCAAGTTGCTAATTTAGTCAATAGTGCTATAATTGATGAAATGGCTGATATTAAGCAAGATTTGGGTACTAAGGAAGTTCAATGTTATGATAAAAGAGCTACAGAATTGATGACTGCCCGTCGTAGACAAGAAAGTAAAGGTATTGACAATGCTGGGTTAGCACCTATCACGACTATTAGAGATGATTCAGAACAGCAAGATCCACCTAGTGTTGGTAAGTCCAGTCTCCCGAAGTTAACTAAATTGATTAAACTGATGCTATGGTCGTTCCCCGATGATAGTGGGTTACCAGAATTTATACAATCTATAACCTCTACACCAGTCAGTTGAACTGGGGAGCCATAATAATAATAATAATAATAATAATAATACCCCTCCCGTGTCCCTCTTCGCCTAAACCGCTCCACTTTTCGGATCTCCTTCATTCCGGCTCCGATATTGATTATCTCTGGGCAAACCACTCTAATCAGTATCCATTATGTGGGGTAATCAAAAATAGTATATTAGTAATTACTATAATATAGTATAATTAAAAAAAAACAACATCAATATTCTACAGTACCACTATTATCCGAAAATATAAAATCATACCATAAATATATAAGTAGTTTTAATGAAAACAATGGAGTACCTTCCCCCATTTTATTAGATAAACCTAACCATTCTAATAACCGTCAACAGCCACTCCACAGAGCACAGAATAAAAAAAAATATTTTTACTGTGTGTGTGCATGACCTTCTGTGTCTCTGAAAAATTTTGTATTTTTTTTTTCTTATAACTATCATTGATTGCCCTTTTTTATTAAAAAAAACTTTTATTTCCCCCCTACACACGCTTCTTATTTCTAGGTTAATTCCTGATCTTTATCACTCACAAGATACTTCCTGATAAACAACCAACTGACGATACAATGTCAACTCAAGTACAAGTACAGGTACAGGGAGGAACCCCAAATCAAGGGCCGCTGTCCTCCGTTTCTTTATTATTTGATAAATTAAGATCAGAGAAAACTACTACAACTCAATTACATCAAATCACTCCACCGATTATAGCTCCTATACCCAACCCTGATCAACAACTAAAAGAACAACTCCAATCTATAGATAAACAATCATTTGAATATATTATTAGATCGGGGCTCGCCGGTGGGATCGCAGGGATTTCCGCTAAAACTCTTATTGCTCCATTGGATAGAGTTAAAATCCTGTTTCAAACTTCTAATCCTCATTTTAAACAATTTGCTGGTTCTTATAGAGGTATGGTGCAGGCAATGGAAAAAATGTGGGCTTCAGATGGTATGAGGGGGTTATATCAGGGTCACTCCGCGACACTTTTAAGGATTTTCCCTTACGCTGCCATTAAATTTGTTTGTTATGAACAAATTAGAACTTTATTGATTCCAAGAGATGAATATGAAACCGCTGTGAGACGTTTATTAGCAGGTTCACTGTCAGGTGTTCTCTCAGTTGCATGCACTTATCCTTTAGATCTTATAAGAGTTAGATTGGCCTTTGAAACGGGTCATCAACAAGTTCAATACGGTCGTGGTAAAGTGTATCACCTTCTCCACACAATTTATAATGAACAACCTCGTTACTCATTCACTACGGGCGGGTCCCTGCGTAACGAACCAATGCTTACAAAATTCTTTTATCAATCAATGGGTGCAACATTCCAACCAATTCAAGCTCTATCCAATTTCTATAGAGGGTTTCTTCCAACCATCGTCGGGATGGTTCCATATGCTGGGGTGTCCTTCTACACTCATGATCTGATTCATGATTTATTCAGATCACCAGGTTTTGCCCCATACACCGTCATGCAAACAGGATCCAGATCAGGACCATCTCAAACAAAATCTGATTCCTCATTCGACACTAGAAAGCCCCTCAAAACTTGGGCTCAATTATTAGCAGGTGGTGTAGCCGGTATGCTGGCTCAAACTGCAGCTTACCCATTTGAGGTTATCAGAAGACGTATGCAAGTCGGTGCAGTCACTAATAAAGGTGGTGAATTCTTATCGGTCTCTAAAACAGCCGCCCTCATTTACTCTGAAAGAGGTTTCAAAGGTTTTTATGTTGGGTTAGGTATCGGATTCCTCAAGATTGTGCCAATGTTTGCTTGCTCATTCTATGTTTATGAACGTTGCAAGAACTTATTCCGGATTTAAAATTATTTCACACAATCATATATTCTTTTTTATTATTATTCTATGGGTTTTTTTCTTCTTTCGTTTTACTTTTCATTTACTATATACATTTCCGCCATTTAATTATGAACTAAAATAAAAAATATATTAATTAAAATTAAATTAAAAATCACTACCTTTAATACCTGACTTATCACACATAGATCTGAAAATCCCCTCTTCATTGTTAAACAATTCAATAGGTGTATCAAATTCAGCAACTTCACCCTTATCCATAACCAAGATCCGATCATACCCAATGATAGTCCGTAATCTATGTGCAATACATAAAATAGTACAATCACTGAATTCATCAACAATAGTTTGTTGAATCTTAGCATCAGTCTCATAATCAACACTTGATGTAGCTTCATCTAACACTAACACTTTAGTTTCTTTAACAAGTGCTCTACATAGAGCCATGATTTGACGTTGTCCCAACGAAAAGTTCTCACCATTATCTTCAACCAAATTATCCAAATGGAATTTATGTAATTCTTCACCACTACGTTGTGCTCTAACATTAACTATTTCGGATTCACCTATACACCCAGCACGACATAGAGCATCATATAATTGATCATCATTCAATTCAGAGAATGGATCCAAATTTTGTCTAACTGTTCCTCTAAATAAAACAGGATCTTGTGGAATAATAGTCAATTTTGATCTTAAATCAAACAATCCAATTTCTTGAATGTTAACACCATCAAGTTCAACACTACCAAATTCTGGTTCAGATAATCTATATAATGCAGTCATAATAGTAGATTTCCCTGCACCAGTACGACCACAAATCCCGATCTTTTCACCTGGTTTGATATCAATAGTCATATTCTTCAACACGTATGGAAGAGCAGGTCTATAACGCAGGCAAACATCTTCAAATTTAATAGCACCTTGTTCAGGCCAGGACTCTCTTGGTTTATGGGCATCATCAGAAATGTAAGCTGCCTCTTGTGGTAAATCAATAGCATATTCACAAACTCTTTCCACGGAATTCAATGTTTGTTCTAATTGACCCAATGATTTACTTGTGGTGATCAATTGCATTGAAAATGAAACAAGATATGAAACAAGTAACCCAGATGAAGCACCAGATATTGGGAATGCTGAAGATGCACATAACATACACACAATCAAATTTAAACTTCCACTAGCAAAATGTAAAGTCACTGCAAAGAACCGTTGTAAAGAATTAGTCAAATAATATGCTTCATTCATTGTATTAATTTGATCCTTATTACTTTCACTAAACAATTGAGCATTACCATACATCTTAATAGTTTCAGAACCTTGTAAAATCTCATCAAATGTGGAATACACAATGGACCGTTGAACACCTTCAATTCTTTTAACCTCTCTAGCGGTAGCTTGATAGAAGGAGAATGAGGCCACACCAAAGACAACAAAGAATGGCACAACAATAGCAAAATATGGCATGTAAATGATACACAAGATGATAACACCAATCATATTACCAGCACCAAAACAAAATAATCTTAATTGTTCAGCAATTTCATTATCTAATGCATCGGTATCTTTAGTGAAACGATTCAAGATTCTACCCATTGGTGTAGTATCAAAGAATGACATAGGGGCATGCATAATCCGTTTCAATGCCTTAATGTGGAGTGTCTTTGAGGCCGAATTACACATATATGCCAATGTACAGAATTCCCAAGTAGCAGCTAACACAAATAAAAATGTGAACATAACATAAAGACCAATGTAAAATCCGGTAGATTTACCAGCAAATTTATCTAATGACCAAAATGATAACCACACATTTTGGAAAAGCATACAGAATGTAGTCATTGCGATACTACAGAAAACAGCAGGTATCATCACTGCCAACCCGAATTTACCACATCCGGACCTCACGTATTCTAATAACACATTAGAGGCAATACCATTGACCTGACGTTGCTCTTTTTGGATTAATCTTCCTTGATTAGCCTTGTATTCAACCTTTGTAGTTTGCTTGCGGATTAACTTCTCCAATTCCTCAATTTCCTCTTCATCTTCTAATTCTGCGTCTTCTTCAGTGATCTCCTTGCTGGATTCCTGTTGGAATGCCATTAAATTAGCAAACAAAGCGTTACGACTGATTAATTCTTCATGTGTACCAATGTCAACAGTACCATCACCATTCAAGAACACTATTCTATCGGCAGACCCAATAAGGGCAAGCTGATGTGTAGCTAAAACTCTAGTTTTATCTTTAAGAATACCCATGAAACATTTCTCCATGATGTGTTTACCAACTTTAGCATCCACAGCAGATAACACATCATCTAATAAGATAATGTTATTATTTTCATCGTAACACACCTTGTAAACAGCTCTAGCTAAATTAATACGTGCCTTTTGACCACCAGATAAATTCACACCACGTTCACCGATTTCTGTTTGATCACCAGCAGGTAAAATTTCGAAATCACTTTCTAATGCACAACAATCAACAACTGCTCTATAAAGTTCTCTATCATATGTTAACCCAAATGTGATATTTCCTCTGACTGTAGTATTTTGGATCCATGGATTAGAACATAATAATAAATTACCATAAACGTCAACAGACCCAGATGTTCTAGGCATTGAACCAGACATAGCAGAAAGTAATGAAGATTTACCTGACCCAATGGACCCAGTAAACACAACAAACTCATTATGTGGGATCTCTAAATTGATTCCATGAAGTCCAGTGAATGTGAACACCTTCTCATCAGAAGCAGCTTCATTCATTGATTCTTGATCTATTTTTGACTTCTCCCATGAAAATTCACCATCTTTGATTTGAATTGCTGGTTGAGATTCATCTATTTCATGAACATGGTATTCCACATCAGGAATCTCCTCACCAGCTAATAAGTATTTTTGAACTCTTTTGAATGCGATCATTGCATCAGCAGTGGTTGATAAACTTGTAGGCAATAATGCAACATGACTGGTCAAAATATTGAATAAAGTCACAGAGGAGAAAATGTTAGCGGCATTCTTCAAGTATCCATATTGTCCATACACCGAAAGGAACCCCACCATGGCTGACACAGATGCCAAAGACACGGCAATGGCACTGACTGAGTTTCTTAACACTTGAATCTTCAACAATTCATCCATTTCATTTTTTCTAATCTTAGTTAACAACTTAGTATAAGGGATTTCCCAAGAGTAATATTTAATGATTTTCATTGCTCCCAATAATTCTTTTATATACTTCACACGAGAATCGGTGAAAATATTGGTGTTTCTTCTGAATCTGAGTAAATATTTTGTAGAGAAAGCAATGAAACAAGTAAGTATTATAAAATAACCAACACCAGCTATGGAGGCACCACCCAAATTAACACACAATAACACAATAGTGATGATCAACCCGATTGGCATACCAGCCATGAACATGGCATAATTGCAGCACAAATCGATTTTGGAAAGATCGTTACCTAGTAATGTGGTAATAGCAGACGGCGTGAACACCTGTCTTGATGACCGGGATAACTTAAATGATTTATCAATGAGTACTTTATTAAGCATACCCTTGATTTCGGCACCCACCATGGATGCCTCGTGGAAGAACTTGGCGAACACCAACCCTTGGAAGAACACAAGCGCAGCAATACCGATACCGTAACCGTACCCTTCTTTACCGACTGGAATGTGATTTGATTTCTTGTGCACGTAGGTGATGAAGGCTCTAATCAACAATGGGTTCAAACCCGCGGAGATATCACCTAATGTCTTGGAGACGTATGATTGGAATAGGTGACCCTTGAAAGCGTACAAAACTGATCTCAAAACGAGATGCCCGGGGTACTTGAATTTGGGATCATCTATCAGGGCATCGATGTTTTCTTGGGTTGGCTCTAAGTTTTTAGATTTGAGATAATCCTGCTCAAATTTGAGTTTCTTGGCGTAGAATATGGAATAGAATTTATCTGCTCTATTCTGAACATCAAATTGGGACTCCTCATCAATCTTGAAGAGATCTTGTGGTTCCACTATTCTACGGTACCCCAACTTGAGAATGGGTAAGCACCATAGAAAGAATAACGAACTTATTGGATTAACTGATCTGAATGGGTATCTAACTCTGTCCTCCTCTCTAGTTAATGGGGGGACCTTCTTATCGATTAAAAATGGGGTCAGTAAACGTCTTTCAAGAGTGAACTGAGAGTCGTGTTGTTTTTCAATGTCAGACATTGATGTTGAATCATCATGATTGTCTCCATCCTCAGATTCTATGCTTATGTGATTTTCTTGTTTCATTATGAATTAGTGGAGCTCTTTTTTTGAATCAAAGAATAAATAAGAGGAACGATCTATTAGAGAAGAAAGGAAAAAAGCGGCGAAAGAGATATAATTAATAGAAAAGACAGTATCGAAGGAATAAAGAATAACAGAGAGAAGGAAAGTGGAAACTAAACTGATAGAACCTAAAGGTAACTTAAACCCAGCTAGCTAGAGACATTAGCAAATAGACAAAATTTTCATCAACCCGATATAGAAACCGTGATATTACCGATGTGGACGGAATATCAGCGGACACGGAAGAGCCCCGATACTTGATTTTTTGTTTAATTTACCGCTGTGGTTCTCGGTTACAAGCCTTAATTGTGACTTAGTTGGATTTCGGTTAATTTGTGTCATTTAAAAGATATCTTGGTGTATTGGTTGCCTATAGTGAGTGGAACTGTCCGTTTGTTTGATTCATTTGCTCTTCGTTTTAGGCAATTTTGAAAAAAAAGTGCCGCCACAACCGCACGCGGATACATCACCGACCATATATACCACAATTATACCATTAATAAGCAAGGAGACGCTGAGGGTACCTCTATATTAAAGTACTATACTCTGAACACGGGGAGGTAATCTGTTGATAGTGGCTAAAAGGCAGTTTGCATGTGGGATTTCTGATTGGCGTTGACCGAGTTTTTTTGTGGTTGCACAATCTTCGGTTGATTTTTGAATTAGTTAGCCACACATAAATCTGAACTTTAACGAGTGTCAACTGCTTTTCGCTTGATAAGAGGATGTTGCTTCTGAGTGGATGATAGTGATGTGATGATATATTTTAAAATATATAGACAATCAATTCAAGTGATCCTATGGGGCTCGAAGTTTGCATACTCCGTATAATGAGCCTTCAGCTCTCGATTTTTAAAATTTGTACCTATTCTGTCATTCGTAAAACTCACTTCTATGTTAAAGAAAACATATATATATATATATATAGGTATTACACAAGGAGAGGAAGTACAGTATCGTGTAGCTTTTCGCAAAGTGCCATTGACGTATCTTTTATATTCTCCATGTGTGTGGTATCCAAAAAAAAAAAACTTCACTATGGCTCTTTGGCCACCACCACCACTATCAACCACCACAATCCAAATATACCTTGCACTTCGTACATAGAATGAACATCCACGCCTACGTAATCATTTTAAAATATAGTCTCAAAACAATAGGGATGCAATACCCAGTGACAAAGGACATCAATAACACCTTGTTATAATCTAATAATCTAGCCCTCAAGGCCTCCTTTGGTTCAGGCTTTCTCTGTCTTTTGTATCTATGTCTGCGTTTATATTGCCTTGCACAGTGGATACAGGGGATCAAATCAGTATTATCAGATGAACTTGTAGTGTATGATGTAGAAGATTTTCTACTACTAACGTTAGAATCAAAACCCGATGATGATGTTGATGATGACGACACTGACCGTTTCCGTTTCTTCTGTCTGGATTTCATTCTAAATGGTTTCCTGGTATCAACACAGGCTATATTCTTCTTAGACTTCAAATTTTCTCTCACCGATATGAGAGCTTGTTCGTCACTTTTAACACGAATCTTCGGTACAATTAACTGATCATCATGCGTATTAGATTTCTCTAATGATTGGTTGGTAAGTTTTACGGCATCCTCTAAGATAAGCAGTCTATTATTATAGGTTGGAGGAACAGAACTCGTCTGCTGAGTCGATTTCTTATTGATCTGTTTTTTCATATACCAATGTTGATGAACTACAAAGTCAACAAGAACTATATGAAGAATCACTCAACTACGAGGGTATCACATGTTTTATATCCTTTCAAAATACATAGAGTAATGATATATCATATTGATATAGAAATAGGAAAAACAAAAACAAAAACAAAAAACACAAATGTTACTGATCTGAAACAGAAAAAAAAATAAACGTATAAAAATTCAAACTAATAGAAGCTTCTGCATAACAAAAGCGACCAAATGCAAAATAAAAGGGAAAAGGGGTATGGTGCTATATATATTATTAAAGAAAGTATTTATAGTGTCATTCAACCCAGTTGAAAAAAACACTTTTGTAAAACGAATATGTTAAGAAATAAAAAAAAAAGCACGAAGCACGCAGCACGAGAACCCCCTCACAACAAATATTAGAAACCCATCCTTACTAACCTCTCTTGAAATTCCTGACATTTTAATAAATGTTTATTAAACGACGCTCGAATATTCTCTATTCCATTCAAGTCATGCAATTGTTCACAAGCAAGAGTCATATCCTTAGTGAAATCAACAGCGAGAGTATTCATCTCTTCCTTAAATTCGGCAATCCGCTTGCGTAAATAGTTTGGTGATAACTGTTTCCGTGTGTTATCATCAATAGAATGATTCTTATGAGTGCAAATACCGACTTTCCCCATGATCACTGTTCTAGCTCTTAAGTCGAACATCAATTCATACGTCACAGGACATGCCAATTCCGGGTTAGCCTTATATTTGTAAATTCTTTTCGGTTTCGGTGGGGTGTGTGTAAGCTTTGGCATAGGCATTGGTGGTGTCATATTAAGATTATTATTGTTTGCCATTGGTGGAGGAATCGATTGTTGTTGTTGTGGTGTCGGTGGCATCATACCATTCATGTCGGGCATGACCATTTGCCCCATTGATGGAGTTATGCCATTCATATTATTGAAATTATTTAAGCTATTCAGATTCATCATATTCAAATTCATCATGTTCATATTCATATTCATATTCATGTTCATATTCATGTTCATCATGTTTAAATCCAGATTGTTTGAGGTCCCAACTGGAGCTACCGATGATGGTGTCAGTAATCCTAAGTCGTTCCCCTGTGAATCAAATCCTAATCCAACTATTTGACTATTGTTATTATTATTATTGCTACTATTGCTATTGCTACTATTGCTATTGTTATTGCTAGTTGTTGTATCTATGCTATCATTATTGCTATTAGTTGTGGTAGATGCCAAGTAGAATTCATTTTGGTCTACTGTCGGGGTTTCCTCTATTATCTTGATTTGTCCCCTTTCTTGTTGAGGACATTTGTAATAAGTGCAATGAATGAGTCCATCTGGTGAACACCGGGTTCTCCGTCTTCTATCAAAAGAAGCGTGTACGCTGAAGTAATACCAGAATTGTAAGAATTGGTTCAGCGTGAACCTGAATTTAGTTTTCTCTGAATAAAACACTGTCTTCACTAATTCATTAATCTTTGCGCAAACATTTGGGTATATATTGGGATCAGCATAAGCTGGAACTTTTTTAAGTAATCTTTTCGTATATGTCTTGTGTTGTATCGAGTTACTACTTCCATTTTGGTCTTTGTCCATGTCACTTCTGAAGATGTCTTGATTGAATACATCTGGAACATCCTCATGGGACACAACAAAGGTTTTAGAGCATTCAACTTTGGTTTTTATACCAGAGAATCTTGGTTTCTTGGGTTCACCAGATTCAAAACTCTCCTACAATAGATGAAGTGTGTCTGTTAGTAAAATCTGGTAGATAAGTTAATTGAAACCGGTATTTAACGGTATCAAAATTGGGTAATTGCTCTGCTTCATGTACCAGGGTCACGAAGATGAATATAAAAACGTACCACAAATGAATTGACAAACATGTGAGTCATTATGAAATTAGGGAACACTTAGCTTTGTGTAATCTCAGTGTAAGATCTTTAATTGAAGTTCAAATGGCAGAATAGCATCTAAAGAAAGAGAGAAGAGAGTTAAATTGATACCTGTTGTTTAAAGCCTAGTTTTTTTTTCTTCCTTTTTTTTTCTTCCTCTAGCTATAGTAGAGTTGTAGTTTAAGAAAAGACGTTACATCCCATTTTGAGTGGACTCCACCACCACAAATGGAATCAAAGTAATATGAAAACAGTTTATACATATTTCTTCTTTAGTGTTTAACCAAATGTACGCTTTGAAATCTGAGGCGATTTACTCAAATATGTAGCGATGACGAGGGGTGTTAACTATGAACGCCCTTTCCTAATTAGGAAGTTGGCAATAGTTAAGAATTATTAAGAGAATGTACGATATTGATCGGGAACGCCCCGCATAGTTTTTCAAAATGAGCGGCTTAATTATAGTGCGAGAGTGTAAGCCTTTAACCATAATTACGTAATCTAGGGCGCGTTCCAATTTACTTGCGTCGATTTAGTTAACGTCGATACGTCGCTTTGGAGTTTACACTACCTAAATTAATCTGATCCCCATAAATTCATCCGGTTTCACACATTGAATTAATGGACATTTGATACGATTTATTACGAAATGAAAAAAAAAGTTTAAAAGAACCCTTTAAAAGAACCAAAAAACCACTATTAATTTTCAAGATCTACTAATTTTAATCCATTTACGTTACTAGTTTACTCAAAGTCTTTTTTATGTTAATATATAACATCCAAAATGAGTGCTCAAATTCAATCTAAGCAGACCACCAAGCTTGAATCAGATAGTGCTCCCCCTGTGGTGTCAGACTCCACGGCGATGACCCAACAACAACAACAAAAACAATCAGATTCAGATGATAAGTCTATAGATGATGACTCTAAGAAGGCCAGTAGACGCAGAAAGAAAGTGGGTGTGGCCTGTGTGTATTGCCGAAGATCTCACATGATCTGCGACGAGGGTAGACCCTGCAAGCGTTGTATCAAAAGAGACATAGGTCATCTCTGTCACGATGAACCAACAGTGAAAGTGAAACGTACAAAGAAATCACAAACTGATGTGTCGGAACAGGCACCTCCTAATAGAGAATTCACTACAACGACTCCACCGATCGCTGTGTCGGGTGCAGGCGGTTTACAGCCGATCACTAATACTGCTACAGGGCTTAACCCAATCCCTGATAATAATACAACTTCTACTGTAACGGTCAATGCTGGCTCTCCTGTTCAACAAAATTCATCTGATGGACTCAAATCACTTGGAATCTATAACCCATCAACATCATCATCACAGGGGAACATGTTCGGATATGTGAACAATGATTCACCGTCACAGACTCAATTAGCAAATTCCCAACAACAACAACAACAACCACCACCACCACCACCACAACAACAACAACCACAACAACAACAACAACCTCAAGCATCACAACCTGCATCATCTACGATTAACCAACAACCTTTCTTCTATTCTGAACATGCTGGTTCAGAATTCAACTCATTAACAGAATTCCTTTCTATGATCGATGACACCGACATGATTAATTCAATCAATCTAAATAATGATCCAATGCTCCAGAAATTGGAGGCTACCTCCAACCTGGCATACTCAAATAATAGCTCCACGACAAATCTTAATGGTCAATTTGATAGTGCTTTTTTCAATAATTTGGCAAGTGCCAATGGAAGTGGACCACCAACTCCGAATGTCATTAAGAGACACCCAAGTGTCAATGCATCACAGATTGCTCTTCAAAATAACTTACAACAACTACACCAACAACAACAGCAACAGCAAGTAACAACTCCACAACAATTACCCACACCTCAACAAGTTAGACAGGTTCAACCACCTGTTCAACCACTTCCACCTTCTCAACAAATCAAATCTAAACCAAACACTCCATACACAGAATTCGCTAATGGTACCACTACTTCAGGCACCATGAGTCATTCTCAAAGCATGAATTACAACAATAACCAATTTGGATCCACGGCTAGTCTCCATTCACAAACTGCTGCTCCATATATCTCCGACTCTGCTAGAGATAAATTCTTCCTCACTGCTGCAGATCCAACTACAGAAATCTCTCCGGAGGAAAGATTAAAACAAGTGATTAATGCTAAATTAGAAGCAGGGTTACTAAGACCATATAATTACGCTAAGGGATACCAACGGTTACAAACTTATATGGATAATCATATGGCTTCTTCGTCAAGACAACGGATTTTGAAACCATTATCAACATTCAGACCGGGATTCCGTGCCATTGCACAGACTTTGAAGGATATCGATTTGATTTTGGTGGAAGAAAGTTTTGAAAGAATGTTATTGGATTATGATAGAGTGTTCACCTCAATGGCTATCCCTGCTTGTTTATGGAGAAGAACTGGTGAAATTTACAGAGGTAATAAAGAGTTTGCGTCATTAGTGGAGGTGTCCATTGATGATTTAAAGAATGGGAAATTGACAATTTATGAACTGATGACTGAAGAAAGTAGCGTCAATTTTTGGGAAAAATATGGTGCCATTGCATTTGATAAGACTCAAAAGGCCGTTTTAACTAGTTGTAATTTGAGAACTAAAGATGGTCGTCGTAAGAAAAATTGTTGTTTCAGTTTCACTATTAGAAGGGATAGATATAACATTCCAAGTGCTATAGTGGCTAATTTCATCCCAATTCAATGATGAGCCCGCCGCTCATCGTCATTCCAACTTTGCTTATATTTGTTTAATTTGTTTTTTAGTTTTGTATTATCTGTAATTAACTATTTTATTTATTATATTTACAAAAGAGATTCAATATCGGAAGCCAAAACATTCTGGAAACTTGGCTTTTTTGGTAACTTGTTTAACTTTGTGAAATCATCAAAGAACTTATTAATGATTCCATAAGTTGGTGTTCCAAAATTGACAAACTGTAAGTCATCATAATGGTTCTGTATATACTCCAAACATTTCAAAAATTGCACTGGATGAGAAGTCACTTGAATGATTCTATCGAGTTGTAAATTAGCATCACTCTCTACTAATTCACCATTTAAATTAGACAACACAGGTTTGGCAAGATCTTTCCCCTTCTCAATAACCATTAGTCTACGTAAATCTTTCTCGATAGGTCTCAATATAGGATGATGGAATGGAATGGATACATGTAAATCAATGGTTCTTATTCTAGTTTTCCATATTTTATGATCAGCTAATTGTTTCTTCAATTTATCAAATTTTTGAATCAATTCTGATTTCACACCAGAAACAACAACTTGTTGATAATTATTATAATTACTTATATTGATATCCAATTCTTTAATGCATTTGGTGATGTATTCAAAATGGGTAGGTTGAAACATAATCACAAACATGCCATACTCTTTACCCGTGGTCTCCACTATGGACTCCATGAGCTGTCCACGTTTATAACCTATTTGTAACCCTTGTTCTAATGAAAGTACATCTTGTAATACGAGAGCAGAGATCTCACCTAATGAATGACCCAACACTAGATCAGCAGACTGTATAACATCCACTCCATGGTTTACCTTCAATAAATATTTTGTCAAGTACGACTCCAATATCAACATTGGTTGTTGGAAAGAGGTCCTTTGTAAGTTTTCCTGTGCTTGCTTAGACTGTAGCACGCCATGTGGGTCTCTGATGTATTTAGATAACCTGAGTTCTGGCACAATCTCATCCGCTTGTGTTAGAAATGAAGAGAATTTTGGATCGTCTTGGTATTGTGATAACTTGGAAAGCGAATCAACGTTGAATATTCCCTGTCCGGGACAAACTAGTATCCGTGTAGGGTTAGCTATTGAACTCGAAAAGTGTCGTATCTGTTGCCTGATCATGACGTTGACAGTGGTGAAACAAAGAACGTACGTTTAATCCATGAGTTAATTGATATCGTGGGGTCCGAAAAATTATTACAAAAATTATACAAAAATATCAAATAAGTCTATTAAATAACGATAACAACAACAAACAAAGGTATAAATTAAATACAGTAAACGCATGTAGAAACGAAATAGTAGTTTTTAATGAAAGTATTAGGGGAATTAACAGTTCACCTGGGTTAACATTCTCTTGTATTTGATAGATTCCTCGCCGGTCTTCGAAGTAATAACTTCACTCCAAATGATTTCGGCTGTCAATTGACCACCGTAGACACAACTCGAATCTAATCCGGCAGAGTATTCTCTAATGTTTAATCCTCTATGAGCATCATGGCCATAATACACCTTAGTACCCATGGTCAGAGGAGATGTACCGTTCTTCACGATCTCATCGACTATTCTGCGTTGTTCTAAGTTCCAATATCTCCCCCAGAAACGTGACTTCACACCGTCAACCTTATCAGTTCTGTCCTCAGTTGGAATGGTCCAGTCAGGTGGCAATAAGTTTCTCATAGTGGTAACATCATCCGGTAATTGGTCTTCTAAGTCCTTCACAGTCCATAAAAGCCCAGCGTGGGCACCAACACCAGCAGCCGGGTGAGGGTAGTACTTAGTTTGCTTTCTATTAAGTAAGTGGGGAACAGGACCAAGTTCTTGCATTAATGGGCACTTACTCAAATAATCGATGTGCTCTGGGGTCAATTTCTTAGCTATTTTCATCAATTCATCCAAATCATAGTTTTCTTCTGTTTTGTATGGTTCCTCCTCTTGGGTACCGTTACGGCTGATGAAGGTTAATCTTGGTAGAGCATGGAATTGAGTGTATCTCTTCAAAATTTCCATTTCGTGGTTTCCCAAAACACACCCGAGTTGGTTCTTGATAGCAAAATCCAACACACCTAAGGAGTCCTTCCCCTTGTTAAGGAAATCACCCAACATAATAACGTGATCATCATTCTTAGAGTAATGAGCTTGCTTTAGTAACTTTTGTAATTGTTTAAAAGACCCGTGGATGTCACCAATCAATATCAATCTTGTCGCAGATTTAGCAGGTAGATGGGATTTCTTAAATTTCTTAACGTGGGACTTGAACAATTTAGAAGTGTCATCTAACCGCTTCCATCTTTTAGGATTAGGCACCTTTTTGAATGGAGAATCTCCTAATGGGATGGCTGGTGTTTCTTCATCTAATTCAGTGAAGTCTGCAAACAGCATATCTTGCTCTCTCTGAGGGAAGTCATGTTTGCCCGCTTTCTTGTGTTTCTTCTCCGGAGTCACCACTGGATGTAAAAAGTATTGCGGACTTTGCACCTTAGCAATGAATGGGATCTTGGTAGCTGGTGGAGCCAAATTTGGTAAAAAAACTAATAAGAAATAAATCAATGGGATACCGATGGCTATAGCACCAACGACGATAGCGTATTTCCAATACTTCTTTTTCTGTTGTGTGTGTTCAGAGTAAATGGAGTTTCCATCTTCATCGTATGCAATGGGGTCCCCCTCAAATCTGGTCAATGGAGTTCTCTCGTCTGACATATTGGATTGTGTTAGAGTCAAATGATATACAAGAAAAAGGAAGAAGGAGTCAGTTATAAAAAACTAGCCAATGTTATTTTATTATTTACATCTACAAATTTTTTTTCCAGTAATACCGAATGGCAGCAGTGCAGCACACATGTGCTTGTATATTTATTACGTAATTAACGCTTAGCTTAGAAAAGGATAACCATCTGAGGTTGGGAACCTTGGATGGAGTGGGAAACCGTGTGGATATCGTCTAGGGGTTCCTCCAACCTAGACTTCTGACGCTGACCCTTGAAAACCACAGATGACAGTCTGTAGATCGTGGTGCCAACATTCGGAGTCTCGGAGATAGCCCTGATGAACCGAGATAGGTGGGTGAACACCTTTTCAAACTTCAACTGGCCATCTTCTTCTACGGACAACCTCCAGAATTGCATCACACAATCGTTGTTCAGGATCAACAAAGCCCTGGTCTCGTTATATCTGGCTTGCTTTAACTTGAACCCAAGTAGTAAATCACCCTCACCGACAAGTTTCCCCTGTAAATCACAAACAAGAACCCTGCTGGTGTAACACAACAAGCATACCCCAAGCGACTCAATCATAATGAACTCCACAGGAGTCCCAATAGAAGCGACACTGACTGTACTACCCTCGTGGTACCGTGGGAAATAATAGAACCCGAGACCCTCGTTGATTGTAGGCAATGGGTCAGATCCAGAGCCAATCCGTGTCAGGAAGAACCCAGTATCCGTGATACTCACTATGGTCTTCTCTAAAACGTATAAATTACGAATCTCAAATCCTGTAGGAATCTCATACTTGATTCTAAAACTTTGGATAGATCCATCCAAATCATATATTGGTGCTAACACTATAATTGTGTGTTTCACGTCATTAGAGTTGCTATTGGAATCAGGTAAAACAGTGAGGTACAAAGTATCATCCTTGAATCTTATTAAACTTATCAATTGCTGTTCAAGAATGGAAAATCCTCTGATCTCCTTTATTGTGCTCATTGGTGCGTTATAAATTGCCATTATATCATCAATATTAAAACATACAATTCTATATTTATTCACGGTGACTATCAAATTCTGGGCTCTGACTAACTCATACACTCTAATAATTGTAGCCACTTTGACCCAACTCTTGTTATCTGTTTGAGATATCTTCTTCACAAACAACCCACTTTCACCTCCGACAAGGTAGTATTGTTCATCATTGAATTCGAATGTGATCATCTTGTAGACGTTGGACATCACTTGGAAAGCAGGAGGCAACAAATTGTTCTTCACAAATGTATCAAATTTCCCACCAACACTGAGTTGTTCTGGTTGTAACACATAATTGAAATAGAAATCATTGAATGATACTATTTGGAAATGAGGCACACTGGGGAACTTGATTTGCTGTTGTTTCGATTCATATACAAGACTACTTGCCAATAATTGGAATTTAGTAGTATTGTTTGATTTGAGTAAAAGTCTATACCCATTACCGGCATTATACAACTCAACAATATTCTTCAATGAGTTTGAATTGATGTACACCGTACATTGCAAGTACTCTGTCGGTATAATTCTCACTTTAGAACGGCTATCTGTTATTAGAATGCAGTCATCGAGCACTGACACCACCAATTGCTTATTCTTGAACCTTGTCTGTGCTATAGGAAATGAACCTTGAAATTTAGGGTTATGATTGCTTAATTTCAAAGAGTCAAGGAAATCAGCCATGTCCAGTTTCTCTTTTTTCAAATTCTTCTCTAATGAGAAGATCCGATCCTGATTCACGACTTCGAAGGATTCAATTGGTTTATCGGTAGTGAGTATTGGTAATCCTCTCTGTGGTAGTGCACGTTCATCTATCTCATCAGTGTCCTTATTTGTTTCTATGTCCTCTTCTTCTTCTTCTTCTCCATTTGTTTCTGTGATAGTAAAGTAATTTTCAATCTGATCAATCATATCATTCAACGGTTGCGAACCAGTATCTGCCAAAGAGACAAGATCATCTAACCCAGGCATTATACCATTGGTGTAATAACTAGGTTCCTCTAGTTCTGTCGGTTCTTCTCTGTCGTCCTCATTGTTGGATGCGTCCTCGGAATCTGACATAAGTGGATCAACATTCTCGTCATCTAATGTTATATCAGGTAACATAGGCATTCCAAATTGATTATCCATGTCATTGGCATCATTATTTAAGTCATCTATGTACGTGCATACTTCTGGAGTGTCTTCCAGATCCAATGATGGAATGACGAAGTTCTTATTGTTATTAGTGTTATGGATGCTTTGTCTTCTTGTATGTGTGGACTCTGTGTACAGCGAAGGCGTATCGTCTCCATATGGGAACTTTGATATTGTTATTGAGTAAATGGAATTCCTGTGTGTCTTAGGAGGACTTTCGGACTGCTTAGGCTTCGATATTGGAATACTGTATATGGTAGTAGTAGGAGGATTCACCACGGACTTACGTCTTGGAGGAACCGGAGGAGGTGGCAACGACCTCCTATGTGTGTTGATGGATGCATTGAATGTAGATTCTGTGGGAGTAGCAACAGGATATGAGAATATTGTGGGCGTCTTGGCTTGTAAAGTTGATTTGAAATGGCATTCCACTGATGAGTTCTTGATTTCAGATATGGTTGGTTTTCTGGGTAGTTTCGGAGGTGATCCATGGGATCCAAACGGGAGATCTTTTGTTTGTGTCGGTAGAGGTCCAGTATGTGTGTATTGTAGTGTTTGAATGGTTGTAGCGCGGTTCAGGAGTGGTTTAGGTGGAAGTGCAGGCCGAGATCTAGCGATGTGATCTGGTAATCGGGATTGCTGTTGGGTGTCTATACGTAAAATTGGTTTCTCCCTGTAATCAAAAGGGTTGCTATTCATGGTTGGTTTATTAAGATGATTCTAGTGTTACTGGTTATCTTCTTTAGTATTGTAATGGAGAGAAAGATATAGAAGCGTATTTATATATAGTGCATAAGCGAGACGTGACATGACTCGAGGCTGGGGTGTATAATATTGTGTTATTTTTAAATTTTCATATTTTACTAGTGATTAAAGCTGAACAGGCTGTACTTATGTGTGATATAGTAGTAGAGTATACATAATAGTACTAATAATTGATCCAAATGGTGTTTTCTATTTATAGGGATAGCAGATACACAAAAAAAACTACACAAAGTAATAAGAGAAACTGTGCTTTTTCCTTGGGATGGATGACAGAAAAAAGTCTGGTTATTTATAGTTATATACAGGATTTTGTAGTTACACATGATCTATGTATTTATTTTTTCTTCTCTTCAACTGGATCATCGAGTTTCCCATTGATTAAATCAGTTAACACATTTTGAATGTTCTCTGTTTCTTGATCTAATGGGGTATTCTTCAATTCCTTTTCAGCTTCGGCACCACCTAGGAATTCCTTCATTCTGTAACTGAATTCACTGGCATTGGATATATCAAAAAACCAGAAGGATCCAGTGACAAACATTGACATGGAAGTCAATGCCAATAATGATGCGTGAGACACAGCACTCATGGCATCTCTGTAGAAATTGAATTTAGGTGGCACATGGTTGTGTTGGTAGAAGTTTGGCACATAACGTCTCCTCACAATACCTCTGTATGCAATCTTAGAAGCGATATAAGTGGCAATGGTGCATCCATAGAACAACGCAGCTTGATGGAATCTACGTTCGTTATATTTCAAAACGGCTTCGGTTTTCTTGGATGGATCACCTCTTCCTATGTATTTTCCGAAATCAAATCCTTGTTGTGACATTATGTATTATTTGATGAATTGAATAAGACTATATTAAGGGTAGTAAAGTAAACCACTTCTCCCCTTCTTATTCTCATTCTTATTCTTCTCAACGATCATCTCAAAAAATCGAAAATGAAAATTGAGTGAAACACGATAATAAGAGATTCATCTATATCCTTAACGGTGCTACACTTAATTTAATATCAATATAGTTCATTAAAGAACTTAAAATACAATCATTAAAAGGAATATTAAATAAAAAAAACCAAAGATTCAAATGTCATAAAAAAAGCAATTGATTTTTCTTTTTGTTCATTTCTTAAGAACTGATTTCAGTTCATCACCATCAGATGAGATGATGGAAACCCCATGTTTCTTGTAAACAGCCTCAGTAGCTTCATCATTCTCTGGAGACACACCCTTAGATAAGTCCTTGATCACGTATGTCTTGAATCCCAAATCAGCGGCGTCAATGGATGAATTCAACACACAATAATCGTAAGCAATCCCCACAGTGAACACATGGGTGATATTGTTATCCTTCAAGAACTTTTCACATTCAGTATGATGTAACCCCCAACAATCTTTAAAGCATGAATAGTATTCTCTGTCTTGTAAATATCCCTTCTTGACTAAGGCCACTGGGATTGGTTGTTTAGCTAGGAGGTCATTGAAGACAATGGCAAACTCCTCGGGGAAGGCAGATCCAAATGTGGTTTGAACACAATGGTTTGGCCACAACACTTGAGTCATTTTCTTAGCAGCACCTTCTGTCGGATGTTCAAACACCTTTGTCGTGTATGGTTCTTGTCCGTTGTTAGAGGCAAACGAAATATGATCTTCTGGATGCCAATCTTTTGTAGCCACAATGGCCTTCCAATTATATTGTGTTAAATCTAATAATTTTAAAACAGTTGGAATAATGTCTCTACCATTCTTGACAGCCAATGAACCATCAGGTGGTAGGAAATCTTCTTGTAAATCAACAACAATTAATGCTGGATTAAAGCTTGCAGTCATTATAAAAATATAGTAATAGTAATAAGTAGTAGTAATAAGTAAATTTGAATAAAGAGGAAAAAACAAGCTTGATCAATAAACTATCCACTTCAGTACAATTGTCACCACTTATATACCCCAATTAACTAAGGATCATTCCAGAACATATGATAAACACACCACCAGATCCATGATCATCAATTAGGGCTTATCACGGAATTATTGAAAAAGCCGATTTTCTGCCATTTAGGTAACTAACCGGGTACTTCATGCCACTACACCCCACGGTTATTCCTACAAAGTAAATCTCGTTACACATTAATTCCTTCCTTCCTTCCCTCATCACCTAACCATTTCAAATAATGTAATATTGTACCGATTATTAGTATTCACGTTAGCTAAGATTATCACGTGCAACTAGTCTTCTCTTTTGAGCCGCATATGTTTAAAAGTTGATCATGTTTAAAAATGAATCAAAAGATGAGTGTGTATAAATAAGATAGCGTATCCCCCTCTTATGAAGGGCAAACCCAAGAAGAAGAAAACAGAAGAGAAAGGATGGGAACAAATGCAGTCCACACAGTTAGATTACCAACAACCCCAGTTTCAACCATTGGGGGCATCAACTCCCAAGAAAGATACTCAACACATCCGAAATGTAACTCAAGATTTCGATCTAGTTTGTTCAACCATTCAGAGATACCACCGTGGGGAACATGTTGATGTGAAGAAACTGATGAATATCGTATTGAATGATCAATTTTGCATGAGCCTCTCTAAATTGAGAGACAAAATGGTGGCCACTCTCAAGGAAGGATCCTCTCTGGAGTTGGATCTCCTCTTCACTGTGATTACCATAACTAAACTGTCTAAACAATTGGCCAACATGGGTACCTCCAAATTGGATCCAGCAATCCAAATTTACAACTCAATATTAGAATTATTCAATTCCTTCTTTGCATTATCTAGAGTGAACCCAAATTTTTTATCCAAGTATACTCTCTTGTTATGCTCTGATGAGGTCGGAATATTGCCCTGTCTACTCAATTTCGCTTGTCTGATACGTGACTATCCCGATTCCAAGAAACTTAAAAAGCAGCTTTTCAAAATTCTATCTTGCTTCATGGTTGACACTAACGCATTCAATATAATTCATTTATTGTTTCAAAATGAACGCTATCTCAATATTTTTGGAGCACCAGATCCTGGCAGTGATGGATTCGGAATGATCACATTTAATACTCTTTACACAGTTTGCAATGAAGCCTTAATTGTTCCTGACAGCTACAGTTCAACTTTCTCTCAAACGATCCACTCCTTTGATCTAATTAAAAAGCTATTCTTTCAGTTACAAGCTAATCGGAATGAAATTTCCCCTGTGACCACCAACTTGCTTCGT
Source organism: Ambrosiozyma kashinagicola (assembly GCA_001599075.1). Taxonomy (NCBI): domain Eukaryota; kingdom Fungi; phylum Ascomycota; class Pichiomycetes; order Pichiales; family Pichiaceae; genus Ambrosiozyma; species Ambrosiozyma kashinagicola. Next base: position 1,129,831 of record BCGA01000004.1, read on the forward strand.
TTTTACTTTGAAAGTTCAATTCATAGAGAAGCCCTCGTGCTATACTGCTACCATAACCAGGATTCAACTTTGAAAGTATTACATTCTCATTGCAATAACAATGACCAATCTCAATCTTCCAAATTGAAATATTATTTGCTTTCCAAACTTTGTGAAGAATGCATAATCAACTTCTCATTGACTTCATCAGATACATTGTTACTCAAATTGAACAATTCTAATTTATTAGATTGCTTTGGATATTCTGCAAACTGTGTTAACTCCCGTCCAACACAATTCACCTTGAAAGTGTTATTCGAATTGGTTGACCACAATCTACAACTGGATTTGACTGATGAAAGGAACTATTCACAATACATGAAGGCCAGCTTGAGAAATATTTACGAGAACTTGAACTCAGAGAGAGATCTCTTGTTACTGGATGGATTAATGAATGACGTTGGAAGTCGGCTTTCCTTCCATGCATTACTAGAAGTGGTCCAATTCATATTGACTTGCAACTTGAATGATCAATTGGGTCAATCGGGGAATAATATTCCATATTTCTATAAAAAGGAATTTGGGTTTGAGTTCTTTGCCCCAGTGGGGAAATCTAACTTCATGTATGAAAACAACTTGAACTTTGAAAATACGACGGATCACCATGCTCTAGAACTATGTGAACAATTGGAATCGTGCATCAGTATTCATAGAAAATACACACTGGATGTGCTCAGTGACTGTCTCGTTTTGTGCTCTGGGATAAAGCATAAGGTTTACGAATACCTCAAGAGGTGTAATGGGCTGATGAAATGGTCCTCCTTTCATAAAGTTGATGCTGGTGGCCTTTATAAATTCAAGGAATCTAATTTCAGTCAATTGGCCATGTTCAAATCGGGTCACGGTTTGGATTACAAAGTGATGCACCATTCAATTGAATTATTTCTTTCAGCAACGTCAGCAACGATTGTGTTACAAGATAACTTGTCAAGTAATAAACACATCAACCCGTTAAATCAAAGTTTAGCAAAGGTTCTATACGATCTCCAACTTGACACCACTAGAGATTTCTTATCAATTTATAGAGATTTCGGATTGATTAGTTTATTCAAGTTTTCCCAACGAACAATGCTCTATGATCTAAATTTAATTCCAAGTTATGCTGGGTTCATGGCGGAATCACTGATCTGTGATGAACAATCTCAAGTTCTTACAGAGTCTCTCGAAAATAGTACAATTGTGAGTAATCTGTTTAGACACATTATTGAACTGTTTGATGATGGGAAAACTGGAGCATTTAAAATTATGGTTGCTTTCTTGAGGAAGAATCCGTCACCGATTAAACCATCTAAACTTGAAAAGGGTACAGTGATGTTGGATTTGACTAGAATAGCTAAGGTATTAGGCTACAAAGATAAAACTGTATTTTTGACTTCGTAGATTCTTTTTTTATTATTCCTCTACTAATGATGTATATTTTAACTTACGAGATTCCAAACTAACAAAAAGTAAAGATAAAACAATGGTATTAATTGAAAGAAAAATAAAAAAAGAGAGGTGGGCGATATAGAACCAGTAGAATCTATGTATAACAAATGAGGGGGTTGGTTTCTAAAGGTTATATCAATGAGAATGGTGAGTGTATCATCAAAATGAGAAAGGGGAGGGAGAGGGGGTAGAAAAGGGAGAAGAAACAACAATTATTTTATAGAGAGGCTCATTTGGAAGGAAATAATACAAAGATTGGGGGGGTAGTTAGAGAAGATGAAAACACAAAGCAATTAAAGGAAAAAAAGATCAGTTGTTTTTTTTTTTTAGAAATGACTTCAAGAAAACCATTCTTGAATAACTTTTTGAGCCTCTGTACTGTATTTGTTCAATAATGACATTGCTTGGTCTTGAGGTAGAGTAGCCAACAATTGTTTGACACCGGAAACAACTTCCTCTGCGGCTTTACCACTGATTGAATGGAAGAGTAACGCCTGCACGACAACATCCAAAGTTTGTGGAATTTGTGACACGACAACCGGGTGGTTTTGTTGAATTAAGCTAGTTAAAAACATATATGCGAATGGGGCAGCTTCCTCATCCTGAAGAACAGGTAACAACTTGAACCAGTTTTCGACATATTGGTTGAAGTCTGGGATTTGGGATCCAAAGGTGTGTAGCACCTTGGCGATTGCAGCGGTACAATTTTCAGTTGCCAACAGATTGTCTTCGGCCCTAGCATCCGGCACATTACTCATTTGAATCATGGATGGCAAGCAGGCTAGACAAAACATACCGTATTCAACACCACCATATTGAGCACAGGCACCGACAGTGTATGACGCGACTTGTCTGATGCTGGCCTCTGGAGAAGTAAGTGCTTCACCTACTGGGTTTAAGAACAAATCCTTGTACTGGTATGATTGTGGACCAGTGAATTCAACTAAGTCAGAAGAAGCAGATAACCCAAGTAATTTCAGGGCATTGTTGTCGTCACTAATAAATGTCACAATCTTAGGAATTAAAGTTTGGAAAGAAGTCAAGAATCTACTCTTGGAATTCTTGAAAACTGCTGTCAAGATCTTGCTCATCTCGTACGATAATTCCTCGTCAGAGTATTCATCTTCTTCTTCTTGTAATTCTTCATTGTATTCATCATCAGCGGTTTCTCTGCCCTTCAATCTTTCGTAGCAGTCAGACAAATTAGATTCCAATGATTTACCAAATTCTTCTAATTGTTCATCAGATAGGCAATCAGCACCCATCATGTCCAAACATTTAGTCAAACTGTAATAGTAAGCAACAAGCAATTCGGTCACCATCTCAGTACCTATTTGGGTTATCACCTTATCTGCTATTTGTTTCCATAACAATTGTGCTTGAGAAGAACTGCTTGATCCTGTAGCCTCAATCGTACACTTCAAAAGTGATGGCATTGTGAGAGCGCACACACCACGCACACCGTCGTGTAAGTAAAAGTCTAACCCTGGAATGACGATCTCAGTAGCAATGGCCTCAACGTAAGGGTAGAAATCGGCTCCCAAAGATTCGGCATAATTCTTCAATAAGTCAATGGCAGCAGCCTTATCATCCAAGACAGCAGTGTGCACAGCAATATGCTTACCAGATAATTTGATGACTTCGTATTCCTCACTCTGGTTGAGTTCTTCAACTTCTTCATCCTCAACAACAGAGATGTCTTGGGTAGCTCTAGCAGCAACCAGCAATGGTGGTAACACTGTAGGTAAATATGGAACAAATTCCTTACCAACCAATTTACAAAGTCTGCTCCAACCTTGCTCTAGGTATGTCTTCAATGGATCATCTTCACCGGTGATTGTTTCCTGCAGCATGGCAAACAATTGCACCATTTCTTGGGCAGATTCTTGGAATTTTTCCTTACCGACAGCAATGGCAATCAAAGTGGAACATTCGATGGATTTAGCCTTTAGTAATCTGTTTTCATCACCCATGTCGGCCTTCAAAACATCCAATAACAAAGGCATCAAAGTATCGTAATATTTAATAAATTTGTTTTCAGCAGCATCGGCGACAATGGCAATGGTGGTGATCACTTGTTCTTGCACGTATCTCTTTGGTGCACTTTGAAGAAGAGTCAATAGATTAGTCAAAAGAGTATCCAAGTATGGTTCCAAGACTTCCTTGGTGGCATCCTCTGAGAAATTAACCAAAGCGGCAGCAGCATGGGATTGCACTCTTGGAACATTCTTGGTGTTCAACATGGAGATCAAGGCTGGTAACACTCTATCACCAGCAGTTCTTTGAATCACGTCAGCGAAATCTGTGGAAATTTGACCTAATGCGTTACAACAAGAGTATTGCACTCTTGGGTTTGGATCTTGTAGGGATGGTAAAATCATATCTAGAATCTTTGGGATTTCACCTATAAGCACTTCTCTACAACCTTCGGTGGCGGAGGAGAGTGCCATCAAGGCGGCTTGTCTTTCATGCCAGTCTTGGGATTGTAGCATTTGTGGTAAATATTGGAACAATGGGGCAGCCAATGTTTGGCCACCTAGTCTCAAGGAGGCTCTATCTAAGGATTGTCTTGCAGCATTAAACTCTTCTTCCTCCTCTTCTTCACTGAAATCGTCAGAGTTGTTCCAATCAGCACAGTCATCGTCATCGATACACACTTCGGTCATTAAATGAAGGGTGACTAACACGATGGATGGAGCATACGTTGATTCTCTCTTACACATGTTAGGTGACGTCTCACAGAAGCAAGTGAGCAATTCTAGGGCTTCCAATCTGGCATGTGAGTCCAATTCTCTATTTTTGGAAACCTCTGAACAAAATTGGATTATAGTAGGGAACATAGGCTTGAACATCTTTGGAGCTAGTTCAACTAATTCAATCAGTCTCTCTAAGACAGATGCCAATGCAGATTCATTACCACTAGCCAATAATTTAGGTAGAGAGTTTAACAAGTTAGGAAGTAATTGACTTAAAATATTCCATTGTGGTTTAGGTAACCGTTCAAAGAATGCGACAAATGCAGTACAAGCAGCGATTCTGACATCATCTGACGAGTCTTCAAATCCAGAATGGAATAACTTCAGGAAGTTTTCATTGAGTTCTTGGGTAGATATTATTTCAGGAGATGCGGCAATGATTCTGAATGCAGATTCTCTAAAGCTTTGATCTTCATTTGATGCAGCTTGTAACACGGTTGGAAGTAAGTCTGACCACTCAAAAAGTTCATCCTTGGAGACTTCTGCTATGGCATCTGATAATTTGTGTCTGACATTATTAGATTGTTGAGAGATGAACCCTTGTAATAAAATGTTACGAATTTCTTGCTTAGCGCCGTCACTGATGTAGTCAACTTGTCTTGATGTCACAGCGTAGCCCTGTTCAGATGGTGATTTAATGGCAAATCTTCTGAAAAGCACAGCTGCGAATGCTCTAGTGGAATCATTTTCCCCATTGGAGGCCTCTAAAGCGAGAAACACCAAGAGGGCATCGACGTGGTCCTTCTTAGTCCATTGTTTATTCAAACTCACTTCCGCTCTATGACGAATGGTATTATCTGTAGAGGATAACCCAGTCAGCAACTCCCTCAAGGCAGATTGAATTTCTTGTGGTAGGGATGACATGATTATCGTAATTTATAACTGACTTTATGGGTATATTTTAGTTTGTTTTGATCTGTTGTAAAAAAATCTGTCAGTGCAAAGGACTAGCTTCGTATTCTTATGTTAAAATGGAAAAAAATTGAAAAGAAAAAAATCCCCTAGTACTATTAGACTAATGGTTAATATTCAATCCTTAGTAACTTATTATCTTTAAAAACGATTATCAAATTATCCATATAAAAGGACCTACCAAAAACTAAAATATAAATTTTTCCCTTTTCTTTACCAAAAGAAAAAAATCAACGAAATTTCAAGTTGTTTAATACACGACTATATCGGGATAAAAAAATTTTTTTTTTTATTTATTTTATAAAGATCAGTAAACCCTAGATTACTTCTTAAAATTCTTATATACAAGACATACATAATTAAAATATCACAATGGGTCTAGCAGCTCCAAAGAATAAACAAAGATTCGGATTGGATCCAAGAAACACTAATTGGTCTAATAACACCTCACGGTTCGGTCATCAGCATTTGAAAAAATTAGGTTGGGAACCTGGTAAAGGTTTAGGATTAGTGAAGAATGGTCTCACAACGCACATCAAGGTGGTCATTAAACCTGATAACATGGGTCTAGGTGCAAACTTGGCTAAAAAAAGATCTAAGAAGGATGAATTCGATAGTGGAGAGTGTACTGGACTTGATGTTTTCCAAAGACTGTTGGGGAGATTGAACGGTAAGGAAGAAGAAATCAATGAAGAATTAGATAGACAAAGACAAGACAGAATCATCAATGGTAGGTGGGGGATATCCTTCGTCAGAGGTGACACCTTAACTAGTACGTGGGATGCTGAGAAGAAAGCGTTGGTGAGTCCATCAAAAAAGAGAAGCATCGATGAGGTTGACCAAGATGATGAAGACGATGAGAAAAAGGGCAAGAAAAAATCTAAGAAGGACAAGAAAGCCAAAAAGGAAAAGAAATCTAAAAAGGAAAAGAAATTGAAGGATGATGATGGAAGTAAGAAGAAATCTAAGAAGGAAAAGAAAGAGAAAAAGGAAAAGAAATCTAAGAAGGACAAAAAATCTAAGAAGAGTAGCGGCCACTCATCAGATTCTGACAGTGAAGTCACTAGAGAATCCATGTTGAAACCAAAGGATAGCAGGGAAACCACTCCACAAGTGATCTCCAGTAGGATGGCTCTAAGATCTAAATGGATCAAACAAAAGAGAGCCGCTGTGATGGATGAAAAGGCTCTTCAAGAGATCTTCATGGTCAAATGATCTCCTTCACACTTTATTTAATGAACCCGCTTTACACTTTCGCATATATTTATAAAGACATTTTTCTACTTTTTATCGCCATATATAGATTCCAAGAAACTTGTTGTTTTACATTTTATTAGTAAATAAGATAAAATATAACCTTTAGCCTAAATAAAACAAAAGTACAAAAAATGGAGCCAGATCTAAATCGATCTAAAATTTTACATGTATATGAAAAGAAGATAACCCCCCCCCCCTTAAGCGACAAAGGCAGCAAGGGTTAAAAGGAAAGTACCGAGCAAAGAAATTGCAGCATCAGCTCTCCCAGCAGCTGCACCCTTAGAAGATGAACTACCATGGGTAGCAGTAGCAGAACCAGAACCAGAGGCAGACCTGGAAGCAGAGGCAGACCCAGAACCATTAGAACCACTGGTCTGGGAGCTACCGCTACCACTGGATGCAGATGCTAACAAAGCACTACACGAACTAGCACCATTAGAGGTGGATTGTAAACTAGCTGACCCACTGAAGTCACAGGCTGATGAATTTTTATCTTGGTCTTCGTAATACTTGTTCAAAACGAAAGACAACTTCTCCTTGGCATCACAGAAGGAAAAAGCACCATAAGTTCCCTTGGCACCATCACTGGTAATTTCAGAGCAGTCAATAGAACCACACACATGGGCAAATAGATCACTGTAGTCCTCTTCATCGACACTATCATCGACAACACAAGCTAAGGTATCGGCCAAACAATCGCAAACGTCTTCATCAGGAGTTGGTGGTAAGGAAGTAGCAGCCTTCCAGTCAGCGTAGGTGGCAGGACAAGCGAAATTGGAGGCAACAGTGGCATCAGCAGACTTAGCACTAGTAGGAGATATGGAGGCCAATTCAGACTTCAAGTTGTTGAAATCAGCTAGAGTAGAAACGTCGTCACCATCAACGGAGACTAACCCGTACTCGTTTTCTTCTTCGAAGTACATGTAAATGATACCACCAGACCAGACATCGGTCATCTCATCGGAGTAAAGAGCAGAAACATCACTGAACTTTCTTGGCTTCACAAGGTTACAACCATATTCGGAGAAGAAGGCTGGGATTGTCAAATTGGAGAATTCTTCAGTTCTGTCAGCGTAACCAGAAGTCTCAAAAGTCTTCTCACCACACCATTCATACATGTTAATACCATAGAAATCAGCCCTCTCATCATTGTCACCACAACAGAAGTAATCAGCTGAAGAAGTTCTAGTATCAGAGTCATCATTCGCTGAGTAACCAACTGGAATGGATCTGTAACCCTTGTCAGAAATATACTTCTTCATATCTCTGATTGCTGCCTTCACAAATGGAGCAGCATCTGAATTGGTGGAGTTGGTGATCACTTCATTACCAGCGAAGAATCCTAAAGTGTTGTTATATTGCTGCATCATATCGATGACACTGGTGTACCTTTCATATAAGTCTAAAGTCCAAGCTGGAGAATCAGTGATGATGGACACGTTAGGAGCAGATAAATCTGCAATCACGTAAATACCGGCATCCGATAATGCTTCCATACACTCATCATGATCACCATTAACATCTAAAGCGTATACTCTGATCACGTTAGTGTATAATTCTTCTAAGTATGGAATATCTCTTTTACATGAATCAACGTCTGTTAATGGATCAACGAAGTTCATATCGGTACCGTTGGTACGACTGGTATCTTGCTGGTAGGCAATACCTCTGATATAGAATTGAGAACCATTATTAGAGTAAAAAAACTTGTCACCGACGACTTCAATGGAAGGTAACTCAGCTGCAAGCACGCTTGTAGCTAAACTAGCGATGGTAGCTAAAGATTTGAATAACATTTTTTTTAATTAGGAGGGTATCTAAAATGAATGACTGTAGCTAAGTAATTGAAACAGAAATCTATCAAGAAATACAATTTTAATTCATTTAATATCACAAGTGGGGGTTCCCATTTATTTATAGGATATTAACAGGTCTTGGTAAAAGAAAAACAAACAAGACTATGATCTGTGTTGATACTTTTTGATCTGTTGCTGTTTCTTTTTATGAGGGACTGAAACCGCGTGTCATGGGGACTCTGGAGGAGTCTGTAGACAACAGGCCCCGAATAAGTCTACAGGTAGTAACTGGGCCTCCTATATCCCGCTATAACAGAGTGTATACAACAACATCCCAGGGCAGATGGGTATCAAAAGAAAAGAGATTTAGCCGTGTTACCCAAGTGAAATATCGAGGTTTCCGCATGCCTAATTAGGAAATGGCTGTTACCTGCACCACAACTTACTACTACCTGATCCAGACACTTATGAACGTCTTATTTCCTCGTATTAACCACCCCCTTACTTATTGCGTCACATTGACATATGACTTTGAGTTGATTAACCCCTGATGCGCTGGGATGGGCAGCAATTAAAGAAGAAACTGTTGAGACGTGTCTCCAATATGCTCATGAACAGTCCCCCTCCCTCTCCCTCAACTCCCAGGCTGAGTTCGCCTTGGCCTAGCTGACTCCTAACCTGCTGAGTCACTGTAATGGAACAATCTTGGCAATTCAAGTGTATTTGTATAGTACACATTTACTAAGCAAAGGACCCTGACCTAAGGTCTCTATGCCCCCATCTTTTGGTCTAAGTTCCATTGTGAAAGTGCTTTCTACAATGTATATAGTGTTTAAATCACTTGCTGTATACTCATATAATCTTTAGGCTCCAATACTGTCTCTTCTCTCACAGGTTTCCAAAGGGTATGATGTTCTCATTGTCGAGACCAATCACTCTCTAATATGCCAAGGCCTAGCAACCACACCCACTATATCAGGACTATAGCTGTCGTCCATGTGTGTATAACTACTGAATGTTACTCCTTCTGCATAATTCACGGATCCATTGGTACAAAAATATAAATGAATTTAAAAATAATACCTACTAAAAAAAGATCAAAAAAAAGAAAAAAGAATATTGTCCATGCAAATCGATTCCCTTCAGCTGTTACTGTTGTCATGTCCTCTTTCTAATATGACTATGATCGTGATCTGTAGGTGGTATATATCAGTAGTTTGGTCTTGGTATTTGCTAATCATTATATCAGGTTTGATGGTTGTTCAGATAAGAGATACAAGAGCGGTGATCTTGAGGTAGCACCGGTCTTTCAAAAATTGTGAAGTTCCGATGGGCCCTACCTTAATTCAGCTCTACAAATTTTATTTAGTAACCTATTTTTAATTATAGAAGGGATATATTTTATTTTCAAAATAATAAAGGTACATTTAAGAAAGAAGTGTAAAGGGTCCTGAAACAAGTAAAACAGCAAAAAAAAAAAGAGGAAAAAACCCAGAAAAAATACAAGAGAACAAAAACAGTAATAGAAGAGTGTGTAACAAAAAGAGATATCAAAAGATCATATTTATAAAAAGAGTCTTATACGTTTTCTTTTTTTTCTCTTTCATGTGTTGATTTTCTTTTCGCTTAATTACATTAATAAGACGGCTAAAGAGGCCAAGAACCCGAACAAACCAGTGTAGGCGACGGTACCGTCAACATTGAAGGCAGCACCAGCGCCACCCTTAGAACTAGAACTGGAAGTGGCAGAACCAGAGCCAGAAGAACCAGAACCGGAGGCAGTAGAATCATCTGAGGCAGTACTTTCATCGGAACCAGAGGCAACAGCGAGGGAAGCAGTGACAGTACCAGTACCTGCAGTACCGGCTTCAGATATCACGGAACTACAGGAATCAGCAGTGGAAGCATCTTGTAAAGTGGCAGAACCAGAGAAGTCACAGGCACTGCTGTCAGAGTCTTGTTCTAAGTAGTACAAGTTCATAACGAATGAAAGCTTATCCTTGTCGGAACAGAAGGAGTAAGCACCGTAGGAACCAGTAGAACCATCAGCGGTGATACCATCACAGGTACTGGCTAAACCACACACAGTGGAGAACAAATCTTCATAATCGTCAGAAGAAACGTCATCAGAGACAACACAAGCCAATGCAGAGACCATACAATCACAGACATCTTCATTTGGAGTAGGTGGCAAGGCAGTGGCAGCATCCCAGTCATCATCGGTAGCTGGACAAGACAATTCGGAAGCAGAGGCAGAAGCAGCAGCAGCAGAAGCACTAGTTGGAGAAACGGCGTTAATCTCAGAGGAGTAGTATTGGTAGTCAGCCATGGTGGAAACAGAAGTGGAGTCGATTTCAGAGACTAAACCGTAATTGTTATCTTCTTCGAAGTACATGTAGACAATACCACCGGACCAAACGTCTGTCATTTCATCGGAGAACATGGCAGCAATATCGGTGAACTTTCTTGGTAAAACAGTGTTACAACCATATTCGGAGAAGAACACTGGGATGGTCAAGTTGGAGAATTCTTCAGTTCTTTCTTCGTAACCAGAAGTCTTGAAAGTGGAAGTACCACACCATTCATACATGTTAATACCGTAGAAATCAGCCTTGACATCGTCAGAACCACAGGAGAAGTAGTCAGCGGCAGAAACTCTAGTGTCAGAGTCATCATTAGCGGAATAACCAACTGGAATAGTTCTGTAACCCTTGTCAGAGATGTAAGTCTTCATATCTCTAATGGCAGCCTTGACGAAAGCAGCAGAATCAGTGTTGGTGGAGTTGGTGATGACTTCGTTACCAGCGAAGAAACCCAAGGTGTTTTCATATTGTTGCATATCATCGATGACAGCAGTGTATCTCTCGTACAAATCTAATGACCATTCTGGATCAGTGGTAGAAATGGACAAGGTTGGTTCAGCCAAATCAGCAATGACATAGATACCAGCTTCTTTCAATAAGTCCATACATCCAGAGTGATCAGCGGATCCGTTCAAGGCGTACACTCTTAAGACGTTGGTGTTCAAGTCAGTGAAGTAAGGTAAATCTCTCTTACAAGTGGTTTCATCAGCCAATGGATCAACGAAAGTGGCATTTTCATCAGTGACGTGAGCTTGGTAAGCAATACCTCTAATATAGAATTGAGAACCATTGTTGGTGTAGAAGAACTTGTTACCAACAACTTCGATTGGAGAGAAATCGGAAGATGAAGCGGTGGCTAACCCGGCAAGGAAAGCGACTGATTTAGCGAGCGTGTTAAATAGCATCTTGGGATTTGATAGTACTATAAGTTGATGATATCAATTTTAACAGGTCAAGAAGATCAAGGAAACAGGAAGATAAACCAGGAAGGAAAAAAAAAAACCAAGAAAAGAAAGAAAGAAAAGGCCTCCAAATCCCAAAATCCCCCTCAACAAACCAAACAACAACAACACCAGATTGAAAAAAAAGAAACACTTGATCCACCTCCACTGCTCATCTGTTTACAGTTATATCTGTTGACAAGATTATATTTTTAGCGTGTAATTAATTTAGTGCAGTAAAGGAGTCGGGTGACGCGGTTAGCACGGGTATCTAGACCGGTAGCGCGAATCCTATTTATTGTATTCCATGGCCTTGGACCAATTCATATCATTTGTCGACACATTGACACAGGGGGGTACCCAGTAATAATTCGCTATTTAATCCATTCTAAGGTAAACCAAAACAATTGGTCGACGAATATTAATTACTTAGCCTTGCAATTTATTACTGAAAAATTAAATAGCTAGACCAATTAATGCACTCCTGGTTCTCGCCTTGGTGTTTCAAAACACGCTCTACAGACAATAATCAAAGCTTAGAAATACCATAAATACATAAAATAATCCACCGAATTATATATATGTATAGTTATATAAGATGATTGAAGTCAAAACCCCGATTTTTGAACTTATACTCAAGTTCGTGTTCTGTCCTCTCATAAGCTTGCAAAAATAAAATAATTATATAGACAACTCTTGATAGGGTACTTTTCTTTTTAAATAGCATATGTCGTCACAGTGGGCTCAGCAGGCTTGTCTCTTAATATTTGAGCAGGCGCGTTCTCTCCTGTATCATTATTATCCTGATGGTTTGGTTGAACCAAGCCAAACGACTTCTTTGGAAGGTACCGCGTAATATCCAAAGCTTCGATGTGATCAACTATCAATGGACACACAATCAACACCACCAATAAGATCAATATAGTGAAGTACAAGATGGCATTACCGATGGCCCTTCGATGTCTCTGCTTCTTAAGACTAGTGGTGTACACTGGCTCTCGTAGATACTTTGATGGTTTGATCCACATCAACATACTACTGTGCCAGTGATCAATGTAGGGTACGAATAGTATGGGAGTAAACACAATCATGATCGCATGACCTACGATGAAGTCAACCACAAACAAACTCATCTCTACATCCTTGACGAGGAACTCTCTCATGGGTTGGCTCAAAGCATGCCAGCCAAGCCCACTTCCTATCCACTTACCAGACCACCAAGCTCTATTACTGTAATCCTCGTGGAACTCCCTAGAAAGTAAAAATAATTTCACAAACTGGAATAACACTCTTGTTATGAAGATGGAGCAAATGAATGCACAGGTGGCACGCCCAAAATTCCAACCCTCAAGAACCCAAATCACTTCAAATTGAATTACATGGATCAACAACGATGCAGCATGTGCTACACCAGCCATCAAATCAGGAACCTTCTTGCAACATAACCCTAGAATTGGTCCAGTGAGACATGATATCACAAATATCACAATCAACACGCAAGAATTCAATACCAAGGGGGCAAATACGATGATAACCATTCGTAGCACAGAATTAGTAGGCTCAACCTCGGCTACCCCGGTCTGTGCATTGATGAAAGTATAAGCTAAGAAAATGAATAATGCTTGTAGGAAGGGGAGACCAATCTCGGCAAATAAAGTGTTACTGAAGGGAGCCCTGTGAACACCGGTTCTGTTGCCCGTGTCATCGTTCTTGTTATTTCTTCTAAACCCAGTGAATCTAGACCTGGAAAATCGAGTAAAGCTAATCCACGAATTGAGATTATTCTTGGTAGCACCCCGGCTCAACCACTTAATGAAATCTCCATAGTCAATGAAAAAATCGGACCATGAAAACTGATGAGGATTAAAAATAAATGGGGAGAAACACATTGAGATCAAAGTAATCCAAAACCATAAAATGGCTGGCTGCCACATAGTGAAAGTTGCAAAAAGCAAAATCAACACCAATCTAGAACCAGAATAAATCGAGGCATTGGCATAGGTAGCATATAACCGGTAAAATGGTACCCTGGAGATAGCAAAATTACGGCCACTAGCAATATACCGAGCACCACCAAACACAATGTCAGTCTTCAACGAATTGGAATACATCTGACAAACAAACACTTCGAAAAGTGGAGAAAGAGAAATGAAGTGAGAAAACAATCTTGCAACAGCCTTCCAAGCACCCCTCTCAGAAAGTTCATGCAATGCAAGAGGTAAGAACGAAATGAAGAAACAAATGAAAATAGACAACACATATCTTGTAACCCAATCCAACACTGGCTGTAAATTTTGACATCCCAATGGTTGCATGAGATCTGTAATTGGTGCATTCTTATCATACATACATAAGATCAATTCGTGATTCATAGCACCCAAGTTGATCACTACTAACATAAATAATTGAAGAGATAACATAATGAACAAGTTGTTAAGATGAAATCCAGGGTGAGCATAGTAAAATGATAGGAAACGATCAATTGGAAGCTGAGTACCCAAATAATAGTATTCTCTAGATAGCATCTGTTCCCCCATCCCACCACCAATCTTGGAAGTGAAATTCATGATAGAACTAAACCCTAAGTCTCTTCCCTTACCACATTGATAGTAATCACAGTGCTTTATTCGCCCACCCCTTAAGACGGCAGTCATACCAGCATATATATCTTCATTCAAATGGAGCCCTTTCTGCGCCTTTGATATCCCACCTCTGGTTGTCATAAAGATAGCATTTAAGAAATCAGGATGTCCGTAATGGAGCTTACCTCCCACAGCAGCCAAAGTTCTAGCAAACAAAGTACCAAAAGTTTGTTCCTTCGATGCTGCAACGTCACCAAGGACACCAGTATTCTCAGAAAATATATATTCTCTAGCACCTAAAATAGCCACAGGGTCAGTGGTAGGTGGAGGGCGTGTGGGTATGTAAGGATTGGTGTTATCATACTCCATTTCTTCAAATTCACTTAGAACGGATCTGATCTTGAAACATTCCTCCAAGTAGTTGTCCTGATTCGCATCAATGACTTGGATGTATTCACCACGATAGAAGATGAGAGCATGGTTTTGGTTATCTGATTTACCGTCACCAATGATTGGATTTCCTGATAATTGAATCTTGTATATTTGAACTGGAACCACACCTTGATCATCGTCATCCTTACCTTGATACAACACCGAGAAATACTTTATGTCGTCAGTGTCCTTATCAAACTCATGTTCCAAGCTGGCAATATATATATCAGGATAACCACGAAGAAGATCTTTCACGTCTGACTTCTCTTGATCAGTGAAATCCTGGTATCTCTGCATTGAAACCAATAAGCGGAACTTCCTCTTAGCGGTGAAGTTAAAATACTCAGATGAAGTCATATGGCCACCATACATTTCAATCATCTCTGGGTTCTCGATTCTATGTAACAATTTGATTGCCTTTTGATAATTCATGAATCCTGAAATTGTACGATACAATGTTTGGGTTCGTAAGGAGGCCCATATCCTTGTTCTTAAACTGAATTCCGGTGCTGATGATTTATAACCAATACAGTAAAGCGGCAAGTCTACGGTGGCATTCTGGATGTATTCCTTTTCTGTTTCAACTCTTTCAAAATCAGTATCATCTCCGCATGTCAAGATCTTGGTATCTCTGACAAAATATTCCCATTCATGAGGAAAAATCTCTTTCAAGTACTCCAAAAGTGACATCTTTGAACTGGGGTCCTCCTTAATGATTTCTCTCAAACTCAAAATTATTTTTTCCGCGTAGTGAGGGATCAAAACGGTAAAGGTTGGCATTGATTCCACGGGATGCGCACTAGGTATTGCAGTGGAGAGTGATTGAGCAAAGAAAGAAATTCGTCTTTCAGCTTCGGAATTAGGAAGAAAGAAGTCCTTAACAGCTTGATTGTTATCGTCCTGTGATAGAAAGAATGGAGGGGTTCTTATGGAAGATTTCCTAATGGCGCTACCACCTGGGAGTTCCTCATAAACTAACTTGTGGACGTGATCAATTGAAAGCAAGTGTTCCATATACATGGAAGTCACTAGAGCATTCCAAACCTGTGATATCAGCTCAAGGGGATCAATTTCGATTGCCATATCAGAAGTAGAAAGTAACTTTGAATATATCCGTTCAGGTAGCCGTGTAAAAACGTTTCTCCAAGGGGAAAGAATCGAGATCCCGCTGAAAAACGAAAGGGCAAGGGAGCAAAAGCAGTTCCAGATAATATACCAAAGATAAGTATCAAGAAAGAAAAGCACTAAATCAGTGAAGTACATCAAAATGATAGTAAATTTGGCTTGGTTCCGACATAGTATACTACCTAACCAAGCATCTCCTCTACACCGACTCATGTCCATGATATGTAGGTTTCTTATAGGATCTCTTAGAGAAAGAGTCAAAAAGAAATATGATTCCACAAATTTTGCACCGAAAACCAAGATCCATAGAATTATAGAGAGTATTGTCCCCTTCTTGTCTAATTTAGGGAAACAAGCAGTGAATACCTTTGAAGCATTATAGCCTAACATCCGTTTCTCCTGATTGAGATGGAACAAGTTATCTAATGGCATAACAGCAAACCAGAGAGTAGTAAAGACAGATATCACAAATTGGCAAATTGACATAATAAATGCAAACCGGGAATAAGCATCTAATGGAACGATAAATAGTGTAAAGACTGATGGACCAAAGTTGATAGTCAATATTAATAACAAGAGAATTAAACGTTTCATGATTCTATGGGAACCTGGCCATTGTGCTGGAATAAAATACCATTCACAGATACTAGCCACAATCTGGATAATGCAAGTGATGGTGCTACCCAATGACACCACCGATAGAGTCACTTGGGGAAGTGGTCTGTTATTAAGTAACTGCACATAATGTTTAGTGTACAGAGTAGGTGAGTTGAAACTGGAGTAGTACCAGAACATTGATAAATGGATAATCCAAATTCTGCTGAAATTTGTAGCGAGATGCCACCAAGATCTTTTCTCCTTATACGTTTTGTAAAAGGTCTTATTCCACTTAACTTGTTCTAACAAGGAATACCTAAGATGCTTTGGTTGGTCTAGCAATTTAGTACCATCTTGTAGCTTGATCCTTTTGATCCCATTCTCATACCAGAATAGTTGATTAATGTCATCGTAGCCAATTACCAAATGGTGATCTCTTTCCCTGCGTACATATTTTCCGTCAATGAGTTTAAATTGTTGGTCTCTCATATAGTCGTACAATGGAGTAATCATTTTGTTGATGTAATGGTTTGTTGGAAAGTTTTCTATTTCAGAATTTGCTTGCTTGTAGATAAGATGGTCAAAAGCGCATTTATATAAATAGCAAATACATTCGGGAGCATATCTAACATTGTTAGCTTCACCCCAGATAAGAAGATACAACGCAAGCTGGTAGATCATATCTTCCGGTGTCAATGAATACATTCTTTTTTTCCATCTATACTCCACAATATCTGATTTTCTGCTTGGATGGAATTCCGGTTGGGTCATATCATTAAATTCTTTTGGTTTTTTTCTTCTCTTAAATAAAGCACTAGAATCTATATCATCAATAAGGTCGTTATCATCATTAAGTTGTGAGCAAAAATACCACTTTCTGTAGTTGGAATTATGACCTCCAATGTAATCACAATGTAAAGACACTAATGCACGGTTAGCTGAGATTCTGCTTGAACGTGAATCTAATTGTACCATAAGATGGTCAAAAATATTTTCCACAGAATCATTCTGGAATCCAAAGATATCTCGTAATTCATAAAAAATTTCTTTAATTCGATCACAGAAAATGGGGATAGTTTTATCATTGTTCCATGAGTAGTAAGGGTATTTTGATAATGGAGGTAGTGGTTTAGTGAAAAAAGTGGATTGCAGGGGGTCAGCGGTTGAAGCAGCAAATTGACGTTGTTGTTGTCGAAATTGAGGCTGTTCTGGATATTGAGGGTCATCATTGAAGTGGGAATCAGGAGTTTTAAATGTCTCAGTATCCGGAATATCAGCATCCACCTCTCCTGTCCCTACTGCATCCTCAAAGCTGGAGAGCATCTCCATGTAGGTAATATCCTCTGATGGGGATAAATTGGGCATTGAGAGTTCTAAAACAAAAGGGAGCAAAACGTTAGTGAAATCCTTCTTGCGGTAGATTATTTCAGTTCATAAGAGTAGATAGTACCTTCAAATCTAATAAAAATGGAGTTCTAAGAAAATGATGACTGCAAATAATACAAGAATAAACCCATTTTTAATCCCTTTTCCTGTTTTTTTTGTTCATCTCCTCTGATCCCTCAAAACAAAAGAAAAAATTTCAAAAAATATTTGAAAAAAAAAATTATAATTCAAAGACCCTTCCTTAGTCATCTCTATACTAGTTTCCTCCACAACTCGTTGATGTATCCATTAAGAGTGAGATTACAAACACGATTCAACTTCACTACAAGATTATTCATGTCGACCCATCATAAATACAGCGACTTAAGTGTACCATCTAACCCGGGACTCACCAAAATTGATGAATCTTTATTCAAAGTTCCAAATAAAGTCTGGGTTGTGCTATTTCCAGACCCTAAATCCATTGGATTATTCCGGAAATCCAACAAGACAGCACTATTACAGGTTCCCAGAATGCCATTTATAGTGAATGTAGCACCGGAATCACTTGAATCGCAAGTGAGATCGGAATTCCAATTGAAAAACAAAGATCTCAAGGCTGTCGTGCTCACGGATGAACTTACTTCGGATCCACCATTAGAAACCAGCACACTATCAGACCACACTAAAGAAGAAATCAAGAAATATGGAGGTACCCTGCTTGAACATGAATTACCATTGGAATACGATTATTGGAAAACAGATGAAGTTCTGAAATCAGTGTTACCAGAGGAACTCCATGGTGAAATACCATCGGCCTTCACTAAAACCGGGCATGTGGCCCACTTGAACTTGCGTGATAATTATAAGCCATATGGTTCTATCATTGGAGAGGCGATACTCTCTAAAAATCCATCGATTAAGACTGTTGTGGATAAGATGGATCAGATAGATTCAGTGTATAGAACTTTTGCCATGAAGTTGCTCGCAGGGAGAGATGATTATTTGGTCACACAGAAGGAATCCGGGTGCCAGTTCATGTTTGATTTCCGGAAGGTGTACTGGAATTCTAGATTGAGTACAGAACATGAACGGATTGTTGATTTGTTCAATAAGGGGGATGCAGTGTGTGATGTGATGGCCGGTGTGGGTCCATTCGCCGTGCCAGCAGGTAAGAAGGAGGTAATTGTGTTTGCCAACGATTTAAATCCAGAGAGTTTCAAGTACTTGGAGAAAAACATCAAATTCAATCATGTCGGTAAGTTTGTGATTCCATTTAATAAAGACGGTAGACAGCTAATCAAGGATTCTCCTATCATGCTCAGTAATTATTCGAATGAGCACATTAATGTGAATATCGAGAAGACTATATCAGTGAAGAATGAAAATGGTGAAAAGGGCAGTACTAAGAAGAAGAAAGTGGTTGACAAAATTCGGATTCCTAGGTTCTTTAACCATTACGTGATGAATTTGCCGGACAGTGCACTCACATTTATAGATGCCTACGTGGGACTCTTCTCCAACGCATACCCAGATCTGACTAAACAGGAAATACAAAAATTACCTGATTATAAATTACCAACCATTCATGTTCACCATTTTGAAAAATTCTCTCATACGGAAGATCCAAGTAATGAAGAATTACACCGTCGGGTACAAACGAAGATGACCAAGTTATTAAATTTTGAGATTCCTCTTGAGAAGATTAATTTTCATGTGGTTAGAATGGTGGCACCGACGAAACCAATGTTTTGTGTTTCATTCACGTTACCAGAGGAAGTTGCATTTGCTTAATAATTTTAAGAAGAGCACCGTGTGTATCTATAGACGATTTATAAGTTCAAATTATAATCATATTGTAATAATATAAAGAGAAAAAAAATCAAATGAATTAAACATAAAGAAGGAAGTCTACGTTTCTGTTTAAGTGTAAGGAAAAAACGGGAGAAGAAAAATAAAGTGAAATAAGCAGAAAAATAAACCCCATAAAACTCATGAAATGAACGTAAAAGAGAATGGAATAAAAGATAACAACAGAAAGAACAAATGATAATAATAAAAATGAAGAAAAGGATTGAAACGATAGAATAGAATAGGTATTAAAAAAGAGTCTCCAGAAAAACTATTGTGTAGTTCTATAATAATGAAAAAAGGGTAAAACAAAGGATGACAAAGGAGCGGAAGGTAGTAATACAAGAACGCTTGTGTGTATATGTGTATATGGGGTGTGTCTAATAGTGGTAATAGTGTAATGTGATGTAGCAAGAAATAAAAAAAAAAGCTAATGTGATGTATAATGTAACAAACTGTAGTATTATAATGGAAGAAAATGCAACAAGAGGATTTATTATGTTGTTTATCTATTAGCTGCGACGATGTCGAGTGCCCTAGATCTCCATCTTAAAGAACTCCAGAAGGCACCATAACTCCAGGTCAAACTCTCAGCACCTTCCATGTACCCACTGTACTTATTGAATTGTTCACTCATGTGACCGTTTGTATCAACATGCTCCCTGATGACATCTAAGAAGGTATCGGCGTATCTGAGCAAAGAGTTAGCAGCAGCATGGAATGCAGGAGTATCGAATGGGATCACCACGTTTCTGTGATCACGGACCTTGATGTTCAGGATGCTTTCGTAGATGGCAGCTTGCTGTGGAGTAATCACCAAGTCCTTCTCAGTGTTGTATAGGTTGTAAATAATCTTATACACCAATTCAGAGGCTGTAGCTGTGGCGATGAACCAAGGATTTCCCTCTGAGGTGCCATACCCATCGTAAACATCCTCCGGATATCTCCCTAAGGCAAACCCGGTACCGAATCCCAATCTGTTGTGGTTTATAGGGTATCTATATTTCATGTCATTCACCATGGCACTCAATGTGTTCAGTAAGGCTGGATCTTGGATTGGGAATGGAATGACGAGAGCATCCTCACTGTTGTCCATATCGTGAGCACGAAGTGTTGCCAATAGAGATGCAATGTCTAACCCTGTACGTCTCCCCTGGGCCAACAATGATGGAGTTTCAATCAAATAAGGAAGAGTAGGAACCTTGTACCCGGAATCGGTGATGATATAAAATCTCAAAGAATTGAATGCATTCAGGATCAAATTATAGAACCCTTTATCGTCATACTTCAATGCGAGATCGGTACCCATCTTGAGAGCCTTTAGTTGGGTCAAACTAGTGAACAAATGCAGAGAATCAACTTCCTCCCAGAGGTCAAACCCAGACTTATACCAATTCTTGATGATATACTGAAGATCAGGCTTAACGATCTCCATGTAAACGAATTCTTCGTCGTGCAATTCTGGGTTGCTGAATTTCTTACCATGTAGTTGTAACAAATTGAGGTAGTTCATGATGGTGATGACTCTCAACCCAGGACCATCTCTTTGAGGTCTCCCCCAATGGTCAGTGAATGGTGTGGAGTCAGCCATAAATTTAGGTTCTCCCAACCCATCCAAGGAGTCAAAGTCGCCTGAAGGGTTGGATAATCTTTGTAGGTAATAGGAGTTAGCGATGTATGATTCTATCACTGCATCCAATTGTGGATACTTCCCTGCAACATCAAACTTTGAATCTTCCAAATACTCCACAAGGGAGTTAATAGTGATTGCCGCATCTCTAGTCCATTGATAGAAGTAATTAGGTCTAACTTTAGAGGGAGAAGCAATGACTGCGCCCAGTGTGACGTTATCCGTGGCATCGAATTCACCTATGCCACCTATATTCTTGAGTATACCAGAGAAGGCTATTTCCCGTTCTTCATTAAGCCAAGTTTCAAAGTCTCCCTTAGGGGTAGGCACTAAATTAACTAGATTGTCTTCTATGACAACTTGTTGCGGCTCTTCGGCGCCCCATGAGGAAGGCCGTAAGAATGAAGAGATATGAGGGTACTTGGAAACAGGTTCAAGTGGGGATTTAAGCAAGCTACCGAACAATGAAGGGGAGTGCTTGGAGATGGCATCAAGCCAAGGTTGCTTTATCTTTGATAGAGAGGCAAAGCTGGGTATCTCCAGCATAGTAGTTATAGGCAGTGCCTGAGTTGGTTCAATCAAACCATTCAGTGACACCAGTAGGCAAAATATGAGTTCCAGTTTCATTCTGTATATATAGAAGTTAATTATAAGTGTATATGTGTGAATGTGAATGTGATGTGTAATAGCAAATTAATTGATGTCTTGTGTTTAAAGAGATAAGAGGAGGGGGTGGAATTAAAAAATTGATAATGATTCTCTTAACTAAGCAAGGGCAGTGGAAGTAAGTGAAGGTGAGTGTGAGTATGTGTGTGAGTGTATATAAAAGGGGTTTGATTAGTGGTTGTATGAGTATACAGAATAATGAATGTAAAGAACGGAAAGAGAAAGAAAAGAAAAAGACAAAGGGGCAAAGTAATAAAGATATTAGACAAAGGGATAATACATAAATCAAAATTACATATGAAATTAATAACTAGCGAGTCCAGCAGAAACTGCTGTTTTTGTAGTACTAACCAACAGTATATATAGATATATGTAGGGAATTACTTTCCCCTGTGATATTATATATCTCCATAGTTTTATTATGTATGGGTACTATATAATCCCTGGATCATCTACTAATGAGCCGTCTAACCATATAATTTTAATTTTATCTTCCGCCCATCTCTTTAATTAAAAGATGTTTAATCCGGAATGTAAACAAAATTCAGTTTACAAACAGGTTTCACCTTTTTTTGTTGTTGTTTTAATTTTTTTTATTGTTTGTGTTTGTAAAAGATAAGTATGTTTTATATCGTCACTAACATACCTATGTATGAAATGTGTCAGAGCAATTCATAATCAATTCAATTAACAATAAGATCTTTCTTTACCTATTGTATGGTAAATCCGGTTGATCTATTGAGGGTTGCTTTTTCGTACTTCTAAGCAACTAATATATATATGTATATAATCAATCATATGAGTTCTTCTTCTTCACTTCTCTCTCTTTCCTTATGTAAAGCCAATCTTCAATGGGGCTTCAATCCGGTTTCAACAATCTCCAAAATGTGCACTAGTAACCAAAGTACCCCAGAAATTAAACTTTTCTTCTCCAATTAATGCCCAATTCGGTTGGACACAATTTTGCTACACAGTGTAAACACAAACAACAGTCTTTAAAACACAACTAGCTAGACCCCAAACTGTTTAATATCCAAGCAATCTAAAGCAACATGATTGGTATTTAATCAGTTACTGATTATAACTGCCAAAAATAGAAAGATCTTCTACTGTTCTCTAGTTCGAAAACGTAAACTAGTTTCTCATAAAACAACTGCCAACTCATACCTGTCCCCCCTTATGGTTACCACAAAAAGTAAAAAACAACCTCAAAATCTTGTTGTTTCATTAACATAACCCAACAATTAGACAATATTATACGTACATGATTATTTAAACGTTGTATGTATATCCCCATTTGTTGGTTCGCCTGATTCACTAGTATTTAGAATTTCTAATCCGAGGCAGAGAGGCAGTTACCAATTTTTCAGTTTCAGGCACCAGTCTTACTTAAATAGGTCACAAAGAAAAAACTTTATTTACTTTACTACCCACTATTGTAGAATTTAATCCACCTTGTCCAACTTGCGTCAAATTGGAATTTATTATAATAACATAGCCAAAAAAAAAACACACACACACAAACATTATATGTAACCAGAACATATATTTATCCCCAAAGTAAAAACTATATACACAAATTGATAATCCAAAAGGCACACAAAGATCTTTTTCTAATAGATTCTGTAAATCGAAACACCACCGATCATTTGTAAATCCTCATTCAATAGTCCATATCCTAAATATGGCATCCCCACTGCAATATAATGCATTGATCCAAACTGAAAGCTTTCCATGATTCGTCCAAACCCGGAATATCCAATACCAGTGTCACCTTTAATAATAGTTGTATCAACTCTTTGAACTTCAGTATTTCCCTGTAAAAATTCTATAACGTTAATTTTCCAAATGCATCCTCTCCCAAATTCACATCCATCTGCTGCAATAAACACCTGTTCGGTCTCGCCCCCCGTTAGTATGGTCTCACTTTCTAATTCTCGTTTAACCATTTCAATACCAAAATGGACAAAATTGTTAACTTCTTCAGGCACAAATTTACCGAGCAACTCAAATTCTAAGGTTCGGTGTTGCCCATTGGTGATGGCAGTAGCAGCTTTTTCTTCCCCCCATTTGTAAATATATACACAACCGCATTGTTTAACTTCATTTACCATCTCATATGCGGCCGAAATCATGACCCATTTAATACCCAGGGTGGTCCCCGAGACTATACTATGAAACCCAAACATGTTAGAGTTTGGCTTGTTATAATTCTTAGCTTCTTTCGTTCCTGGACTAATAATTGTACTCAGATGTTCACCAGTGAGTTGATTAAACACTAGGACGCTTGATGTGCGACCCAAAGCCAGGAAAATCAGATCACCATGATGTTCCACAGTAATCCCAAATTGAGTGTAGCCATCTACAGGCGGATCCCCCGGAACTTCAAAGTAAACCATTTGTAATTCCGACATATCTAATTCTAATACATTCTCAAATGGTGGACGTCCCCCTTGCATAAGTTTATTGAATAGAATTTGCCCACTCAATAATAGGCAAATTCCAGCTTGAGGTTGACCCCATATATTATCACTGTATGCTGACCCAATGAATAAATCTTGGAATTTCTTATCTCCATTATTCTCTATGGCACTCAATATCAACCCTAATTGCTTCACTCCTGGTTCACCTAATTTCACACTCACCTTTTTATTGGTTATCCGGGCAATCACTTTACCATTGTAAAACACCTTCAAAATGGATGTCCCCGGTTCAGCAACAACTAAGAAGTCAACATCGGAGAGTCTCAATGTAGTCATCACTCTTCCAAACCTCTTAGGCATGGTCATTACCCCATTAGATGTTGTCTTCAACTTCGTAGCACTGGCAAATACATTGACTTGATCTTGGCTCAGTATTTCCTTCAAGGGAAACAAGTATACCGACCCACTGATCTCATCATAGGGTGCCCCTATGGCCATTGATGGTTCACCATTTAAGAAATCTCCAATGGCTATACTAGTTCCAAACTGTGAATTCCCCTGGGCACTAGTCAACAACAAACCATCACCAGTTGATCTGATTCTGATTATGGAATCCTCAGTAATGTCTCGTTGTTCATCAAGTGAGTATTTACCTGCCATATTACAAATATCTGGTTTTCCCATTGGTGGCCCCTGTTCAAACCAGGAATCCAGTTCCCCAACACAAGTCCTCAATGAGGTAACAATTTCATTGATACCACCATAGAAGTAATCCAAGAGTGCTTCATTTGTCGTTGGCGATTTATTCAAGTAATAATTTACTTTATTGGATTGAGGTAAATTCGAAGTCAATAATTCACTTTGCAATGCGGTATATCCAATAGCCATACAAAACTTCACACTATTATCGGTCACAGTGGTATATCCCAATCTCTTATAAATCTTCACTATATCATCAACGGGTGGCAACCATTTATTTCTATAAAAATTCAATAAGGCCTTTAATTTCTCCTTTGTCAAATTTTTCAATTGATTATTCAATAAAATGAAATCACCACCGGGATCCAAGAACTGATGTGCTGTTACAACGTCACCATCAAAATCAACATATCGTAACATTTCTAATAATCCTTGCTTTGATCTAAGTGACTGCCATGAAACGTCAGCCACTTGATGTGTGAATACTCCATATAAGAAGGCTTTCAACTCATTATTTTGTGCATCCTTCTGGGTGTATTCCTCGCGGTAGTATCCCACTGCAGCACTGAGAAATGGAGGCCAATGGGCCTCCTCTGCGGCATCTCCCATACCCAAACAGTTGTAAAAGGCATCAGGGAAGAACGCCCCTGATAAATAATTGTGGAGATATTTCGGGTCATCTCGTAGACTCGCTGGTAAGTCAGGGTAGAGCAATTTAGCTATTGTGATATGAGTGGCCACACCAGATCCATCAATGGGTACTATTAATAATGCGATTAATTGGAGAAACACTAGGTGACCCCATGTAATGAATGATCGGAGTCGGAGATGAAGAAACATATAATATAATAGAATAACGGAGTTATTCTTTCTTTGATCCTTATTGTTTGGTTGAACTGATCACGTATCTGTTCAATTCTGTAATCCAACTAATTTCACTAATAACCAGGGTAATATTTAATGAAAGATCAAAAGATGTAATATTAACAGGGGGAACAGAGGGAAAGGTACCAGATTTCTAAAATTAACTAAATTAAAGATAGCACAGCCAGGGTACATACTGAGATTTGATTATCGTCCAATAATAAATAAATTCAAGAGAGATACCACACATAAGAGATGTATTATGTATATTACTTCTGTTTGTTAATTTTTGTTTAAGAGGCACACATAGTGAATATCTATTTAATATAGAGATTTCTGCTATTGATTCACGGTACAGTTATTCCAAGAAAAAAAAAACAGACCAACATATAAACACACAATAGAGCAACTCATCTCATCTCAAAAACATACATACATACATACATACATACAATCACAAATGAAGCAACTACCCCAACCAATAATAACGGCGTGTGCTATTACAAGTGGTATTTCCATTCTAATATCTAGTGTAGCCATTTTTTTACAACTTCGAAATTATAGGAAACCATTTGAACAAAGGTTAATTGTACGAATTCTTTGTGTTGTTCCGATGTTTGCCACAACGTGTTATATCACATTAGTCAATTATGACGTCGGTGAAGCATTATCACCAATAAGAGAAATATATGAAGCATTAGTTATTTATATTTTCTTCAAATTACTTGTTTTAATGTTAGGAGGAGAACGGAATATCATTCAAAGAACTATTAACAAACCAACATGTAATCATCCATTTCCTGCAAGTTTATTTTTGAAACCTATCAATATATCAGATCCAAGCCATTTTCTCACTATTAAGAGATATATCTTACAATATGTGTGGGTGAAACCGTTACTGTTTATAACGATAATGGTGGGTAACCTCACTGGTACATATGATCCAAATGATGTGTCATTGTATAGTTTAAATCTTTGGTGTGGGATTGTTTATAATATTAGTGTGACGTTATCACTTTATTATTTAGCTATTTTTTGGAAATGCTTATATGATGAATTAAAGGAATTCCATCCTTGGCCCAAATTTTTATGTGTTAAATTGATCATTTTTGCATCATATTGGCAATCCCTTTTCATTAGTACATTAAATTATTTTGGTGTTTTCAAAGAATTTGATACCCCTGATGAAGATGGTAATGATGGTGATACAGATTGTCAGATGGGGTCCAACATTCGTAATGGGTTACTTTGTTTAGAGATGATATTCTTTGCCTGGTTGCATTGGACTTCATTCCCTTATAATGAATTTACTGCTGATAAATATCCATATTCTGCTAGATTACGTACTTGGACTGCATTCAAAGATTGGATTTCATTTGGTGATTTATTATATGATTTGAAGATTTGTTTTATGTATGGAGATAATTACAATTTCCGGAATTTTGATTCCGCTACAGATCAAAACATGTACACTGAATCTGCCACATTTGATCAAAAAATTTATCAGGGACTCCGATACACCGCTGATGGTAAAAAATATTGGATTCCTAAAGGTCAGTCTGGGCCTGGTGGTCAAGTTTCATCATCTAGTAGTATGATTGGGGCTTCACCCAAGATTACTCCAGTGAATCATCCAAGACAAAATACTGGTACCTCATCTTTAATTAATGCCCAGACTCCATTAATTAGAGTTGGTAGCAGCAATGCTACAACATATATCGAGTCATTAAATGCTGATGACACTAGTGGGGTATGTTTTTTCTCTCATGAATCTGAATATTTCCTTGTTGCCAGTGAGGAGGAAATATTAAATGATGATGATGAATTTGCATTAGATGAACGTATCTATAGGCACGTCCGTGGTAAATATATTACTGAGGATAAAATCAACTATCCTATAGTGTATAATTATAATAATGCTTATATAACAAAGATTACTTCAATGAGAAATCAATTATCAAGTGAACGTCAAATTCAAATTCAACAACCCCACTAATGGCCGATCAACCGAACGCACGTGATCAAAGATAGATCATCGTCAGCCGCATTCGCGTTGTTATCTATTGACTCATTATAACTCCCCCTCTATATATTTATATTGTTTCATATTGTAAAGATGATCAGTTTTTCTTTATTCTTGTCTTCTCTTTCTTTTCTATATAAAATATCACACTATAATATATTTAGTTATATCAAGTTATATATTATTTCATTAAGATAACACTTCTCTTAAATATTTCAAATATTTCTTTCTTTCTTTCTTTTTTTTGCCCCCCTCTTTCTTTTCCAGCCCATCTCATCTCCCAAAAAAAAAAATTATTGCAACTAAAGCCATATCATGACATCCACTGGTTCAGATACAGGATTTCAAACATTAACAACTAGTCCAGCACATAATCATAGAAATTCACTCTCTACTGGAACAACAATGCAACAACAACAACATCAACAACAACAACAACAGTACAGACACCCTGTTCTCCCTGATAGATCACCTAGATCCCAGGAATTATCAATTTTCCAAGATTATAACAACCCTTCCGTTTTACCCTTCCCTACGCAACAACAATTCCCGGACCCTCTTTCTAGTTCTAGTTTCCCTAACATGGGACCTCTAACATTAACTACCCCTTCTATAATTTCCTCCACAAGTCCAAGATCCCAAAATAACATCGCTACTTTACATACGCCACACCATAACCATCATCAGCATCAACTCCATCATAGGGCATCTCTATCATCCACTGCATCTTCAAATAAATCAAGACACTCGTCAGTGGGAGGAATGTCCCCGGATAATCTAATAGATGTGATGGAGAAGGAACAAGAAGGGATAGTGTTGAAATTGATGAAGGAAATTCAAGCACTCAAAGATGAGAATAAACAATTGAAACAACAATTATCTCATTATACTGGTTCTAGTGTCTCATCTTCTACAATAAATAGAGTGTCCACCCCTGATTCAGCAAATTCCTCTGGTAGTCGATCAAGACGTGCTACAGTGAGTTCACTAACCAGTTCAAGACGGTACCCTAGCGTCTCGATGGCTTCATCATCCACTCCAACCGATGATGGAGAATTCAGAAATACTAAGAATAGACGTAAGGGCAATTCCGATTCATTAAATTTCGGTAACTACTCACTGAAATCAGGTCAATGCTTGGACCAAAGTCAGGATAGTTTCTTAGTGTCTGACTAAAACTCACCTTATCTATTTGCATTTTTTTATTTATTGATCTGAGCCCCCGCCATTAAAACAAAAAATCCCGAGAAAAAAGCAGAGACCAATATACTCTACCATTCGCTCGTTCTGCGTTATTCTATACCCTTCTCATACTCTCTCTATATAAGTACTTTGTGAATCTTCTACAAATACAATATTAACTCTTGTCTTTATGTACATTGATCCATTCTATCCTGTAACTTAATGTAAAACAGTAACAGCCGTTCGCAAATCTCTCTTTGTTTTTTTTTTATTCTTCGCTCTCTTTGTCAAAGACAAAAGAACAAAGGAATCTGCTATTATCCTTCTTTTACAGACCCTTTTCCAAAGGAATTCCCCCAATAAATACTACCATCAATGAATCTCATTCACATCATACCCATATTATTATATTTTTCTTCATCCACTCAATCCACTCCATTAGCTGGATCATTAGAACAATTATCATTTGAGCATCCAACAATGCCACAAACGGAGACAACTCCAAGTAACTTGGGTGTTAAATTAGTGGATTTACCAAACTATAATGCATCAATGATGGCTACTACTCCCTTCCCTAAATGGTTACAAGATTTTACACAACTTCGTGAATGGCCGGGACCTGAACCACCTTATATTCCAATGGATTTCATTGATTTAAATAAAATTCAAAACTCCCCCGTGAGACAACCTGGTGTTTGTTTAGATAGAGCTAGTTGTTCATTTGATTGCTATAAATGTATTTCATTTGATGATGTTTATTCTTGTCCTGTGCTTTCTCAAACTTTCGATGATGGGCCATTACCATCAACGGTTAAATTATTGCATGGGTTGCGTCATAAGGCTACCTTTTTCACACTTGGTATTAATGTTGTTAGATATCCAGAGATTTATCAAATGGTTAAGAATAGTGGTCATTTATTAGGTACTCATACTTGGTCTCATAAATTTTTACCGTCATTGACTAATCAAGAGATTGTTGCACAATTTCAATGGTCAATTTGGGCAATGAATGCTACTGGGGGTCACCTTCCTAAATGGTATAGACCACCGTATGGTGGTATCGATGATAGAGTTAGACAAATTGCTCGTTTATTTGGACTGCAAGCTGTTTTATGGGATCATGATGCATTCGATTGGCAAATGGAGACTGTACCACCACAACGGACTAAAAATAATATTATTGAAGATGTTAGACGCTGGAAATCGGAGAATAGAGGTGGCTTGATCTTGGAACATGATGCTTATGAATCTACTGTCTCTGCTGGTATAGATGTAGCTAGAGTTTTAGGCACAAATCAGATGACTGTAGCTAAATGTGTTGATAGCATAGATTATATTAAAACTTTCTAGAAAGATAATTTGGCTTTTTTTTTTACTTTATAATAGATTTAATTAGAGAAATAGTAAATAGAATTAAGATAATAAAATAGAGAGATAAAAAATGCTATATGCAATATCTACATTTTTACAAGAAATAGATGAATAAAATAAAGAATAAAAGAAAAAAGTTGTATAGAAACCCCCAGATGACACAATTATTGATTACCCCAAGATAAGTTGAATCTACCTTCTGGAACAACGTATTGATCCAATTTTTCAATAACTTCTTCAGGAGTAGTAGCGACTGCCACAATTTCACCATTCTTCTTGGAGATGAATCCCTTAGCGACTGCATTCTTCAAGAACACAATTAAATCATCGTAGAACCCATCAATGTTGAATAACACAACTGGCTTACAGTGGATACCCAATTGAGACCAAGTTGTGATTTCCATAACTTCTTCTAAAGTACCAAATCCACCAGGCATGGCGACAAATCCACCATCGGCTTCTTGACCCATTAATCTCTTTCTGGTGTGCATATCTGGAACCACAGTGGTTTTACCGTACCCATCATCGATTGGAGTGGCACCAACGTGAGAGTCAACGTTATTCTTGATTGATTCATTAATCTTGTCGATATCTTGATCATCGGCACGTTCCTTTGACACTAAAGCATCTGGAATGACACCGTGAACGTAACCACCAGCTTCATGTGTGGTCTTAGCAATGGTACCCATTAAACCGGTAGTTCCACCACCGTAAACTAACCCGTAGTTCTTGGTTGCTAATAATTCACCTAACTTAGCGGCCTCGGTGTTAAATTTTGGGTTGTTCCCGAAGGATGAACCACAGAAGACACAGATTGTTTTTTCTGGAGCTTTTTGAGAAGTAGTAGTCATTATATATTATATTTGTCGTAAGTTATCTGTACAGAGAAACTAGAAAGAGGAGGGACAAAGTAATGGTGAAAGAAAAGAAGAAGGGGGAAACATGTCCAACTTATATACCGCTCTCGATAAGAAAACTTAAGCTGATCTCATCTAATTCGTGACCGAGGAATCGACCGCGGGATTGGTTAGTTAATGTATTATTATGCGGCACCCGAGGAGTTAACAAACTTATATCTGTAAGTCTTGCGGTAATTGGTGGTTAATGTGATGAAGGTTACTTAGATCAGTGTTATCGATTCCGGGGGTAGCTTACAATGAAAGATTGTCATACGGAGTTTTTTTTTATTATGTGTGTGATTATTTTTTTCATTTTTCACTAACGAATAATGTCTATTTAAGTTATTAAATTACGTACATACATATAATATATCGGCTATTCATTTCAATCGCTCATCACTTCCTCTTCCACCACAAATGGAGGTGGCTTGAAATATTCTTGATCTTCAGTGACAGCTTTTTTATAAGCATCCTTATCATCAGCAAATGCTAATAAATAATCTAATTCTAATTCATGAACTTGTCTACCAAGCATAACCACAGAATGTAATGGTTCACCAGCGTCATATTCAGCTAATTGTTTCAAAGTGGCAGCCTTGAATGCTTGAGCTGGTGATCCCAATCTCGACACAGACACACATGGAGTATCTGGAGTGTATGCCTGTTCACCTCTTTTTTCTTCAATTTCTAATAATTGTTGACAACAAGTAGCCACAGACATATACCTAGGTGGTTCATAGACCACTCTCCCCTTCATTAGTTCTTTAATATTTGGTTCCTTCACCTTGATATCTAATAATAACAAAGTGTGCAACCCGATCTTTCTATTCTCCATGATTTTGTTGTAAAATGAATCTGGTCTCCATTCATCAGTGAAAAACACAATAGACACAGCCTGTCCAAAGTTATATAATTGCAACCCACATGCACCGACAGCGTTCATCACTGATGCATTATGGATGGATTCCACTGGGATCCCCAATTCTCTAGCTCTAATCACTAAATCAGTGTGAGTGGTGGCACCAAACACATCTCCAACAACTAAGAAGGCAATATCATCCTCTTGAGCATTTTCTAAGATCTTATCTGATCCACTTTCCACCATTTCTCTATCAGCTAAGATGACCTCTTTACCGTAAAACTTCTCAAGAGATGACTTGTCAGCGGCCATCAAGATCGAAGTGTAAGCCTCTAAGTAAACTCTTTTACATTTCTTCACTGTTTCTAAACCTCTCACAGTGATATCTGTTTCATATGATAACCCTAATCCAATTAAATATAGCATTGTTATTTTCTCTTGTAATATTATGCAAAAGTATCTTTAATATATCTAATATTCACTAGTTCTCTAGTAAAACTTTTCAAAAAAAAAATTTTTTTATCAACTGAAAAACGAAAAGTTTATTTAATTAAAGAACCGGCTGCCTCCTATTTAAAATGTAAACGAAAATCAGGTTGCTTTTTTTTTTGTTTTCCTTTCTTTCTTCTGCATCCTTGTCTTGTGATATATAATCAATCTTTAGTTATTATTATACACACATGATGGAGCCAATACATGAAGGAACCCCGCTCCTTCTGGATTCATCCTTACAACAGAATTCTCAAGTGCATCAGCAATCAGATAACATCTCAAACTTAACAAATGTCCCACCCGTGAAGAAAGAAAAACCACTTTGGCAACAATACAGACTAGAAACATGGACTCCAATAATAGTGATATCAATTTTCATCATCACTGTGGTGTCATTGTTCTTCACTAAAGTTAAACCGGAGATCGGCAACCAAATTACTCATGCTGCAGGTTATGATTCAGAAGAATTCAAATTCTTGGGAGTCTCCGATGACAACGGGATCTTATTAGAAAGTAAAGGTACTACCACTAACAATTACACTAACATTGATGACTTCATCACTAGACAATATTTCAAGACTGGTGGATTTTTCTTACGAAAGTTAGATTTAAAGATTGATGAATTAAACTTATATGGACCAAATTACAAGGGTAAATATAAGCAATTAGGTGTCGTCGAAGTGGCTCCCTTCTCAGTGAAAATCAGAGATCACGCTAAAACTAAGCTTGATTTATTCTACACTGTTTACCCAAATAGCAAGGAAGCCATTGGAATTATCAGAAGAATGTTCTCTGGTGGAGATAATGACTTCAGATTGAAGGGTGACGCCAACGTCAAAGTGATGATCTTCAATAGAATGTACACAATTGCCAACTTAAAGATTCCATTCGATATGAAGGTGTCCACATCTTGGTTCTCTCAGTTGACTCAAGAAAATTTCAAGGTGGAGAACTTCAAATTGACTAATGGTGGTGACGACGACAGCACAGATTTACAATGTGGATTTAACATCTTGGTCGATAAGAACCCAGTGGAGGGATTACTCAAGTTAGCAAATGTTGACTCATTAGATGTTCCATCACTAGACTGGAAATTGATTGTGGATGATTGTGATAACAGAGCAACTTTACCATTGGCAAGTCTGAAATCATCTAATTTCAACTTACATCCAATAACCGGTTCAGATTCATTATTGAATATCTCTGCTAATTTGAACTTCTCTGCTAATTCAGAAAAGCTTACCCAAAAATGTAGTCCACAGGGAGACCGTACTCCATTATCACAACTCGTTGATACAGTGATAAGTTCAAGTTTAGTGGAATTCACTATTGCAGGTGGAGCCATTGAATCATTTAATTCTCCAACATTGAATAGAGCGTTCCAATCTGTTGAATTTCCAGTAAGTTTGCCATTTAACTCTACAGAGATTTCATCACGGTATTTACAAAATGTCACCATGGAAGATATGGTATTCGCCATGGCTGGTGATGCTACACCATTGATCTCTGGGAAATTAAAGATCTTCCTTAACTTGGGTGATATGGATATCAAAGATGCCAAGGTGAATGGTATCAAGGGAGCTGCTGATTTGGTTTACCAAGGATCCAAATTCAGTGATTTAGATATCATTGAATGGAGAGATGCCACGACTACTTTCATTATTGAGGATGGTTCTCATTACATTTTAATTGAATCTAGATTGGATGATGTTGTATTAAACATCACTGATATGAATCTCTTCCAAACTATTGTGAGCAAGGTGATCACCGATGGGTCCGCAGAAATTAATATCAATGCTTTGGTTGATGTCCTGGTGGATTGTGTCTTAGGTCAATTCGAAATCGATGATATCCCAGGTTCAGGTTCTGCTAAGTTCGAAGCTTAATCTGTGTTTTTTTCTTTTATTATTATTATTCTTGTGTTTTTTCTTTTTACTTTATTCTTTCGGTATAGGTTTTCTCTTTCTTTTTCTTCCTTTCTATTTTCGGCTTTTGACTACATGGTTTATTTTAACTTTTTTTTTGTGTTTTATTTGACGTTATTTTAAAAAAAGGATTGTTTATTATTTATATTCAAGATAACATAAACTGGTTGCTTTTGTAGTATAAAAAGTGAGTGGTTTGTAAAGACAAAATATTGGTCTTAAACATTGTATACAAATATTGTTTTAACATGGATCAACCAGGTGGTAACTGAGAGACATCGACAACATCGGCGGCATCCTTAGTTGGGTCAACGCCATCCTCTTGAGCACTATCCAATGGAGTTCTGGTCAAGGCCATCATACCTGATCTGGCAATTTCTAAGATACCGAAAGGTTGAAGTAAGGCAATAAAGGCAGACACTCTAGTTGGCTTAGCACATAATTCAACAACACAGTTTCTATCAGAGATATCCAAAACCTTACCACCGAATTGTTGAGCAAGCTTACTGATGGCATCTAAGTGTTCGTGTTTTTGTCTCAATGCTTGAGATGGAGGTAAGTTGTTTGGGTGATAAAGGGAAGCCTTACAATCATGTGGAATTTCATCAACTTGTTCATTATGGTGGGCGATCAATTCTTGGAAATACTCTGGACCCAAAAGAGACACTCTAGCTAATAGTAATTCTCTCTTAATGATTTCAGAGTGAGAGTAATCCAAAACGGCATACACTGGAACCAAATCTTCGATTTGTCTTCTAGCTTGCTCAATGACGGCATCTTGACCGTCCAACACGATAGTCATTCTGGAGAGATCCTTAACTTCGGTGTTACACACAACCAATGAATCAATGTTGAAACCTCTGGCAGCTAAGGTACCAGACACCAATGAAAGAACACCCGGTTCGTTCTGCACCAGACAGTTCAACACGTGTTGAGTTCTTGGGGTCTTAGATGGAACAGGAGTCTCGTAGATGATGGAAGACACGGCAGACCCGGCAGACCAATTAGGAGTTTCCAACGTTGGAAGAGCTGGTCTCTTTTTGTTTCTGTGGAGAGATTTGTAGGCGATAGCTGAAGTGGAAGATGATTCATGTCTCACCATGGACACAGTTGGTCTCAATAGTCTTGCCCCTGGAGCGGCAACACCTGCTCTCAAACTTGAAGTAGCAGATCTTAACATTTTTCAGTGGACTTAATGATTTATATTTACTTCTAATAAGAGATGGTAAAACATTGGAAACCCTAAAACTTTTTCGTTCCCGATGAAGAGAAAAAAAAATTTTGGCAAAAAGCGCTGAACAAGTTGAGACTGACTCATACGATATTTTATGGGGGAATGAGGTGAACATCTCTACACGGAAGCATGAGGTTTTATATATAACAAAACAATATTAATAAAAAGGGGGGGGAGGCGGGGGAGGGTATACACTACTTACTTCAAGCTGACATTCTCCAGTCTAAGAGTTCCTTCTCTAGTAGAAGGTTCTGCTCCTTGTACTGGCTGATCTCTCTTTGAGCTCTTTTATACTTCAACAAAGTGTCAGCATCTTGTTTCTGTAATTGTTGAATGTTGTTATCCATTCTACTCACTGTCTCTTCTAAGGATTGGATCTCGTTTTTGTATCTGTTAATAGTAGTCAACTGGATACCGCTCAAACTTTCCAATTCCTTCACTGATCTGTTCAAGGTGTAAACCTTTTGATCTTCATCTCTTCTTGTAGCATTATGCATTAACAACTTCTCTTCCAAATCATCAATTCTAGATGAATAGTGCTTGGCATCGGCTTCCTTATCCTTAGCATGGTCGAGGTCCATTTGTTCAATCTTAGATTTCAAATTCTTGTTAAACTTCACTAAGGCCTTATTCTCTTCAATGATCATCAATGAATCTTCTTGCATTTTTTGCATCTCAGCATCGTATTCCTCAGTTCTAGATTTGTACTTGTTTAATTTAGATTTCAATGATTGCACTAATTCTTCAGATTCCTTGAGGTGACCACTCAATTGCACAACAGACACGGCATTACTGGCATCATCCTTAACCTTAGCTAAATGCTTTTCAAATTCAGCACTGATCTCGGCAACCTTGAATTCTAAATCTCTCTTAGAAGAAAGTAAGTTATCTCTCTCCTTCAATAGATCACCATTGGTGGTCTTCAAAGTCTTTATTTGAGAAGTTAAGTTGTTCAATCTCATTAGATGTTCTTGTCTCTCGGTGAGCAACTTCTCATTCTTATCCATGGAATCGGTCAACATCTTCTTGAATTGATCCTTCTCCTTGTTAATCTCAGAATTACTGAATTTCAATGATCTGGCTTCCTTCTTAGACACTTCAAGTTGTAAATTGATGTTCTTAACTAATTTGTTTAATTCGGTTTCCTTGTTCATCAATTTAACTAAATCATCATTCAACAATTGAAGTTCTCTATCCTTGGATTGTGATTGAGAAGATGACATAGATGATTTGAACATCTCATCATTTTCATACTTCTCCTTTAAGGAATCGTATTGCTCTTGCAGCTTTCTCAAAGAGAACACCTTATCAGCTAAATCTCTCTCTAATTCTCTGATGGTAGTATTCAATTTAGCGACATTCATATCAGAAGTCTTGAATTCATCTTGAGCCTTAGAAAGTCTCTTCTTAGTTTGTTCTAATTCATTCTTAACAAGTAATTCAGCACGTTTGGCACTTTGCACGGCAACTTCAGCAGCTTCAATCTTACTGTAGTAGTTTTCAGCTCTGACTTTATAGAATTCCACAGAATCAGTTAAGGATCCATTTTTGTTCTCCAAAACTTGCACCTTAGACTTCAATTGCACCAATTGTTCTTGTTGAACAAAGGTGGAATCATTATTCAATTGGATTCTCTTCAGTTTAGTCTCAGCTTCATTTAGTCTAGAGCTCAATCTCAAGTTTTCTTGCTTCATAGAGATACCTTCCTTGTCAACAAATGGGTTATCCAAAACACCACCGACATTCTTGCTTTGATTGGTCATATCACGTAATGCATTATTGTTATTGTTGGTAGACTTGGAATCGATGGTAGCAACAGCTAACTTGTCTTCTAATGTCTTTATTTGAATCTCAGCCAATTGATACTTGTTCTTGTAATCCAAATCAATTGGATTAGAATCTCTGTTACCACGAGTATTGGAGTTCTTTTGTTGTAACAACTCCTTTTGTAATTCAATGGTTAACTTCTCAAGTCTCTTCACAGCAGCTCTCTCAATAGCAAGTTGAGAACTCTCATCGATTGGTGCAGGAGATGAATGCACATTCATTGATTCACCACCACCGAGTTTCTTCAATTGAGCACGCAATTGTCTATTCTCGTAAGCCTCAGAGGCCAATCTTGTTTGCAGAAGAGACATTTCATCTCTCAATTTGGAAACATCAGTTGATAACGTAATTGGAGTGCTAGCAGGAGGAGAAGATTTAGAAAGTTTAAAGTTCAATTCAGCTAGTTTCATGTCAGCCAATTTCTTTGATTTCACCAAACTTTCACTATCAGATTTATAAGTCAATATTTGGGTCTTCAATGCATAATTGGCTTTCTTCTCAACATCCAACTCCTTTCTCATACCAGAGATCATGTTATTCAATTCGTTAAGATCCTTATCGTGTTTTTGCTTACCCCTATCAAATTCAATTTCATCACGAATCTTGGCATCCAGTAACTCCTTGTTCTCTTTAAATTCATGCTTCAATTGTTTATATTTCATCTTCAATTTATCAGTGGAATCGGCAAGCACAGATTTCTCCTCGAGTTCCTTCTTCATCTTATCGTATGAATCAATCTTTGTCTTATGAGCATCCATCTTCTTATTGACAGAATTCAATTCGGATTCCTTAGTTTTAAGGTCTTTCTTCAAATCAGTAATATTAGCCTTAGATTCGTCTAATGATGATTGCAATTTAGCATTTTCAGCCTTCAGTTCAGACAATTTCTTGTGCTATAAGTAAAAAAAAAATATGTTAGTAAAAAACAGTTAAGTTAAATAAATTGTAATTTGTAAAAATGGGACATACAGTATTATCAAGTTTGGTTTGAATTTCTGGATCAACTTGAGACAAACTGGAGATTTCCTTTTCACGATTGGTGACAGTGGATTTCAATTCTTTGATTTCCTTCTCGATAGATTCGGATGATTGTTGCTTCTCTTCTATATCTTTATTCAATTCGGTGATCTTCTCAGAAAGGGCTTCCTTTTCGGATTCCAATTTAGCAGTAGTAGACTGTTGTTGCTCCTTCAAGTCAGAAACTTCCTTCTCCAATTGAACTGATTTCTTCTTCATATCATCCAATTCAGATTCCTTATTAGATAACAAATCTTGATTATTCGAGACAGCCTTCTTCAAATCAGACAACTCCTTAAGGGTCAAAGCTTCTTTATCATCACTTTGGGTCTTCAACTTCTTCACTTCGTCTTCTAATGACTTGATTTGTTGTAGGTAGTATGACTGTGTACTATCAGAATCGGCCACCATTGGTTTCAATTGAGAAATCATTTTAAACCATGGATCCTTTGAGACTTCATTGTATGTTTGGAAATTTTTGATTAACAATTGAGATGCTCTTAATTTAGCCAATGCATGATGGAACTTCTTTCTAGACAATGCACCTTGACAGACAGCCTTGAAATCAGTGAAAATGGTAGCTAATTTTTCATCTCTTTGCTTTTCCAAACCAGCTAGAACACCATTACGGAAAAACAATTTAGTGATACCAACTTTGAACACGACTGGATCCAAATTCAATCCTTTCAAAATTAATTCACATGCTTGTTTAGAACTTCTTTGAGATTGGTTCAAATGATCTAGGTCATCACAAAGAATACCGTAATAATCAGCGAATTGCTTGAAATCCATCTTATTTGGATACCCAGATCTAGCTATTCTGATACCTTCCAGCACACCATTACATCTTAATTGATCTAACACCAATTGAGTATCAAATTGTTTTGGAGCTTTGTTTCTGTTAGGTAAAATACATCTCACAAAATGAGGTTGCGTTGAATCTAATTGATTCATCAAATCATGTAATTGTTGTTTATGACGTTGTGCAACAGTTCTGAACATACCAGACTTCTTGGACTTACTACCACCCTTCACTGGAGAATCAGAGACATTAGCTGTGGCTTCCACAGCTTCTGAACTGAACAAGTCTTGAATGAACACACTCTTAGAGCTAGATAACAATTCCACTATAGTGTTACTCAGAGGATCTTTATTCTTATTTAACCAACCTTCAGCAGAGTAATCAACTTCGCCTGCATAATGTTTAATGATGAACCCATCTCTGACCTTGTTTGGCTTAAATCTTAGAGTAGACTTGTCGACTTTCTTATCTTTACATTCTAATTGTTGATTCAATTTCTCTAAATATGATTGATCGGAACCTTTAGGAACCACACATTCTTCATCCAAGATAGAGAAAATACCTATTCTCTTGGTACTAGATCCTTCAATCAATTCAATTGTTGGTTTCAATTCATGTCCGAAATCAATGTATTGCCAACTGATTCCCTCTTTCAAGTATTCACTTTGTTCAAGAACAAACATATGATGGTTAAAGAATTGTTGAAGCTTTTCATTAGTGTAATTAATACATAATTGTTCAAATGAGTTTTTATCAAAGATTTCAAATCCGGCGATATCCAAAATCCCTATAAAATTGGATGGTTCAAGAGATTGCACTGAGTTTATATCAAAGTTTTCATTAATTTTATCAACCAAGAATTGGAAAAGAAGTTCATATAATGATTTAGCCAATGCATCAATGGCGAATTTAGCTTGTTCTGATGTTCTTTGTTGTTTAACAACGTCTCTACCAGCTTTAACTCTAGATGTCATGAATGATTCTTTGAATGCATTTTCGGAAACTCCAAATAGTTCAGAGATTTTAGTAATAGTTTCATTGGATGAATCATCCAAGATGGCTTGTCTTGATGAATCAGATAATGATTTGAAATTGATGTTACCTAAATGTAAAATGATGGCCACCATTTTGAAAATGTTTTTCTTATCATCTTTAGAGAAATTCATAATATCCAATGCTCTATCTAATTGTTGATATTCTAATTTATCGTTAATACTCTTAATAGTGTGGTTAGTGGATTTCAAATACCCGTAATCAAAAATGGATCTAGTCAATCCAAAATCTTGTAATAATGAATCAGGGGCACCTCTCAATAATTGGTAAAATACATGATAATTTCTTTCTTGTTCATCTTGCACCACAACTCTGGATTTCTCTAATAAATACCAGTCAACGTGAGCTCCACATAATTCATGGGTAGAAGGTAGGACATTGATTTTGATGAATTTACCAAATCTAGATGAATTCAAGTTCTTCACTGTAGTTGCGTTACCAAAACTTTCTAAGATTGGATTAGCCTCCAATATTTGATTTTCGAAGCAAATGGATGCAGCCTTATTAGTCTCTGATGTTGACACTTGGAGAATGTATTGGATGACTTTCTTTGTAGTTTCAGTTTTACCTGCACCTGATTCACCAGTGACTAGTATACTTTGATCTTGATTATTATTGATTAAATTTTGGAAGGCCTCCTCCGATGTTGCA
Source organism: Ambrosiozyma kashinagicola (assembly GCA_001599075.1). Lineage (NCBI taxonomy): Eukaryota > Fungi > Ascomycota > Pichiomycetes > Pichiales > Pichiaceae > Ambrosiozyma > Ambrosiozyma kashinagicola. The sequence goes on from BCGA01000004.1 coordinate 1,170,892, forward strand.
AAGATGTGAGGTTTAGTAGCGGAAGATCTTTTCAGGGAGGCAGAATCATCTTCTGAATCTTTAGAGTTGACCGTGGCATTCTTGTATAGATGAACAAAATCTTTATTGTAAACATTCAATTTCTTGTATGGATTAACGGCGACTAAGAAGAGTCCCGAATATGTGTAAATTAAATCGTCTTGGTATCTCAATTGTAAGTTATTAACCACTGATGGTTCATTTAAATATGTCAATGAAGCCATATCATCACATTTATCGAATTGAATTGGGTTACATTTTTGTAATTGATCTGATTTCAAAGTTTGAATCTTTGTTTGACCAGGTATTTGCACTTTACATTCCTTTGAAGAGGATAGAATTTCTGTTATTTGAGCCTTGACAAATGTTTTATCCGTATCAGGAATCCAAACCCAATCTTCGGTAGCAAATGTGGATTCGCTTTCGTGGGTCATGATGGTATTATTTCTGTGTATTGTGTATTATTATGTGATTAGTTATATGATTAAAGTGAAAGTAGATTTTAACTAGATGTTTTGTATAATTCCGTTCTACTCCAGTATCGATAAGATGGCCCTAAATAAAAATATTTCATTAATATAGGTAAACAAAAAAAAAAATTGTGTTTATTTACATATTTCCTAATTGGGGGAGGGGGAGAGAGATGATTATGTAGTCGATTGTCGCGTCGATAATAAAATGTGATTGTTAACACAGCCGTGGAATTGGTTGATACATATAAGTTTTACATTAGAGTAGTTAGTTAATTCTATTGATTGTATATTATATAGCAAAGAGGGTATACAAATTTAGTTATTTATATTGTTTGTTATATCTGATTAATTTATCATTTAATTGTTTTAATCTATTTTCAAAATCTTTAGTTATTTCAACAAATTGATCAAATTTATCTAATTCTAATCCTAATTCTTTTGATTTTTGTAATATCGATTTATATTTTTCTAAATCTAATTCATTTAATTGTTTCTCTGAATCATGTTGAAAATGTAAAATTGAATTAGTTATTTGTTCAGATAATCCATTTGTTAAATCTTTAATTTTATATAATAAATAATCATAATTTAATATTAATGATTGAATTTGTAATGGATCATCATCTTCATCTTCATTGTTACCTGTTTCATATTCTTCATCATCTAGTCCGCCATCATTCTTAATCATTGCTTGTTCTGTATCTAATAATGGTCGACTAGCATTACTAGATGATACCATATCAAATTGTTCATAATAAGATGATGGTAAAGATGATTCCCTTTCCATCGATCCACCACCTAATGTATAATTTGATCCATGAAGTGTATATTGAGAGTTTTGGTCATCCATTGTGATAATAGATTGATAATCAATAAAAGAAAGTAAGTAAATAACCAATATTGTTCTGTTAATTAATCTCTGCGCGTTGTACAAAAAAAAAATGTTAAGGAAGCCTGATGTGTATATTAATTTAAAAGGTAGCATTGAATGAATTAGTAACTTTTCTTTAAAAGATGAACTGTAATTGATCTGGTATAACCATTGATTGATCATAATTTAGATATTGAAACTAAATAAGAGTGGAATGTAAATTAAATGTCTTCAAAAAGCACAAAATTCATAATTGTCGAGTTTTCCTTATCCTTTATAAAACTCTATAAATCAGGTTAAACAGTTCAACGATACCATTTTAACAATTAGTTCAGTGATAAAAACCAATCAATCATCTTAGTGAGAACAAATTAATAAAAGTGAATTATAAATAATTATTGAAAACTCTGGAATAACTTTACTAAAAATTAATTTATACATTCATTAAGAAATTAGATTTCCCCACATATCTGAAATATCCAAATTTCATTAAATACATATAGCTTATATAAGTTATTTACAAATTACATATCAATCAATAGTTTAATAGTGGATTGTAAACTTAAATGAAAAAAAAAGGTAGCCTCGAGTTTATAATTTAATTCTTAACCTGGTTTATTTATAATTGGGATATCCCTAATTATTCCAAGCTTTATCAATTTAGATTAATGACAAGACTAGTTGTTATGCCAATTGAATTTAGTTTAATGGTTAGTTACATTTCGGGGTATAATTTTTTTTCAAACCCCATAATTTTATTCCTAGCGCAGGTTTATTGACTTAAAACAGAAATGATATTTAAAGCAGAATAAACAAAATAAATGATAAATGATAAATGATAATAATAATAGATAAATAAACTGAATAAAAAAAAAGAAACAAAGGTTAACTTAAATCCTCATATAATTCTCTAATATAAATTGTCAAGATATATTAATTCCAAAGAAAATAAAAAATAGAATATAAATAAAAATAAAATTGAATAATAATTGTATAAAGAGAGAGAGAGAGAGAAGAGGAGGATAAGAGAATTATAATTTGAAATGTTGAATATGATGTAATGTAATACAAGTTCAAAAATCTAGAGAACATAAAAGTTCTATATCATTGAAACATTGGGGGATGAGATGAATGAATGAATGATGAAAAAATAAGTTAAAGTTTGTTCTTTTTTTTTTAGTTATAATCAATCTTTCGAATGAAGTAGGAGGAAGGATCGGTGGATATGATATTGTGTTATTAAGAGAATTTTTGAATTAATTTATTCAAATAATTCTTCCTTTAAATCAATACCTAATTCTTCTCTAACATCTTTCAATTCATCAAGGTAAGCTTGGTATTGTTCCTTGTTTTCAACCTTGTACTTTAAACCTTCAAAGACTCTAACGGCGGTAGCGTAATCGTTGACTCTTCTACAAGCTCTCAAAGCTCTTTCAACGACAGATGGAGATGGAACTAAATCGTATGAGAAACAGTTGTTTAAAACTCTCTATATTAAAGGAAGATTTAAAGGTGTTAGTATTTTTTCAGTTTTTGAAATGATTTTATTGTATTAGTTTATTCATATTAGTCAAATGAAGTGATATAACTTTATGGAATGAATCTATGGATCCGTGGCAGTAATGTACATAATTGAGCAAATAACATTGATACAATTTTTTTTTCTTATATAAATAAACTAAACAATCCTTTTATAGTTTTTCTTGAACATACTTGAACTTCGAATAAATCGTAAGCTTCATCGAATTCCTTTTCATATCTGATAGAGAATTCTTCAAAAGTTTCATCGTGATGGTCTGAGTATTTTCTCATTGAAACGTTGTTGAATGCCATCAATCTTGGAGTGGCTCTTAAAACTTGAGTTCTAGCTGGGACAGCTAACAATCTAGAGTTTTGTCTCAAGGCAGATCTGATAGTGTTAGAGAACATTGTGTAAAGTTGTGAGTAGTAATGAGTAATCTGATTATATAAAGGAAACAAAAAGGAAAAGAGTATATTAATTAACTAAGAAAACAATTTCTTTCACAAAAATTTTATTGAGAGTAGCTAACAGAGAAAAAGTATGATGATTATTAGGTGTAATTCGTTATTACTTAATTGGTTCGCGGTGGATGAGAGGGGGGGAACTCCAGCTACAGCGTGGTGTTGGGGTTTACATTAAGATTAGTGGTACCACAGAGTGGTAGTATATGGGTGTTGACTGATAGTACCACTATCAGTGATTATAACTCGTTCCCATTAGTTATAACTTGATTTAACTGGTATTCCAGCCTGTGTAATAAAAATGAAAAAAAATCAGACGATCTGTTTTTAATGAGTTGTGATTGGTCAATCGAGCAAGAGGAGAAAACATACACAGAGAGACCGAGTGGTGTACGGATGATACAAGAAAGTGCACGTGACTTTTATTTTATTTAGTAAAGCATTAATGGGGGTGGGTATATACATATATATACAAGTTTATTAACCTATTTCAAACATGTAATGAAACAATCTTATACAATGCATCATGAAATTTGGATCTAATAATTAATCTTTCTTTATCATCATTAATATATTCATCCAGAATTTTATCAATTTTATCAACTGCATAATATTTCAATTTTTCAATTGTATCCTGTGTATAATCAAAGCTACCAGTTTTATCCAGTAATTCAACACAATACCTTTTCAATTCAATATCATTTGTGTGTAATCTTAAAACTGATAATAATTCTTTATTATTATCAGTATGAATTGAATGAATAATTGGGAATGAAAATTTCCCCTCAGTTATATCTTCACAGTAACCTTTATTTGAACTATAATCTCTCGATTTTAAATTCAAATAATCATCTTTAATTTGATAAATTATACCTAATAAATTACTCAATTCAATTAATTTTTCATAATTAGATCCAGAAATCAAATTCATCATTTTAATGGCTAACCTAAATAATCCACCAGTTTTATTCATAACCATTGAAATATATTCAGATTCACTAGGACAAATTCCATTGTCTCTCCAATAAAGATCTAATCCCTGACCTCTATGAAGATTAATCATTTCTTCCATAAATATAGATTGTGCTTGGAAATTCTTTGATTTATCTTCTCCCTTAAAAAAATCATTAACCATCTTCATAGTCTTGAAATACATATAATTTGAACTATTGATTGCCTGTGGGATACCAAAAATTAAATGAGAACACGGTTTACCACGTCTCAATTTTGAATCATCTTCAATGTCATCAATTATTAATGATGATAAATGAAGGTAATTAATGACATCACTTAATTGTTCTAATTTATCTGAACTAATCTTGAATATTAAATTGAATACAGATATCAAAAGTGATCTCAAATTTTTACCCTCCGTTTGCATTTTTAAATAATCAAATGGATTATTAACCAGTGATTCATCGTTGTCATCCCATTGAGGTTCCTTATCCATAGCTAAAATTGATAAATCCATTTTGTGTATTCTTGTTCAACTCTTGCCTGTAACCTGTTTTCTTGTTCAAGTTAAAATCTATAAAATCGAAGAGTGTTCTAATAAGAAACACTATATTGCCCTATTCAAGAAAAGAGATAACTTCATCAAGATCTCTTCGCCCCGTCTTCGAAGCGATTTTTTTTTTTGGATTTTTTTTTTAATCTGATGTCATATGAGCTGTTCACTTTTTAATGACCTTTGTTTAAATATATACTCTTATTTATTTACTACAATTAAACTAAACTACCCCCTACAATGGAAAGAATACCCTTGGATTGGCTTATGGAGATTCCTCCTGTGACGAGAACTTATATACTGGGTGTCGTCAGTGTATCATTAATGGAATACACTGGTTGCTTGAAAAAAGTTGATTGTTATTACTCTATAGATACAGTATTCAAAAAGGGTCAATATTGGAGACTAATAACGTCATTCTTATACTTTGGTGACTTATCATTTGATTTATTTCTGACACTTTATGTCATTGTTCGACATTCAAAATCGTTAGAACAATCTTTCCATAAAACTAGAGATTACCTTTGGTGTTTATTCCTATTGGCTGTATCATTGTTGTTATACTCATCATTTGTGACAAACCTTTTCATCTTGGGTTCATACCTCAATGATACATTATTATTCATTTGGTCGAGACGAAACCCCGATTTAGAATTAACATTAATGGGATTGCTAAATTTTAAATCAGTGTATCTACCATATGTTTCCATAATATTATCTAAAATACTCACTATCAACACCACGGGAACTATCAATTTAACTGGTGGATTGAAAACAGATAGTGCAGGTATATTAATTGGTCAAATTTTCATTTTCTTTAATGACATTTATCCAAGATTGCATAATTGTGCTTCCCCATTGAGACCTATCTGGTATTGGTTCCAAATGGAGAAGAAACATGTTGAACAGGAACAACAACAACAACAAGTGATAGATCAACCTATAGTGGAAGAATTGCCTATAGAAGAACCAACTGTTGCTATACATGAGCAACCAGAAGTGGAGGAAGCAGAGGTGATAGATGAAGAAGAGGAACCACATGAGGATAATTAAAAAAAAATAGCCTTCCGTTAATGTTTACAGGTTTATTGGGATAGTATGTCTATATAATAAATGTATAGCAAATATATATATATATATGTATAAAAGTATTTTCGTCAAATCATTGATAAATCATCGAAATTACGTATAGTTGTAAAATCTGTAGCTTGTAATCCATCGAAGCAATCGGATTCACTTATTCCAGAATATTTATCTGGATTTTTATTTAATTCAATAACCATATTATATAAATCACAAGTCGTCGATTCCTTAGCTAAATTAATAAATTCTAAATTATGAAGTTTATTCAATTCAATATAATAATTTGGCATAACAGATATATCAACCGTTCCATTTTGTGAATATTTTAAATAAGTAGAATATATTTGTCTCTCCATTGGATTCAAATTCAATTTTTGTAATTCAATTTCATTTTGCAAGTATTCATTTTCAGTTATGTATTTAGTAGTTTCCAGTTCTTTCTTAATAGTATTCAATGCTTGTTTTAATTGGTCATCTTGACTAACCACAGGTAAACTTAATTGATTCAATGGGATAGGTTTTGTCAATTGATCTTTAAATTTATTCATGACCCGTTTATCATGGGTATTTAGAATTTCCATTCGTAATGGATCATAATTAGTGACATTGCTAATCTTGCATTTGTTAGTGGAATCTAATTGAATAGGAAGGCAGTATTCCTCTGTGATAGTAGTAGTTCCCTTGAATTTAGGCTTTATACTATTAGCAGTGTCTATCATTTTTTGTCTTTTCCTTAATTGAGCCAGTTTATAGGGACTCAATTTTTCTCCATCTAAATCTCTTATGATGACCTTAGATTTGGTCTTCTTTGTGGTGGATCTCCTCACAGGAACCGGTTTAGCATGTGATTCCTCAATCACCGCCTTTCTATTAGTTCTTATTCCAGATCTAGTTATAGCCATTTGAATGTTTTCACTGGTGGATAATCACAAAACTAGTAGTAGTAGTAATATATATCTAGATTAAAGAAAAAAAATTTTTTTCGGTAAAGAAATAATATACAGTCACGTGCAACACGTGATCAACTGGAATTTGCATGTGAAATTTTACACATAAAAATTAATAAAGTCCGACACACATGTCTTGTTGGAAAATTGTGTTATTTTTATTAAACCAACGTTTCTTTCTATTCTTGTTGTTTTATTAACGTGTTTTTATATATTAAGTTAAAGAATTTCAAATCATGACAGAGAATGATACATTGAAACCGTCAACGGATTCTATTTATTCTGAAGACTCATCTCAACCATCGACTAATGCATCATCTCCATTGTTGACTCCATCTTCACAAGTGCAATCGCCCTTGTTGATTCCCACTGATCAACATGGTAAAAGATCAAGAAAGCAATCAAGTTCAAGTTTTGAAAATATGACAATATTTGATTTACTTGATCCATCAGCTATAACGATATCTAAAAGTCATGCATATCAAAAAGTTAAAACATATTCAGCAAATTCACTTAGAAAATTAAATGAAAAGAGAAAGCAAAAACTCAAATTTAATTTGTCAAATGATGAATTATATCAATTAAAATCAATTCTCCATTCTAAAGTTGATCAAGCATATATCAAAATTGATAAAACTATGACTGCATCACAAACAGAAAAAATTTATTATTCAGTGACTCTTTATTTAGTTTTCTTAATGGGTCTTTGCATTGGTAGATATCCAATGTATTTTCATATAATTTATACTTTCATGTTTTGTATTTTGATGCCAGTTAGATTCTTGACTTATTATAAAATGGGGTTTGGTTATTACCTAGCTGATCTTTGTTATTACGTGAATATTCTGTTATTAATATTTCTTTGGATTTTGCCAAGTTCTAAAATGTTATTCGTCTCATGCGCTAGTTTCTCGTGGGGGACTCTAGCATTTGCCGTTATCACTTGGAGGAATAAACTGGTTTTACATTCAATTGAGAAAACTACATCCACTTTCATTCATGTGTTACCAGGAGTTGTGATGTACGTGATCACTCATCAATTACCTTATGATTTCAAAAAGCAAAGATTCCCGGGAGCACTGAAATTGCAAACTTGGGAAATCTGGTATGGTGTGCTTTACACTTCTATCTTGTATTTCGTTTGGCAATTGAGTTACCATTATTTTATCACAATAAGAAAGGCCGAAAAAATTAAGAATGGGAAGGTGACATCATTTGAATACCTAAGAAAGGCATTCGCTAAGAAACCAATAGGTAAATTTGTTAATTCCTTACCTGAACCATTCCCAGTGGTGGCATTCACGGTACTCCAATATGGATATCAATTATCTACAATGAGTTTATGTCCAATTTTTTTCAAATATAAAATTGCCGCTTCACTATTTATGTCATTCATTTTCCTCACTGCTGGATACAATGGTGCCACTTATTATATCGATTTCTACGGTAAAAGATTGCAGAAAGAAGTGGAAAGACTACAAGCTGAAATCAGTGATTTAAGATCAAAGACTCAAGATTCCCCAGAGATGCTTGCTACCAACAGTCAAATCTCTAATAATAACATTGAACCAACTGCCATTTGAATTTTTTTTTTGTTTTGTATTTTAACTCCCTGGGACTGGGGGTTTAACCTTGTTTGTATTATATTCAGGTTAATTCATCTTATTTATTATATATATATCTATCTATCTATGGCCAACAGTGACTCTGTCAATTGTAGAATACGTGTATACCGCAAAGCCGCAAACTCAAAAAAAAATTTGAATTTTTTTTCTTTGATTGGAAAAACTGGTTTATTACAACCTACTTGTTGATAGTTTTATATAAATAATTAAAGAAAAGTGGTGGATAAATAATGTTTGCAGCTAGATTTGATCCATCTGCATTTACTACGCAGAGAGATGATGAAGAAATAGAACAAGAACCATCGGCATCGTCTTCTTCTGAAGATGTTTCAATGGATGAAGATGAGGAACCAGAGAATACTAAGAAAAGAAGAAGATCAATTGATGAACAGGAAGACGACAGTGAAGAAGACAGTGAATCTGAATCTGAATCTGGTTCCGAAAAGCATGACTCTGAAATTGAGCAAACCATAAATGAATCAGAGGAAGATCAAGATAATGAAGATGAACCAATGCAATCTCAAGATTATAATGATGATTATGTGAAATCCCATTCATCAGTTTTCAAGAGATTCCAAAAAACAATGAATTTACAAGAAAAAATAGAAAAGGCTGGATTTTCAGTGGATAATGAAGAAAAACCAGAAGAACAAGTTGAAATTCAAGATATTGCACCAATGCCTCAACCTAAATTACCAAAAGATAAAAGTTTATACTCAAATGAATTGAAAAATAAATCATTAAATTGGTTAGCTGAACCAAAGTATCATAAAACATCATTGACTAAATCATTTAAAGATTTTCAACCAACAATTAATTCAATTTTAATTCAAAATTTGAAAACTGAATTCGAAATTGAATCTGCATTTTCAGTGCAAATTTCATTAATTGAATCATTACTCAATGATATAAATAGAAATAAATTAGATCCAACACCATTTGGTGATTATTTAGTGAATGCATCAACTGGTTCAGGTAAAACATTGGCATATTTAATCCCCATTGTGAATTCTCTCATTGGTAGAACTATTCCAAGATTAAGATGTATAATTCTTGTACCAACGAAACCTTTAATCACTCAAGTGTATGCTACATTATTGAAATTGACAAAGGGATTAAATATTAATTCAATGTCATTCAAGAATGATATAAGTTTAAAAGAGGAACATTCTAAATTTGAAAAATTACAACCAGATATTTTGATAACTACTCCAGGTAGATTGGTTGATCATATCGTTAATTTTGAATTAGATTTATCACAATTGAGATTCTTAGTTGTTGATGAAGCAGATAGATTATTAAATCAATCATTTCAAAATTGGTGTGATTTATTAGTTAAAAAAATTGATGATGATCAAATAGGTGGTGGATTATATAATACATTTTCATTAAGATGTGTGAAACTAATATTGAGTGCTACTTTGACGACAAATTCAGAGAAATTATCTCATTTACAATTATTCAAACCTAAAGTTATCATCGTTAATGATGTTGATGATTTGGTTAATGAATTATATCAATTACCACCTAAATTAGATGAATTTTTCATGAAAGTTCCTGAGACGTTATCATTTTATAAACCATTAATTTTGATGTATTTCTTAAATCAAGAATCATATAAATCTCATGGATTGATATTTGCTAAATCTAATGAATCAGCTATTCGGTTATCAAGGTTATTAGATTTACTTACGAGGAAATTCGATGTTCCATTGGTGGTGCGGTGTGTGAATTCCACTTTAAATAATCAAGAAAGATCTAAAATCTTGAAACAATTTGATAATGAAGGTGGAATTTTAATTTCTACTGATTTAATCGCAAGAGGATTGAATTTAAATAGTATTGAATTCGTCGTTAATTATGATTTACCATTATCTACCAAGGAATACGTGCATAGAATTGGTAGAACAGCTAGAGCTAATAGATCCGGTAGAGCACTCACATTTGTATACGGTGATGGTGAATTCAAATGGTTTAAGAAGTTAGTGTATTCTGGTGCCGTGATTAATAGAAATAAGAAGGAGATCACTGAATTGAATTTCGTTAAGGAATCAGAGAATGATGCATCATCCGAGTTTGCCCTACTTTTGACAGACTCTATGAAGGAACAATATGAATCTAGTTTGAAAGAATTAGAGACAGAGGTCTACAATAAATAGAGTGTATATATATAATAATAATATATTGATAAAATATACAGGAAAATCTTTATAGGAAATTTAGTAAATGAAAAGCGGTAAATATGTACAAGCTTTTTAAAGATTCTATTCTAATCAAAAACTTATTCCTTAGGAGCTTGTGGTTTCTTGACACCATATTTAGATCTAGATTTCTTTCTATTAGCAGTACCAGTCAAATCTAAGGCACCTCTAATCATACGGTATTTCACACCGGGAAGATCTTTACATCTACCACCTCTGACTAAAACGACAGAGTGTTCTTGTGCATTGTGACCGATACCCGGAATGTAAGCTGAGACAACTTCACCTGTTGTTAATCTAACTCTAGCTGCCTTTCTTTGAGCAGAGTTAGGTTTCTTTGGAGCTAAAATCATAATTCTGACAACGACACCCTTCTTAATTGGACATTGCTTTAAAGCTGGTGATTTTGTTCTTCTTTCCTTTTTCAAGATGTAACCTTTCCCCTTTTTAGTTTGGTTTATTGTGGCATTTCTTTGTTGTGTGAGTTGAAATAATGATGATTGTAATGGTTTAATGAATTGAGTCGGTTGATTATTCACAATGTTAATGAATCCCTTAGTGGATGACAATTTAGTGGATATAAGATTAGACGTTGATTGTCTGAATGATGACGACACCTGGACTGTAGATCTTGTTAGAATATTTCTGAGAAACATCGTGTGGGTGTTGCAGTATTAACAGTAACAGTAGTAACAGTAACACTTGGTTTCATGGTCGTTGAAAAAAAAAATGAACAAAAAATCATAGAAGTAGTGTATCCACCAATTACCCGGGTATGCTGTGCTTCCCCTCAGTTTATTAATTATTTTTGTACGTTTCCCCTCCTTTGTTTTTTTGCCAACATTTGGTAACCTTTTTAATTAACTTATATTACGTTCATTTCAAGGTATCCATTCTTATAATCATTTAATAATTTTAACAATGTTCAGATCATCAGCAGTGTCAGCTTTAAGAAGAATCACCTCTTGTCAAGTTAGACAATCTATTAATTCAACTAGATCCATCTCCTCATCTTTACTAAAATCATCAACTACTTTAATAAACAATACCACCACTAACCCATTCCAACAATCTAAATTGCAACAAATCAGATTTTACAGTCATGCTCCTGAATTGACTAAAGATATAATTAGAGAAAGAATTATAGAATTATTGGAATCATATAATAAAGTTAAGGAAGGTACCGAAATCACTGAAACTTCTTCATTCACTAAAGATTTAGGTTTAGATTCATTTGATACAGTTGAAGTTATAATGGAAATTGAATATGAATTCTCAATTATAATACCTGATCATGAAGCTGATGAAATTAAAACTGTGGGGCAAGCCATTGAATACATTGCCGCCAATCCAGATGCATGTTAAAGATTTTTAAAGAAAAAAAAAGATAAAACACATAATTCATGTTGTCATTTTCATTATATTAGAATTAGAAAGAAAAGAGACAGATATGCCTTAGAATAAATTGCAAGTGTACTTTTTTTTTATTTTATTTCCTTTTATACTAATGGCATTAGTTTTCTTTTCTTATTTTTTTGAAATACTTTTATTATAACAAGACAATACATTATTCCATTATCCATACACATATTCAATAAAATTTCAAAGACAACTATTGCATTCATCACTTGTTAATTGTCTATCTCTTCTCTCTCTTACTCTTTTATATGTCTTTTTTTTCTCTTTCAAACTTAACTTTCATTTACATTTTTATTTATTTATTAGCTTATTTATTTATTGTTTTTTTTTCCACCCATTTTACCATTTTCAACATGTCAAAAATATTATTAGAGGTATATTAGGATTAATGTATAGTATACAGAATGTAAAATGCAAAGTATTAAGAATTAAGAGAGTTGGTATCATTAGCAATATATTAATGTGTGAAATTGGATGAGTTAAATTGAGTCATATTTGGTTTGTTCAGATTCAGCAGACACAGTGGAATCCAAAATTTTCTTAGATTCCAAAGGAACAATCACTGTATCCACTTCAGCTTCAGTTGAATGTGATTCGCAACCAGTGATACTGTTACTGGTTTTGAGCTTCTCTTGTCCATCTTCATCAATGGATTCACCTTGTTCAATATCAATATCAGATTCATCTTCCGATTTACCCTTGCCAAACAATCTGAATCTCATAAACCAAACTATTTGAGAAACAATGATACCCACTTCCAAGGTAGCACAAATACAATAAAGAATACATCCCATCACATCGATATCATCCTTTTGCACAGCTAATGAAGCAAGAGAAAACACTGCACCCGATAAATCAGTTAATAAGAACACGAAATTAATCCCGACGACTCTCCCCTGTCTCTTAGCTAATTCGAAATAAGGTGGAATTAAACCTAAAGCTAATAACACAGAAGCGATGATACCAAAGATTAATAATGGCCATGTAGTACCATTTTTGTAAACTTTCTTCAATGGGATAATGAATCCAACTTCCATAGCGACTTGGAATATTAAGAAACCTAAACCTCTAATTAAGATTTGTTTTTTAGGTCTTTGCACTGGTGGGTAATACATAACTTGAAGGTAAACCACCCAACAGAAAAAACCGAATAAATGTGGTTGCAATTGAATTGGAATTGAAGCATCCTCAGAGACAAAGTAAATAGCAAAGAATGGAGCACATGAAGTCCATAAGAACACCATAATTTCACTGAGTCCAGTGGTGTCCTTTTTTATGTAATTATGAATGATCTGAGGGATCATTTGAACACACCAACAGACTGTCCCAATTGTAGCTAAAATATTCACTGTAGTTGAAGTTGACATGTTATTATTATTATTTTTGTTTGATAATCAATCTTCATCTTATGATACCCATTTGATTCATTTAAACGAAAGGACAAACCAGTTAGTTTATATATCAACTCTAATGAAAATTTTTTCAAAATATGGTGGCATCTATTCATAGAAAAATACATGTATTCTGCTCACACATTAAGCCGCAAAGCCATTCATGTCTTCCAAATAGCGCTCCCTCGAAGAAAAAGAAATTGTTTCAACTGGAAAAAATGGTTTCTAACTACCACTTTGGGCATGTCTTTCCATTCACTTGGTGGATTTGACCGTGGATGAAACGGTTTTCAGTGTAGTTCATGATCCACCTCATCGCATTGAAAGGGCAAAAGCTTTTTTTTTCGTTACAAAGTATTGTAATGTCTCAATACTACATTATAATGTAGAGTGACTACACGAAACAACTAGTATACAAGTAAAGGATCATGAACAGTGTGCTTTTTTTTCCCATAAAATTGGAGAGTTCCCACAGAGCCGCTAAATACCAGGGTGGTTAAATACTGGCCTTTTAAACATGTGGATTCCCAAAGTCTTGGACTTGCCTTTATTCCACTATAAGAATTAGCCGAGTCTCACTCCACCAGGAAGGGCTTAAATTAGAAAGGGTGTATGTAAGTTAAAAAAAATTTTTTTTTTTTAGTATTGTACAAAAGTACAAGTGCTACCGATACATACAATAAATAACCTGCACCTTGTACACGATCTGGACCTTCTATATGAACTTTATTAAACTTCCTAAATTCTATGTATTACTTAATCCTATCCAATTCTCACACTATACTTCTATACATCTATTAAATCTCCACCCACCGAGTTTCCTCTTCCACATGCCCCAATGCACTAGCGCAATTTTAAAAAAACTTTTTTTCTTTTTCTTTTAGGGACCTCCTCTATGCTATGTGGCTTTTTATTCTATCCAAGTATCCACCTTCCTAAAGCACTTTATTATTGTATAATAACACTATTGCTCATCATAAGTAAATAGAAAATATTGACATGTTGACATGTATATCCAAAATGGATTAATTATCCTTCCACTGTTTTTCTCTGTGTTATTCATGTGGCTATTGCATGAGTCAATTTATTCGGTTACTCATGGTTGATCACGGTATCCGGTATTTGAACCACGGTTATTGATTAAGAATCAATGTGTGAACCCGTGAACCGTGTGAACCATTGAATCACTTGAATACCTCTTCACTAATTAGTATACGCGCTACCAATGTACTGTACTGTCTTTCTCCACAATTTTTTTGCGATTTCCCGTTTTGCCGATCACGGTAATGAAGTAAATTTGAGCTGTCAACTTGTTTTAATACTATTAATTTCACTCTTTTCTATAATTTTATAATACATTAATCCATTATTACAATGTCTGAAACTAAGAAGGTAATTCAATTCTTATCTAAATTCTCCGTTTGTGATTTATCTGATGCATTAGTTAAATTAAAATTCAAACATGGTGGTTACTTACCAAATTTGATTAGACAATCTTCTAACTCAAAGGGTACTACCATGGTTGGTAGAGCTTACACCGTGTTGTTTGCTCCTAAGGATGATCCAAGACCTGCATTGAAAGGTGGATACATCGATAAATTAACCGAAGATTCAATCTTAGTTATAGCTACTACACCAAACTTACAAAAATTAGAGGCCCCTTACACTAAATTGAGTAATGCCCTATATGGTGGATTGATGTCTACTAGAGCTAATTACTTGAAAAGTAATGGTACAGTCGTTTTCGGTAGAATAAGAGACTTGGATGAACATAAAGAATTAGGTAGAGACGTGTTCAGTTATGGTATCGGATCTACCGCTCATGGACCAGTGGTGAAGATCGTTGGCATCAATGTACCAGTTGAAATCAAAGTGGATGATTACCCAGAACCATACGTTGAAACTATTAACCCTGGTGATTTCATCATGGGGGACGATAACGGTATCGTCAGAGTCGAAGATGGTCCTGAATTAGCTGGGATCTTGGAATACATTCCAAAGAGAGTGGCTGCTGATACTTTAGTCAAGGAAGACATCTTGAAGGGTGAAGAATGTACCCCAGCTCAAAAGAACAGAAGAGCTGGATTATAAGAACTGGATACTTTTTAGTCCTGTTTTCGTTTTTTTTTTTACTTTCCCATTTTTCTTCTCTAAATATTACACTCATCTATTATCGGTAATTAACTAGTAACCCTCCTTCCTCTTAATCAGTACTACTCTAAACAAACCATGTAATCCACAGGTGTCCTCATTCGTCACTGGCTCAACTCAACTCAGCTCAGCTCAGCTCTGTTTCCAAAAAATTTTTTTTTGTCTCTACCGACAAAATAATATTTATTTGGAAACCAAAGTCTCCTTCCCAATTACCACTTACTCTAACAACCCTTATAATATCATACTACTACACAAAAAAACAAACAAATCAATGGTTGCCGATACGACATACTACGATCTATTGCAGGTTTCCACCACTGCTACTGACTTGGAAATCAAAAAGTCATACAGAAAATTGGCCATAAGGTATCACCCAGATAAGAACCAAGGAGATGAACAAGCCGCTGAAGTTTTCAAGAAAGTCAGTGAAGCTTATAAAGTGTTATCAGATAAACAGCTACGGTCCAAATATGATCAATATGGACTTCAAGAGATGTCCCAGGGTAAGATGGATGATCCAGAGATGTTCTTCACACAGATATTCGGTGGGGAGGCGTTCTTGGAA
The DNA here is from genome assembly GCA_001599075.1 of Ambrosiozyma kashinagicola. Lineage (NCBI taxonomy): Eukaryota > Fungi > Ascomycota > Pichiomycetes > Pichiales > Pichiaceae > Ambrosiozyma > Ambrosiozyma kashinagicola. The sequence continues at coordinate 1,187,129 of BCGA01000004.1, forward strand.
TACATTGGTGAATTGACTTTACTCAAGAACCTCCACAAGCAATATGAACTAGAAGCCGAGGAAGAACTTAAACAGAAGAGTGATGAGTATTATGCGGAAAATCCTACCGCTGCTGGAACTTTACATTTACAAAATGGTGAATTTGATAACTTGACGGATGAAGAGAAAGTTAAAAAATTGGAAGAAGAAAGAGAAAAATTAAAGAAGGCCGAGATGGATAAGATGGAAGAGGAAAATAGACAACACAAGGAAGAAATCAAAGAAGAATTAGCTAAGAAATTGGTTGATAAATTAAGTCTATACACAGAAACAGACAAGTCCGATGACGTTGTTGCCTCGTTCAAGGAGAAATTCAGATTAGAGGCAGAAAACTTAAAAATGGAATCATTCGGTTTAGAAATCTTACATACCATTGGTAGAATTTACATTAGCAAATCACGCATATTCTTGGATTCTCATAGAACTTTCTTGGGATTGGGTAGTTGGCTGGGTTCCATCAAGGAGAAGGGTGGTATCATTAAAGATACATTCAAGACTATCAGTAGTGCTATAGATGCCCAGAAAACAATGCAAGAACTCTCCAAGATGAGTGAAAAGAGAGAGGCATACATTAAGGAACAAGAAGATGCTGCTGCTGCTGCTGCGGCAGAGGGTGACGCTTCTACAGAAGGTGGTGAGACAACGACGACGACAACACCTGCTGCAACCACTGATGAACCTAAGACTGAAGAACCAAATAAGGAGGAACCTACTTCTACTACTACGGAAGGTGCAAAGAAGGACAAGGAAGAAGTTATTCCAACGGATGAAGATGTCGCCGAATTGGAGAAACTTTTAATGGGTAAGATCATAGCTGCCGCTTGGAAGGGTTCTCATTTGGAAATCTCATCTACTTTGAGAGACGTTGTGGATTCTATTTTATATGACAAGTCAGTGGAGGAATCGAAAAGAATTGAAAGAGCTGAAGCGTTGAACATTATTGGTCATATCTTCAAGGCTGCTGTGAGATCCAAATGGGAAGCCGAAGAGGCTAGACTCTTTGAGGAGTTAGTCGCTGAGGCTACTCAGAAGAATAGCAAGAAATGATTTCTCACGTTTAGAGCTGTATATAGAATCCCCTATTATAATTTTTTTTGCTTTTTTATCCATTTAATTTTACCTTTCTTAATTAATTAATGAAATACCTATAAGTTGGTATTAATAGTATATACATGTACAGGATTATGGAATATGTGTGTTTTCTTTAACGTCCACTATAGTAGACCTTCTTCATATCGACAAACTTCTTACCTCTTTCAGCAGAAAGTTCTTCAATAGATTTTTGTTTCATGAGGGCTTCCATGGTACACTTCACAACGTTCATTCTGTTTCTAGATCTGTAAACCTTAGCACCCAAATCTTTAATACCGGCACATTGAGCCAATTCGAAAATCATTGGGTTGCATCTTAAGCCAGAACCAGCAGGAGCTGATCTTAAATGCACAATTGATGAAACATATTTGTTTTCGATGTTACCATAGATAGTTCTATCATCTAATCTTGGTATTCTAGTCAAATTCTTCACTGCTTGCCAATGAGCCTTCAAACAGGCTTCTCTTGGAGAGGATAAATCTTTACCCTCACCTATACCTAACATTCCCTTTCTATCACCGGCACACACTAAAGCATAGTAAGAGATGATCTTACCATTACCAGTTTGATTCTTCACCGTTTTCACAACAAGAGTTCTCACTCTTAATCTGAAAATGTAATCGGCATCATACCCGGTTGCCAAGGATAACCGTCTAGCGAAATCTCTTAATTCGGATAGTTGATCGTAAACAATCTCAGAACCTTCAGGTATTTCAGCACCTTGTGGAATTTCAAGGTATGAATCTGGTTTCTTTTGTGCGTGATCAAAGTATGGATCAATAGTAGTCATATCATCTAAGTAATGTGGTGCAAAAACCGAACTAACCTTCTTATTTTTGAAATGATCTGGGTTAATAGAAGATTCGGCTTGCATAATGGATTCCACAACTTTAGGTTCGTAGAATTTAAGTAAATATTGCATATGTCTCAATTTTTCATAGTCAACATTTGGTAAGGTCTTGTTGCTGAGTATAGACGCACTGGAGAATAAACGTCTCCCAGAGACAAGGGGAAGTCTACCAATTATTCTCAAGGACATGATTCAAGAATATTGTATATGTTAGTGTGTGGTAAGCCTAGTTTATTAACTCTTTCACTTTTCCCCATTGAATAAATAATACTTTAAAGAACTCTCTTCTATTTTGGACGAAAACGAAAAATTTTGAAGAAAAACACGGTCGTGTGATATACAAAAAACGACAATTTACACGTGCCACCAAATTGACAGAATAAATATAAAGTGTAAAGTATTTTAGTAAAGATCTATATAAGAATATAAAAAAAGGAATGACTTTTGGGTAAGTTTGAACGCTGTAAAATGAATGAGGGTCAAATACACAATGAATAAAGTAAAAGTTTAGTAAACAAAATAATAGTTAGAAAAAAAAATTAAAAGGAGGAAGCTTAATGCTTCTGCTGTTTGAAGTAAGATGGTCTAGGTGGATCTTCAAACTTAATATGAGGAGGTGGACGTTGATCGGGGCTTGTCACAGGGGTAGCATCACTGGAAGAAACATATGTGGCAGTAGGTGGAGGCACATGCGATTTGTATTCAGAGATCACTGGCATATCAATGTTATGGAATGATTTCACGTCTCCAGCTTCACTTAAACTGGAAACAGAGTGTAACCGATTATCATCATCACTATTGGAATTGATAGCCGATAATGCATCACCCGTTAAACCAAATGTACCAAATGTTTCATTAGCATCACGGTCAACATGAATTGATGGGACCCGTACACGATGGGAAACCTCTGATGGAGTTCTTGAATGGAAAGTGTCATTTCTAGCCACAACACCTTGTCCCCAATTTGATGCAGCATGGGACATCTTTCTAGCCAAATGAGCAACTTTATTGATGGATTGATCAATAGTGGTATTTGCTCTCACCAATGGGGCACCATTGAAATATGGATTAGAATTCACACTATTTTCATCATCAAAGGTAGCCATAGTTTGAGCTCTGTGTAGAGTTTGTTGCATTTGAATTTGATCTCTAAGTTTAAGCTTGTCTCTATCCAAGATGATAGCTCTATCAATAGAATATGGTAACCCTCTATGACGACCTCTGATCATCATTGCAATCATGATTAATTTAGATAGCACAGTAAATTCACCACAGAATGAAGTATCAGTATTAGGGTACCCCATACTTAATCCAACTGTACCATAAGCAGACACAATTTCAAATAAGATGGCCCAAACACTGAAATCTGGATCTCTTTTACTCAATTTTTTATGTTCACAGATACAAATCAAGAACAATCCAACGAAAATAAACCATAAATCGAAAGACAATTGCTTTCTCAAGTGAGTACCAATGAAATTCAGATGACGTTTCTTACCAGTAGCCTCTTGATTTGGTTCTTCTTCAGGGTCCAGATACACACCTAAGGCTTGTTCTTCGAAAACATTTGTTCTTCTAATAGAGATAGCCAAGGGCATGACCGAGATATACATCATGATAAGATAACTCACTTGAATGGCAGGATGAAGTTGAGCCAAGTTAACACAGGAGAATCCTGCTGTTCTAGTAGAGAAGGCCTGAAACAATCCATCTAATGCTCTGTAACCTTTAGGAGTGGTTGCTAAAACATCACTATGGAAATCCAATATCAAGAATAATATCCAATCAATACCATTCAATAAAACTAACACCGCAAACAACCACCAAGTTGGACCAGATGGGAATAATAAGGTAAAGCAACGTCTTGGATGATCTAATAAAAATGATAATGATTCATGTCTCAGAGTTAATGGTCTAGTGAACAGTCTGACGACCCAAATGATAAATCTAAGGAAAATAGGGAATCCGGTGTTACCAATGACAATGAAAAATGAGGCAATAATCAATGTATATGCATTCTTAGAGAAAGACATCATAGAATCTACGGTTAAGGTTAACCCCAGATCATTGAAAATACTGGCAGATGTGAAGAACCCCCACCAAGTAGGTGAAACACCATTACTTCTAATGATGTTGCTATAGTGTTTGTTAGTGACACCATAGATTAAGAAAAACAACAGCACAATAATGTGTAATCCCACATAGTAAGCAGATAATAACACAATGAGCATTTTCAAGGATCTATACTCGACACCACCCAATTCCTTCTTCTGGTCATCCGTCATTGCGACAAACCCAGAGTTTCTACCAATGGTTGGATTCCAAGACAAATAATGGGTCTGCAAATGAGGGTACATGTTAGTCAAATCTTCGTCAGATAAATTCTCAAGATCACTCATACTTTTCATACTGCTCATCGTGGATTTAGTCTTTGTCAATTTTCTACTCAATTTAGAGAATTTTTGACCAGCCTGAGATTTCATCCGATGTTTTTCAAATGTTGTTGATGGTTTCATCTCGTGAGATTGAGTATGTTCATGTGATGGAGGTTTAGCTGGAACAGTGAACGCCACACGGGATGGCACTCTATTCATGGGACTAGAATCTTCACCAATTCTAGGAACCGCCGGTGGCGATACACGTTGATCACTGACATCACTCTCAGAAAAGTAGTCTGACCACTCTCTATCCGAATCAAATTCTGCACTGGCACTGTCAGAGTCAGGGTGGTAAGGACTACTAACACTGAGAAGCTTGGGTGGTGCATGCAATTGAGCATCTGGGGGAGTTTCTTGCCGTAATCCGGATCCGTATCCCTCTTCCATTTTAGCTGTGACATCCATTTCATGAAGTTCATCCTCGACGAGTTCCTGTTGTTGCTTTTGTTGTTCTTTAAGTCTTTGTTGTTTTCTTTTCTTGTGGTAAGTTCTGTGTCTATGATGGTGACCAGGCAATCTTGGCTTTTGTCGTTCTGCTGGACCTTTAATCTTAAGTGCTGGACCAGATTCTGCATCATAATCATTTTGTTGTTGATTATGTTGGTTCATGGAGATGGACATGTAAATATCTCTAGGATTGATTTGATGACTTCTCCGTTTAGAAGGTGGCTTTGGCAGACTGGCAAATTTGATATCTTTTTGCTCTACATCAATAGGAGCACTGATATCTCTATTGCGCAAATCATCTTCCTCGGAATCACTTGGTTCACTATAATGTTGGGGTTGCTGGTATTGTTGTTCTTGTTCTTGTTGATGTTGATGTTGATGTTGATGTTGATGTTGTTGATATTGTGGCTGTTCATCTTCTTCATTTGATTCTGGAGCTCTTTTTTCAACTTCCTTTATATTTTCGAGTTCAATTTCATCAACGTATTTCCCCTGTGGTAATGTTTCTGGGGAAGTGTTTGAACTAGATGAACCTTGGAAAATTTTCTCCTTTCCCTCTGCAAGTTCATCCAGTTTATGTTCATCAAATTTCTGATTGGCCTCACCAGCTTGATATTTATGCAATCTTGAACTTAAATCTTCTGATGCATTATGGGTATCATATGTCTTTGCTTGACCCGTATGTGTACGATTCCAGGTCCCTGTTCTACTAGGTTTCATTGAATTAGTACGAGCGTGGCTCATCATTGTTTGTGTTCTTAAGAAATTCAATGTGGCGGTCTTTCTCATACGATGATTTCTCTTAGATAATTCTCTAATTCCATCGAATTCCTTTTCATACCAATATAATCTAATGAATGTAATAGAAGAATGGATGAAAATTGGTGTTGTAAACATGGCGATGATGTAGATCACAATTTGTTGATAAAGATCGAGTGCATTCAAATTGACGGTATTTAATCCAGCTTGAGTGGAGGCCCCCACTGAGAAGAAAAGACAATCTATGTATGCGATATCCTTGATTGGATATAAGATTATGGACCCCACTATTGACCAAGTGATAAGATAAAAATAATGTGCACAGACAAAGTTCGGTATAAGACGTTTGACGTAAGGTCCAAGGATGGCCCATAATTTATAAGATATAGCTCTCAATTTCACACCCAAACTATCCTTCATCATTATTAGGGATGATCCTCTCCGCAGGACGGAGGGCCTCTTAGTTGGATGCAGTAATCGATCTCTCAAGGAATTCATTTGTTTTCTTATTGACAGAAAGTTACCTGGTTTTCAAAAGTAAACAAAACAACTAATAAAGATATTCTTGTGCAAAAAAATAAAAGAACACAAACTGTTAAGCAACAGTGAAATCGATCCTAGGAGGAGTTTAATAAATGAAATGAAAGATAAGTAACTGTAGTATCTATTAATTTAAGTTGTTGTTATTGTTAACCTAAAACTAAGTCCCAATTTTTTTTTATAATTTTTACTACAAGCGCAATAAATTTCAAAATTAAGTACTCTGGGCGTGGGCATTGTTATTCATATTATACAAGAGATTTAGGGTATACAGTTATTTATCTTGTTCAACTGGGTCATGACCCTCAAGGATAGCCCTAGCTAATTCCAAGTCGGCCACAGATGGTTGACTAGCGGTGAGATCTGGGTGATCATGATCATGGGAGTGGTCAGTGTGATGGTCACCTGGGTGATGCTGTTGAACTGAGTTGCCGTGTACTTGATGTGATGTAGTATCTGCATTAGGGTCATCATCGTCTTCATCATCATAGGTGAAGTTGGCAATGTTCATGTGGTACTCCGATGGCGAATGATGTGCATTATATTGAGAGTAACTGGTGAAGGTGGATGTCTCCAGGGGGGTCTTCGTAGATGGAAGAGTGAGGTGATGGTGATGGTGATGGTGATCTTGCTGTTGTTGTTGCTTACCTTGGTGATCAGAGTGGTGCCGCGTTGGGTCTTCAATACCGACAACGTCACTTATAGTAGTGGTGTATTGCATGTGATCCTCATATTGTGAAATATCGGGGTATGCCTGATCGACGGGTGTTGGATCAAATGTGGTGTCATGAGTGGATATATTGTATGTGGCCGTAGTGACTGGACCAGCAGTGGCAGGTGTTGTTGTTCTTGTAGTAGCAGTGGTAGGTAGAGTAACCACTGCCTCTGCTGCTGCCTCTGCGACACTCTCTGAACTTTGAACTCTACGTTGAGCCACTTGTGACCGTTTAAGTGATGACTTTGCTGGATCTTTACAATCTTGACATTGCCTAATCACTTGAGTCACTGTTTCCTTGATTTTATACCAATAATATTTCTCACATAATAGTGAAGTCACTCTATTAATTCCTAAATGACCCTCCATGTGTGCAGCCTTAGCGACGGCAAATTGTTTCTGTGGCGTGTCTATCACTTCTTTGCCCTTCATAAATAATTTCCCATCTGTTATAGTGTAATGATATGAAAGAGCTCTCAATCTAGCCTTATCAGCTCTTGTGAATATCTCTGGGTATTGACCCGTCAACAAGTATTTCCGAATCATTTCGAATTTCGATGTATTCTCATCGAGACTTGGATCTAAATCTGTACCATAAGTAATGGCATCTATTAATGTATCTTTAGTACTCTTCAATAATCCACAACCTTTCACTTTACCTATTCTTTTGAAATTTAATCTTTCTAATATCTTCTTTGCAGGAACATTTGTTTCAAATATCAATTCAATCATACAATAGGAATAACCTAATCGAGGTGCCCAAGTTAAGAAACATTCAGCTAATGTAGTACCAATACCTTTATCACGAATACCTGCATTGACAAGAAAATTCGCAGTACACACGTGTGATGATCTCCCCGGATAACTAGATTTAATGAAGAGTGTACCTAAACATAATTTAGCCCAATCTTTGATAGAACAATCATCCACTAATTTAGGTTCATCACCTAATACCATCACTGCAGCGAATTGACCAAACCAATAATCTCTAAATTCATCTAATGTTAATGGTTCAAAAAATGGTAATGTATCACCTCTCACTATTTCATCATTAAATTCTTGAGTCAAGAATTCCATTAAGTTCGTGGGCACTTGTGATGAATGAAACACTGGATATATTGTAGCGGTGGTTTCTTTATCCTCAAGTAACACAGTCACTCTCTCTATAGATGCAGAATAACTATAATGAGGTAGATAATGGTTTCTCGAGAGTATCAGATTATTGAATCCACCCATTGTTTATATGTATTTATGTAGAACTCTTTTGAATACAAGTCTAGTAATACTAGTATTGAATTTTGATCTTTTGATATTGACGTATTTGAAAACCGCGTTTTGTTTGGCAGAGAAACAGAGAAGATCACGTGCACCGGGTGTTCACAGCCAATTGGTAAATGATGGGTCATCTCATTAGTACTGGATGACTAGTTTACAGTGGGAGTTTAAGCTTAGTGAATATGAATATAAATCAATGATTGGTAAGTCATGCAAGTATATTAAGTGTAATATAAATGATTAGTAGAGTCACTTAGGGTGTTGTATACTTAAGTTTTTTTAGTCCCCGAAAGTAGCAGCAGTTAATTGTCATACTGAAATTACTTAACTAGACTTCTAATTTACAATCCACGGATGATTACAAAAATAGAATACCCCTTAACAAGGAAAGATTTATTCCCCATTGATAACAGAAATTAAAAAAAGAAAACCCAGAGATATCAACCTACCGTTTTAGAGTCAGTGAATTGACTAACTAAGGAATTCAAAGCCTCCTTTAACGGTGTCATTTGACGGCTTATTACAATTACTGTATATACTAATGAAATTTAAGATCTTGAATTTTCCGTGATCACTAAATACATCGAAAACAGATATATATAATTTAATTATAAACTACGCCCTGACCTGTCTCGGTATGACTATTTTATCAGATTAATCAATTAAAATTGTAATCTTTAAAATACGGTCAAGCCACTTTCGGTAAATGAAATTTTGCTTTTTTTTTTGGCAAACTTGAAATTTCTGGGGATATAGATATCCAACATTCTTTCTCTTCTTCTTTTCCCTTTCTTCTTTTTCTTTCTTTTCTTTAACTATATATATAAATACACTAGACATTTATTACCTTTGAAAGTTAATAGAAATATTCAATTCTTATTAAACTCTCAATTGCAAAAAAAAAATATCTAGTTCCGTTATCTTCAAATAGCAATTATATTTATATATTATATATAATTCATCAAAATGTCTGAATCAACATCTGATCATCATCCAGATGCACCAAAGTTACCAACTGGATGGATTGCAGTTTGGGATGAAGTATGTATTTGTTATTATTCTCTACCAACTCAATTGACTTTATAAATTACTAACATTTGCTTATAGGAATTCAAAACTTATTATTATGTGAATACCGCCACTGGTGAATCACAATGGACTATTCCAACTGATCCAGTGGCTGCTACAACCAATGCAGCTCCAGCAACTCAACAACAAGCTGCACCAGTTCAACAACAAACTCCACAATCTGCACCAGTTCAACAAACTCAAGAAACTGCTACTGGGGAAACTCAAGATAGAGGTTTATTAACATCATTAGCATCAGCAGCTATGTCTGGTGGTAGTAACAACAGATATGGTAGTTCAGGTATGGGCGGTATGAGTTCAGGTGGTGGAATGGGTTCATTATTAGGTTCATTACTTAGTGGTGGATCCGGTGGTGGAATGAGTAGTATGTTAGGTGGTATGAGTGGTATGAGTGGTGGTTCATCACAACAAGGTTATTCTGGATCTGGTTACTATGGTGGTCCATATCATGGATCAGGATTATCTAGTTTATTAGGTGGTAGCAGTGGTATGAGTAGTATGATGGGTGGTGGTATGAGTGGTGGTCAAAGTAGTGGACGTCATTCATCTGGTCATTCATCTGGTGGTGGTATGGGTGGTATGTTTGGTGGTGGCCAAGGTGGTGGTATGGGAGGTATGTTTGGTGGTGGCCAAGGTGGTGGTATGGGAGGTGGATTCGGTGGTAGACCAAGTGGTGGACCAGGCGGTGGAATGGGAGGTGGAATGGGTGGTGGAATGGGTGGTGGTATGGGTGGTGGTGGATGGTAGATACCTCTACTGATCACTGGCTACGCTATTTTTCCTTCTATTTTACTTTTGTACCTTCATGTTCGTTAATCCGTTTATTTGTTTTTTTTGAAACTTTTATTATTCTATGAAAAAAAAAAGAATCTACTTTTTTTTTAAAAAAATCTACTCTTTTTATTATCTAAAGATTACTGTAATTGTAATAGAAAAGATGTATAATATTTATATATATAATTTTTTAATATTTTTAATAAGGGATAAAAGATAGGAGGGTTAGTTTAGGAATATATATATTTTTTTTTCATTTTCCTCTATAAAAAAACCTTCAACTTTGAAACTTCTCAAGAAAAGACAAAATAAACACTAGTTGGATATAAGGCAAAACAGGAAAAAAAAAGGAAAAAACACAGGTTGATAAAAAGAAACAAAAAAACAGAAACAAAGAAAGGAGGGGAAAGGAGTTGGTTAGTAAGTAATATATATAAAAAAAAAAGGTAATTAAAAAGGATAAAAATGTAGGAAGGGATAAAAAAAAAAAGGAGTGGAAAGGGAAGAAAGGTAGGAGAGGTAAGAGAGTATAGGCAGTAAGAGCTCAAAGCAAAATTGTGAACACAATTGGAAGAACAATATAGAAAAACACAAGTGGATGGGAAAATGGAACTAAGGTGATATTAACAGAAAATCATTAAGTAAAGGGAAGCAAGAGGTCAAAAAAAAATCATGAATGGGTCATTTTTTATGCGTCTGTATATAAAGGAGAGGGAGGATAGGATAGGATAGGGGGAAGAATGATAATATTGATTATCTTCTATACATGTAATTCATTGGATTTGGACCATTATTTTGTTGTTTACCCCAACCACATTTTAATGGTCTACCATTAATGGTGAAACCAGATAATTGGAAAATAGCCAATGCAGCTCTTTCATGAGAATCATAAGAAACAAATGCACAACCCTTTTCTGGATGAAATTTAAAATCAACAATGTAACCAAAATTTTGGAGTAATGGAATTAAATCATTTTGAGTTGTGAAATGAGCTAAATTACCTAAATAAACAGTGCATTGCCAATTTGGTGATTGTCTTAAAATCATTTCATAAGATTGTGGAGGCACAACTTGTTGTTGAATACCATTTTTAGATCCGACACCGGCACCATTTAATTGTTGTTGTTGTTGTTGTTGTTGTTGTTGTTGTTGTTGTTGTTGCTGTTGTTGTTGTTGTGGAATACCACCAGTGGCACCGGCACCACCGACTGCACCTAACAAGCTACCAGTGAGTCCACCATTTAATGGGATTCCCTGGGCACCTCCGTTACCTAATTGTTGACCAACGAGTCCACCTGCGCCACCACCGATTAATTGATTATGGTGGTGATTATGGTGATTGTGGTTACCCTTAATGTTTAATCCACCATTTGGACCGCCCTGGTTTGCCTTGTGAGCTGCCCAATTTAATCTAATAGCACGGCCACCCAAAATTTCACCATTCATTGTTTGTAGGGCCTTCTCTGCGTCTTGTAAATCTTGGAATGAGACAAATCCGTAACCTCTAGATCTACCAGATTTCATATCCCACATGACGTTAGCTTGAACTTTTGATGGGAATTGAGAGAATGCCTCATTTAATGAATCATCGTTAACCATTGGAGATAAATCACCGATGAATAAATTATAAGCGTCAGTTGTTTTAACTTGTTGAGTTTGGAATGCCCAACTTAATTTAATTGGGTAATCAGCTAAGAGAGTACCGTTAAGAGTTCTCAATGCATTTTCAGCTGCTGCGGTGTTATCGTATTCTATGAAAGAATAATGGAAACCTGGTTTATTTTTGTCGTACAGTAATTTAACACTTTGAATTGGTGAACCACCTGATGAAAATAAATCTCTCAACATTTGTTCAGTGACAGATTTGTGGACACCACCGACGTAAAGAATTGTCTTTGATAATTCACGGCCACCATCAACGGCGTTAGCCATATTAATTTGTTGTTGTTCTTCTTGAGTTGGTTGAGTGGTAGCAGAGGTAGGAGGAGCAGCGACACCAGTTTGTTGAGTTGGAACTTGAGTGGTGACCTGATCAGCAGCCTGTTGAGGTTGTTGTGGGGGTTGTTGTTGTTGTTCAGTAGACATTATGTGTGAATTGGAATTGGGGGGAGAAAAAAAAAGATTCTGCTATTTGAGATTATTTTTTTTTTAAATAGATGTAGTTTTGAATTGAAAAATTGGAATTTTATAAACTAGATGAAATACCAATTGAAATTAAATGGATGATGTGATGTTGTTTTTCTTATAGTGTGTATATAAAAAAAAACAAAAAGGAGAAAAAAAAATTCAAAAGAGTTCTAAGTTTAGTAAAGAGGACGTTTCAGAAAGGGGAATTTTCAAAAAAAAAAAAAAACCTGTGTATCTTTTTTGTATTTTCGATTCAATAAAAGTTTTAGGGAGAATGAATTCTTGAATAGTAATGAATTCTTGTATATATGGTTTCCTTTTTTTTAAATTAAGAATGAAAGAAAACTAATAGAATAAAGAAAGATAAAAATGGGCTTCTAAATTTTTTTTTTCTTTTTAGATTTTTGGATGAAAAATAAAATAGATGAACAAGAAATAAGAATTATCTTCTTAGTAGATTTGTTGTTGTCAGTTTTTTTTCTTAGTTTTAATAAAACTTATATGATTTTAATATATTAAAAGAAAAGAAGAAGAAGTGATTCAACAAAAAAAAAAAAAGACGTTCACAAAGGACAAATTACCCAAACCAAAAAAAAAAAAAATTCAAAAAAAAGCCCTCTCTAAAACTAGCTCTATTGTGTAAAACGATTTACGATTGGGTATTATTAAGACACGCGAGAATTGCGAAAAAAAGAAAAGATTACCCGGGGGAAACTAATCGGGGGTGGGGGCGAAGGGGATCTAGATTTGACAGGAGAGAAGGGGAACGAGTATTGTGTGCACGGGGTTCCCACTGTCCTAGTGGGTGTTTAAGTAAAACTTTATCGAGAGGTATGCAAACTTTAATTAATACTAGTGTTGGGCTCTGTTAAGTCGATCGACTTAATTAATGTTATTACGTCATTAAATTATTTATTACACGTGATATATTTATGTATATTTATTGATTATTACTTGTTATTAGTTATTTTATTTATTATAATAATACATCTACTAATATTACAATTACTATTCATCACAATATTTTATCAACAAATTTATTTTTGAATTACACAGAATTTTCTGAATACAAAGACAACAAATAAAGCCAGAAAAAAAAATTTAAAGCTCAAGAAAAAAAAAAAAGCTCAAAAAAGTTCAACAGCTGACCTTGAATTAGAGAAATACATCGATATTTATAATAACGAGCCTTTCTTTATTTAAATTTATTGTATTTATTACACTTATTTTACTTCCATCTATTAACTCATAGATATACACATTTTGTCTTTTGTATATACTACAACCAATATTCAACTATTCAAATACTTAACTACAATCCACCAATCCACCAATCCACCCAACAAGTTTTTTTCCCCACAAAAAAAAAATATTTCATATCAAATGTCCGATTCACCAAAAATGTCAAGAGTTCATACTTCAATACCTGATACTAAATCAGCTATAGATAGATCATTACCAGAATTTCCAGCTGCTAAACCAATAGATGAAGATAATTATTTTAGATTACATAGACCTCCAACTTATTTATCACAAATTTCATCTGATTGTGCTGAATTCATTAATTACCATAATATTCGTAATAAAAAAATTGTTTTAGTCACTTCAGGTGGTACCACAGTACCATTAGAAAATAATACAGTTAGATTTATCGATAATTTCTCTGCAGGTACAAGAGGTGCAACTTCAGCTGAATATTTCTTAGAAAATGGTTACGCAGTGATATTCCTTCATAGAGAATTCTCTTTATTACCATATTCACGTCATTACTCTCATACAACAAATTGTTTCTTAGATTATATGACTGAATCAGAAGATTGCTCTAAAGTGGAAGTTGACCAAAAATTTCAAACTGAAATGTTAATAGTGTTGAAAAAATATAGACACGCAAAGGAAAACAATTTATTATTATTGGTGCCATTCACTACGGTTCACCAATATTTGTTTACTTTAAAATTGATAGCACAAGAATTATCAGTTATTGGTCCAAATGCATTATTCTATTTAGCTGCAGCGGTGTCTGATTTTTTTTTACCTTCATCTAGAATACCTGAACACAAAATTCAATCAAAAGAAGCTGGTGGTAAATTGGTTGTCGATTTAGAACCGGTCCCCAAATTTTTGAGTAGATTAGTCGATTCTTGGGCCCCCGTGGCCATGATTGTATCATTTAAATTAGAAACTGATGAATCAATATTAATTAAAAAGGCACAAGAAGCACTTAAAAGATATAATCATCAATTAGTTATAGGAAATTTATTACAAACTAGAAAACAACAAGTTGTATTTGTCACAGAAAATGATTCAAATTGGATTAAATTAAATGATCAAGATATTTTAAATGAAATTGATATAGAATCTATTATTGTACCAGAAGTTATTAAAGCTCATGGTAGTTGGATCGAAGATATAAAACGAGAGGGCTTTTAAAAAAAAATTATATATTGTTTTATAAAAATGCAATTCCAATACCATATTGGATTCCCCTCCGTAAATCATCATTACTATGACAAGTTATAGGAATGACAAAATTTAATTCTAATCTAGCAGCAGGGTGTGCATACATTAATCCAATACCTGTGCTAACACTGGGTTGCCTAATTAAACTTTCTAAATTAGTTTTATCTGTAATATTAATTAAATTACCACCATTGATGAATGAATGTAATTTAAAATTAGATTCTTTATTCAAAATTGGTAATGATTGGAAATGACTCAATCCAATTGCGAAAAATGAATCACCACCTGTTGTTAAATTCATTTGTCTTGGTCCTAATCCAGATAATAAAAAACCTCTAATATCATTTGAACCACCTAATTGAAATTTATCCATAACATGAATTGAATCATTGTGTAATGATTTAATTAATCCAAATCTAAAATTTAAATTAAAAATTGATTTATCATTATAATTAAAAGCTTTACTCAATTCTAATTGATTTTTGAAAAAACGACAACCAGGTATAAGTGAATATTCCATCGATGCCTTAATTAGTGAACCAGATTTAGGTAACACCATGCCATCTCTAGTATCTTTCGAAATTGTATACGTTATACTAGATTTAATTGAATCTCCTGAATTAAATAAAAAATAATCATTAATTAATGAATTTGATCTATAATTATTTGGTGATTGAGCAATTCTGATACTTCTTATTAAATTTTCTATTGATAATTCGTGATTAAATTTACCTTCAAATGGTAAATAATTTGTTGTCAATTTATTTGTTATACCATTAATTAATTGTTCATGATACGTTGTATAATCAATAAATCTTGATGAATGATAATAAATACTATCAAATTTTAAATTTGGTTGATTCAACACTGGTGATTGATAACTCAATAAATATTGTGATTTATTTCTTGATCCAATATTATTTGATGTAACATTTGTATCTAAATTTAATAATTCACCACCACCAAATATATTTTTCCATTGTAATGTAATGTATCCATCACCTTCACCATTCCCCACATTTGTACCAACTTTCATAAAAAATTTTTTAACTGGTTGAACATCAACGTTAGCTATTATTTCTAATGCATTCAATGGTAAATAAGGTGATCTTCTATATGGTGTTTCAAAATGCATTCCAATATTTTCTATTGCACCAGTTTTAGTAAAATTAAAAGTTGTCTCATCAACATTTTTCAAAAAATCTTTTAATGTAACTGTAGGATAATTCAATAATGGTGACAATTGTCTTCGAAGAAATGTATCTCTAAAATTTGTTGAACCACCTTGAACATTAACTTTTGATATAAATACAGGTCTATTAGAATTTTCAGTTAATGCATCTTTCATAACACCTTGATTATAATCTATTATTAATTCTTGTCTTTTCAATTCTAATTTTTCTGACTCCGTCAGTTCCTTGAGTTTATTAGAAGTGTCATACGTATGCATGAACTTCTCACTATGTGATTCATCTAAACTCATAACTACTCAAAATAAAACACTTTTCAATATATCACTTAACATATAAAAAAAACATGTTCACAAAAATAATAATAATAAAAAAAAAAAATCGACCCGAAATAAAAGTAGTGTATCACACAGACTGGAGATGACACGGACTCTTGGTATGACAGTTGACAGATACTTAAATCTATTTCATTAGCTTGAGGTTAAAAGTTTAATATTTACTAGTTATTAAAAATTGACATCCAATAATCAATATTTGAAATGTTTCACAAATCACTAATTATCTCCTTATATTATTCCATAATCTAATACTTTTTTACTTACTAATATATGGGAACCAGATTTGTTTTTAAAGTTACCTGCAATTAAATTAAAAATAAACTTTAAATCTGCAACAATCATCCCAATTTAGAGGTGGTTCAGATTTGGAAAAGAAAATTTTTTTTCTTCTTCTTCTTCTTCTGATTATATATTATTTTATACTATTCTAGATTTATAGTATTTGTAATGTAGTACTCCAGATTGTAAATTGATGGGGGAAGTATTTGAAAGTAGAATTTATTTGATATAACTATGTTTCAGCTGGAAAAGTTTAATTGATTGTCTTCTTGTAATTACTCCATAAACAAGCCGCTTGATGAAATCTATACCTGTAAAGAACATTTTATAGACTACCGCTAGTATCAACAATTCATAAGCATTTATATATTATGCGTGTATTTACACATTAAATTGTGGTTGTAAGGAGTGGTTATACAATACAGAAATCTACATTACTAGGTGATTACCATATCTGTCTCTCTTTCATACTCTCGGTCTCCCTAAACATTAGACATCCCCAACAACCTATACTTTGTTTAATGCAATATTGAAGATTTAGTTCACTAAATTAAATACAATAAAATAAGTATTCATGTATTCCCCCCCTGCCCCAGGAGAGAATAGCAAGAGTGAGTGTAGTATGCGGGTGTTTCTTTTTTCGGTTTTTTTTTTTTCAGTTTACTTTTTTTTTCTTTTAACCACAACCTTTATATTATAAACAACGTTGTATAATCTAATAACAACAATTCAAACGGAGAAAATATAATTCACTCATTTTCAGTCTTGTCGATTCTACAGAGATCGACTGGGTTCAGATCGGACCGTACCTACTAATCTATTTTTTTTTTTTTGAAATCTCACAGATATAGCATACATACTACTACTACTAGTTGTAAAAAGTCCATTTAAATTACTGTATCTAGCAACAGGACACATCCAAAAAAAAAAGAAACTAACGTTCTGTTGTTTAGTTTCATTTTACCTTCTAAATATACACATATTACACTTGTAGACATACATACGTACACATTGAAATATTAAAACTAATGAAAGGACAGAAAAAACAGAACACAACCACTATGAACTTCTCACCTTCTATTAGATTCATCAAAAGTTGATATTAGTATCACACTGCAAAAGTAGGATCTACTCTTGTTAAGCGACATAACAAATTCCGTATAGTCCAATATCTTACTTAATTGTTTAATTACAATAATCACTGTGGTTTAATCTTAATTTTAATAATGGAAATTATTTTTTTTTCTTTTTCTGTTGTTAGAAAAGAGAATAATATAGTTTTTTTTTTAAAACTTTAATAAATATCTTAAGAATAACCAATTTTAATATTCTATTAACTATATAACTACATTATTCTATTATATATTCATCTAATTCCATTATAAGATAGAATTAACATGTACAGTTAGTCTTGTCTTCACCGTTCTCCGGTTATAACTTTTTGCCGAACGGTAGCAATTACTATTCTTCCCCAGGGGGGTTGGCAAGCCGTACCCGCGGTCGCGGTCGCGGTAGCTCGACACACTGGCTCACCGACACACCGGCATAAGTTGCATCTGCGGCTTTCTTCTGCCGAGATGATGCTAGCGCTAGCTCCCCAGTTCTCACTGATACGCCGGCGCCCTTTATACTTCGTGGTTGTCGACTAAGTTAGTACTATGACCTTATGTATAGTAGAAGCAATTAATAAATAGATTTAACTGCAGTTAATTATTTTAATATGTGGATTGAATATGACTTCTGCAAGGTTTACTTGCTATCAATTAATGTATACTAGAACTACTTGTCATTTTAAATTCGACAACCAAAAATATAATTTATTAATAATATATTGTAGATATAATATTGAATGACACTAAACTTTATGTTGGTGAAAAAAAAATATTATGGAAGCACAACACAACAAACTACTCGGTACTATCTTGAATACTTGTGACATGACTCTGAATTTTTTTTTTAATCAAAAGGATATGAATTTTAACAGTTCTAATGATTGTATAGAGATATGACTCGAGGTTATATCAAATCATAAAGAATATTATTGATTTGAAAAACAAGAACACTTGAAAAAATTTATTTTCATATATCTAATAGTTTTTATTAAAAACCAAGGGAGTTTCCTCGGGAATATAGATTTACCCATAAATGCCTATAATAGAAACCATTAATGTATCAATTTTAAACAATCCTTCAACACTTAAATCTAGCCCAATATAAAATTGCTAAGATGTATGAACACACACAAGAAAATAAAAAAGTTTTTCCGCTTTTTAATGACGTTACATACATACCAGCTGTGCGGGCTCTCTCGATCGATCCTGCACTCTCTCATGGTWTTTYTCTCTCYCCCCCCCCCCCCCCCCYCCMGCAMCCGTTGTCGACAATTCTTTTTGCATTCTTTCAGTCTGGCTTAGACCGGTCTTCTACACGATTGTAGTAGCTTAGTCAGTATTAGGTATTCCAGAAAGATACCGAAATGGAGAAAACTCCATGGTTTCTTATTCCTATTCTTGTTTCTTCGTTGTCTTTCATTTTTTTCTTCTTTTTTCATTATATTTTCTCTTTCCTTTCTCTTCTTATAATCATTTATAGAAAATACTAACTTAGTTGAATTGTCCCCATTCACTATTCGTGTTATTATCCATTTCACACTTTGAGATAATACACATAAAAGCCAAAAAAAAAAATAGAACAAAGCATTTCCAGGGATCACACATATTTTTATTTGATTTTTCACTATCATTAAAAAAAAAATAGAACCACAAAATCGATTCAATAGTGGTGTTCCTATTATCATTACTATAATTCAAGGTATTCACCAACCCCGTGAATTCTACAGTCATTCCACTGGAAAAACAAAAGAATTAATTTTTTACCGGAACTTTTCTCTCCTATTTCCAATTTAGCAAGCATTCCAGGCTTTGGGGAACAAAAAAAACATAACCGGCACAACAGCGTATTATCTCCCCTCATTGACTTCTATCTAACTTAATTAACTATAGGTTTTGATATTTCAACACTGATATTCATACTAGTATCATATAATTCCCTACAAAACTAACGTTTTTTTTAACCGAAAAGATCAACTGTATTATAGATCAAAATAAAGGAAGAACCAAAAAAAAAAATATTTTTTTGTCTCCTTGCATTTATTTTTAATACTTATTTGCACTCCATTTACGTTGTCCTTTTAGAACCCAACACATGAGTCTTGAAGAAGAAGACCTCAAAAGAAATCATGAACTAATGGAAGAATACAGATCGATGAAGAGATTCCACAATTTAGATGCATCTTCATTCCATAAAACTGGAACTCAACAACAAGAGACTCAATCTCAGGCTCCACTAGAAACACAACAACAAGAATTAACTCCACAACAGGGGTCCCTCCAACAAACACCAACGCCGACAACAATTACTACACCCCATGATCTTCCACCTCATCAACATCATCATCACCTAAATGAACCTAATTTAACGGCTGCCCATAATGAGAGTTCTCCAGCTATTGAAGACACTGCTTCCGATTCCACTGCAAAGACTAAAAAAACTAAACGGTCTTCTAAAGCATGCATAATTTGTCATCAACGGAAAATTAAATGTGATTTAGATTCAAAGGCTGATGGTGAAAAATGTTCAAATTGTGATGAATTAGGTCTTAAATGTGAAATCTATAAAAGAAAGAAAAGAATTAAGAAATATCAAATTCATGAAAATTTAAAACAATTAATTGAAAAAACCACTACAGAGAAATTATCAACTATAAGATTAGATCCAATTGCTTTATTGACCAACTTTGTGGGTAGAACTAAAGTTATCGGTCGTTTACCAACCGTTAATAGTGTAGCTGCTATTCCGGGTGAATCCGAAATTTTCAATTCATTTGCACAATTCGATGATGAATACGATATTAAACCAGGTAAGAATGTCAATGTCGATGTGGAAACTCTCATCAGTCCAAGAACTCTGAAATTCCTCACTGATGAAGGTTGCTTCAATTTACCATCCAGAGATTTATGTGATTTATACATTAATGAGTATTTTAAAAGAGTTCATCCGGCTGCTCCTTTAATTAATAAAGAACAATTCTTAAAAGATTACGCCGATTTGAATAATCCACCATCGTTGTGTTTATTATTGGCTGTGTTGACAGCTGGTTCAAGAGACATCAATGAACCGTGTGTTAATGAACAACAACGGAATGCTCAAAATAGAGTCACAGGTATTTTATTTAAAAGAGCAGCTGAATTGATTACCCATTTTTCTGATGTTGATCGTATCAGTCATATGCAAGCTGTCATTTTATTAGGATTTGTGGGGCCATCTGATAATCCAACTGCTATCAAAGGTCCAATGAAAAAACCTCCTGCATTTTGGAATCAATTAGTGGCATTTGATTGTCATGCATTAAGAATGCATATAAGTATTCCTGAAAATATTACTTCAGAACCAGATAGATGTGCTTGTAAGAAAATATTTTGGTATTTATTCCAACAAGATGCATTTTTACATATTTCATCTGGTCAATCAATGTTATTCAATGTTAATGAAGTTAGATTACCTAAATTATGCTTGGAAGATTTCAGATTTGATCAAGATTTGAGTAATTCAACTAAAGGATTCATGATTGAATCTATGAATTTTGCTGAATTAGTGACTTACATTTCTAAGAAACAAGAAGCAGCTCAATCATTGGCAGACAAAGGTTTACCATTTCAACATATCACTGTGGAATGTGATTACTTATTAAGTGATTGGTATACTACATTACCAGAGGAATATCAATATAAAGTATTTGATCAATCTACTCATAACATTTATTCTGCATTCTTGGCTATAAATTATTATTTATTATTGGCAACCATTCATACTAAAAATGTTACTAGATGTAAGGGGAACGTTAATTATCCTTCTTGGGGGATTCTATTATTGTCATCCCTTTTGTGTTATAGAATAGTTAGCAAAACTAGAAACCATAATAATTGGTCTTCCCTATCTACTAGTGATTTGATTTATTTGTTTCAATCTGCAAAATCTATGATCTACTTTATAGACACTGATGATAAATTAATTAGAACCACTACTAATGATATTGTTATGAATAGTTTAGAAATTTTCAAATCGGAAACATCAAGACATGGAACATCTGTTTTCTTTTTACGTACAATTGAGGGGTTACACGGGAACAAACAAAAAAGAAAACAATTAATAGATAATTTATTAGGTGAAAATGCATTGCAAGAATTCACTTTGAAACGTTTCAGTGATAATGCTATTCGTGCATTTGCAGATCCATCCACTACTACCCCTTGTGATCCTGAAATTTTAAATTCCTTCGATCCAAAAAGTTTGTTTCCTAGTCTTGTTTCAATTAAATTGGAAGATACTGATGATTCATTGTTAATTGATGCTAAAAATACCAAGATCTCAATTGCCTCATTGGTTACTAATTCAGCTAATTCATCCGATATGTCATCTCCATCAGCTGATTATGCATATATCTTGGATAAAATAACATCTAATTGGAATCCAAAATACATCATTTAAAAACAAAATAAACACATTTAATAAAAACATACATCAATTTATAACATAATAGACCTCCTTTTTTTTTTCTTTTGCTGTTCTCCATGATCCACTTTTTATATACTTTTTTCATCTAGCATTCTTTATTGCTTTGCTAAACATACTGTTTTGCATATTTCTTTTCATGTCATGACTTTTACTTGCTTTGTCTCTTTTTTCACTTTTCCTTTTCCTCTCTTTCATTTTGCTTCTTTCTCTTTCTTTTATAACTTTCTACACGTGTAAAATTAGAATACAATAATTATAGATATGCTTTATCTTTTTTTTTCTGTTATCAAAAAGTGCTAGAAGTATATTAATAAGAATTCGTAACTGAAAATAAATAAATAAAGAGGATAAAAAAATAAGTTTTATAAGTGATAGTAAAGTCAACAATAATCAATAAAGAAGCAAAAAAAACAAGAGTAGGAAATAAAAACCTCGGGGCAGACAAAAAGCTGGACATATTCTAAAAAATCTAATAGGTGTCAACCAAACATTGGAACCCAATTCAAGTATTTAAACCATGTTGGTTCCACAATGATACATTCAGCGTCTGCCACTTTAATTGGCTTATCAAACCGTCCTGTAGGTAAAGTCTCAATGTGACCCTTGATGGTGCATTTACGACCCTTCACTTCAACAACTTTAGCAGTCAATATGATATTAGAGTTTGGTGGAGCCTTCTCTGCGAAATCGACAGTCAATCTAGCAGTAACACCTCTCTTAGATGGTAATTTAGGGAATCCACATAGACACAAAGTCTCATCTAGTAAAGTAGTGATCAACCCATTATGGATCTTATTATCTGTTCCGACTAATTTAGCTCCCAAATGAAGAAAGGAATAAAGCTCACCTTCCTTATTATTGATGAACACGATAGGATCAATAGGTAAATGATTTGGAGAATTGAATAACCCCTGACCAACATGGTTTGCCCTATGAGCTTCTGGAATCAATTGTGATGCAGTCAATGATTCAAAATCGTTATCAGCGACCAATCTTTTGAAAGTTGGAGTACCCTGAATTAAATTCAAGATGTTAAGAGTTTCTTGTCTAGTGGCTGCCTTATCTGTGGATGCATTATCTTCTGGCCAGACTCTAGCATTGATGGCCAAACCAGCACCGAATGATGCAGTTGATAGCACAGTGACCTTACCAAAATTGAGAATTGATCTTGCTGCGTTTCCGATACCCATAGTGTATGTGGTTATGTATTATCAAATATAAGAATGACAACACGGTATCAAGTTCACTCAAATCAGTCTAGCCATCGCAATCGTACATGTGAATCTCAGCTTTCCTTGATTCACATAACATAAATAAAACATCTGTACACCAATAAAGAAAAAAATATGATCAATCACGTGCATGGCGACTAATCGACCCAACAAACCGACCTTTTAAAACCCAGCCAAAATTTCCAAAAAATGAGTGTTCGGCTCAGGAACAACAACAAATTCTTCATATTTATAGAACCTATTATACAAGTTTCCCCCTCTATATTAATTTTAATTCATCAATTGTTAGACAATTCTGGTAATACACAAATTACACTGGTTCCAATAACATATTCATTTCAATCTATATTCTTAATTTTGATCCCATTTTTTAACTGTTGTTACACACAGAAATAAAAAATAAAATAAATAAACACGGGGCGCCAAAAAACTACATAGAAACCTCTTTTTTTCAACCATAAACTGAAACTAACCCAGAAGAAACATTGTTCAAACATTTGTAAAATATGCCTGACAAAGTGACAGATACACCTGAATCCGGTGAACCAACATCGGATAAACAATTGGACTCCCCAGAAGCTATTGAAGAACCAGTTGACGGAGAAGAACAAACACAAGATAACGAGTCCAAGTCAGAGGAAGACGCTCAGGAAGATGCCGAGGTTCAACCTGAAGCTGAAGTCGAGTCTACAGATGACAAGCCAAAAGATGATCAAGAAAACTCGGAGGAACCTGTGGAAGAACCTGTGGAGGACGATACTAATGCTGACGAAGCCAAGCCATCTGAGGATGTAGTCGATAATGAAGCCGCAGAAGAACCAAAGGATGACGAAGAGTCCGCCCCAGCACCAGAATCAGAGATTGCTGAAGATGAAAACCCAATTGAGGAAGATATCGAAGATGCCGCTTCTGAAGATAAAGAACCTGAGAGTATAGAAACCAAGGATGAACAAACTGAAGACAATGACACAGCAAAGACAACAACAATAACAAGTGAACAAGATTCAGCGACTAAACCTGAAGATGAAGAACAAATCAGCAAACCAGAAGAGGATATAAACCCTTCAGAAATGGAAACCGATAAGGAATCACCTGAAAAGGAAAAAGAACAAGAAGAAGTTGAACCAACTGAGGAATCCAAGGATGAACCTATAATAGATACCGCTCCAGAATTGGCAACCACCGAAGAGCAAGTAAATGAAGAAATGGATGTTGACTCTGATGAATCCAAGGATGATGAAATGGTTGATGCTCCTGCTCCTTCCACTTCTTTTGGCGAGTTTGAAGACAAGGAACCTGAGGCCACCGAGGAGAAGAAAATCGATGATAATGCTGACGATGAACCAGTCATTGAAAATAAAAATGATGACTCCTCTTCAGATGACTTTGAGCCGGATCTTGATAACGATGATAATGATAATGAGAAGGAGACTGACCTAACCTCTGAATCTGGTCAAATGCCTGAATCTTCTGTGCAAACCAATGGTGATAAGACTGATGAATCAACGGTATTAAAATCTGATTTACAATCTGTTGATTTGAAAGACACTTCATCTTCCGATGCTAGAACAAATGATACAACTACATTTAAGAGACCCGAATTGACATCAGAACCAAGCCAAACTATAGAACGTGAAATACTACACATGTCAGAATTGGGTAAGCAAACACATAATATTGTTATTCCATCTTATTCATCTTGGTTTAATATGAGAAAAGTGCACAAGGTGGAAAAACAATCTCTACCTGAATTTTTCAATGGCGCTAACAAAAACAAGACCCCAGAGATGTACGCCAAGTATAGAAACTTCATGATAAACTCCTATAGATTGAATCCAAACGAATATCTTTCCTTCACTGCAGTTAGAAGAAATTTAGTTGGTGATGCTGGTACATTATTGAGGGTGCATAAGTTCTTGACTAAGTGGGGGTTGATCAACTACCAAGTTAACCCAGAGAGTAGACCTGCTCCAATTGAAGCTCCATTCACAGGGGAATTCACTACAGATCTTGATACTCCAAGAGGTATGTTCCCATTTGAAACTTATAAGGCTCCTCTTGAGCTTCCTGACATGAACCATGTGAAGAGTATTCTGGGTAAACATTCCTTGAATGGTGTGAATGGTGAGAGTGGTGAACCAACTACAAAGAAGCAAAAGAGAATCTTGCCCAACCTTGATGATGGTTGGTCTGAAGATGATTTAAAGAAATTACTCGAAGGTATCAACAAATTCAGAGATGATTGGTATCAAATAGCTGATTTTGTCGGTAATAAGTCACCAGAACAATGTATCATTCGTTTCTTGCAATTACCAGTCGAGGATAAATTCTTAGATGAAAATAAGGATTTGTTGGGGCCTTTGAAATATGTTCCAAATTTGAGTTTCTCATCTATAGATAATCCTGTTATGTCTACATTGGCATTCTTGGCCAGACTTGTGGATCCAGAAGTTGCTGCTGCTGCATCAAGTAGAGCTATCAAGGTGATGGATGAAAAACTTACTGAGAAATTGAATTCAGGTAAGGAAGCCAAAGATCCATCATCTACTGAGGATCCATTGGATGACATCAAGGATGCATCCATAAATGCTTTTGGTGTTGTTGGTGCTAGATCTCATGTGTTTGCCTCATATGAAGAAAGAGAGATGAATAAATCATTGGTGAATATCATTCAAAATCAATTGAAAATTGTTGATTTGAAATTGGGCAAACTAACTGCATTAGAGAAGGAATTTGAATTCCAAAGAAAGCAATTAATGAACAAGAATAACGATATTTTACTTGACAAATTAGCAATTTTCAAGTCCACCAATACTATCAGTTCTAAATTATTACAAGCTATTGAAGTCATTGAACAAAATTACATAGATAAAAAGCCTGAATCTGAAGGGGATACCACAGAGGGTACTTCTTCAGAAAAACCATTGGCCTCACAGGAACTGGCAAAGGTGAAGGCTCTTGTCTCTGAAGCTAGAGATTTAGTCTTCAAACCACCTAAGAAACACTTGAATATTTTAGAAGCTGATACTGATGCCGGTGAGATTAACAACAATGACAACGATGAGGATCTTAAACCTGTGAGCTTTGAAGTTCCACAACTGTATAGATACTGGAGTGGTTAATTATCATTTTATTTCTCTTTTTTTATGCTTCTTTTACTCTTCTCTTCTTAATTCTTATTCTTTTTAATAACCCTTTCTTTTGTTATATTATATTTTTCTCCTCTTTGTTTTATATTCCTGTTGTTTTGTATACATGTTTTATTACTCCTTTTTACTTGTATTTTAAAAAGAACTCGGAACTCGGTGAGTTTGTTTATTAAATTTATCATCAGTAAATAATAACATTAAAATATGTGCATGTATGAATTGAAATTTCACTATAAAATCACAAGAAAACGTCAACTTTCTTGCCATCAGAGGATGTCTGGAGTGAATTTGGCACTGTTGATTTCGTGTCCTTCTCCTCCTCCACATACTTGATACCCTTGTATTCTGAGTATTTCTTCTTCCATTCTTTCTTATCTAATCCTCTGACTCCATTGAATTCAGAGACAGGCAGATTAAAACTGTCAAATCTATCGTTCAAGAAATGTAATTGTTTTTCAACATCTTCTAACACAACATCCCCCTTCTTTAATCCTTCTATTAAATCTTCGAATCTTTTGAACCTTATCTTGTAATTTTCATCCAATTCTTCATTCTGGTTCTTCTCTCTCATCACATTCAACACAGAAGAACCAAGAAATGTAATCAAGAACATCTGCCAAAAAGTCATCCGAAGTGATCTCCGTTTCATTGCCTTTTGCACTTGCTTTTTTTCGTCTTTGTCAAACCCTGGGATCTTCTCTAGCTTTTTTTCCTCTTCTGGGTCTGTTTCATCTTCTAATTTAGGAACAGGTTGTTCTGCAAGCGTTGATGTATATGCTGCCGACGGTCTGTCCGCTGGTGGTCTCTGTGTTGCGAGAGTTCTATAAATGATTGACTGCCCCAGGAGTGAAACCTGTTTGTTAAGAGCAATTGTTGATATCCTCAGCATGATTGTTTATGTAGTCTTGACGAATGTTTATAAGATAGATCAAGATAATCACTGTATTTCAAAATTGCAAAATTGTTCTTTGTTGATGAAAAAAATCGGCAAAAAAAAATAAAAATCGAAATTTGGCATCTCTCTCTATATGTAGTTTAGTTACGACTAATTTAAATAAATAAATATATCAAATGATACAATAGTATACAGGGATACATAAAACACCTTTTAAAACAGAGTAAAAATTATTTTATAAAAATCATCAAAACTAAAGGAATGAAAGGAATGGGGGAAGTGGAGTAAAATGCAGAACAAATAAAATCAAACGAATCAAACATTTAAGTTATCAGGATCAAAATCATCTAGATCATCATCATCACCTATATCATTACTCATGCCGTGTTCAAGGAAACTGTCAATTTCTCTAGCATCATCGTCAGAACTGTTGTATCTGAACAAAGAATCATCCTCGGCATCCACGATTCTATCATTAAACTGATTGCTGAATCTGTTGTAGTTTTCATCACGGTTGAATCTAGAGAATGGACCTCTCTTCAACAGAATAGCTACTTGACGTCTTAAAGAAGCCATGGCACCAAATGCATACACACCAAAATAAACGATCTTGTTGACTATTTTATCCACATTGTTTTCTTCGATAAGTTGTAAATCATCGTCATCATCTAATCTAATTTCACCAAATCTTGAGAACCCACCATTACGTCTGATACCTCTATCATAAACGAACCAAGCGGAAGTAAAGAATACCACAAGAGGTATAAACACCACCAAGAAAATGGAGACACCGTGTAACCCGGTACCATGTTTCTTGTCGTATTCACTCTTCCAACCAGGACAAGGACGAGAGTTCCATTTGTCTAACTCTAGACCTCCTTCACACTTACTCATTGGAATCTTTCTGTATCCAGTTGGTTCATAGTATTCAGTCAATTCAGGGTTAATTGAACAAACCTTAGAGGCATCTGCAGGATCCAACCCCTTTATTAATGCACAGGTACCATCCGTACCCAATTTGAAATTGTAATCACATTCAAAATCGTTTCTAGTGCATGCACATGTCTTCACATCTTCGAATCCCTTAGATAATGGAGCAGCACCAATGAAACAATCAGTCTTACCAGGGACTCTCCGCAAGTACTTGACTTCGTGCCCAAACAAACAGTTATCATGTTGGTTAGGATGCTTAGGACTCCAATATTCGAAGTCGTCCTTTCTTGATTTATCATCCAAATCTAAGTAACACTGTCTCTCATGGAAACTAGTGTAGTCAATGGTGTAGGCAGTATCCATATTGGTTTCCTCATCTCGACTCAAAATCAAAAATCTCCGAGCCGTATCGGATGGCACAGTAGCGATATCATAAACTTGAACTGGATTTTCAGCAAACTGGTATTCCAACCAATTGTCACCTTCGTCTAAAGAGTATGAAACAATATTTGTCTTTTTCTTCGTATCGACAATCACCAATATGGTACCCTGATCACCGAACTCCCACATATAGTTACCTTTCTTGATTTCCTTCCATGTAACACCAGCATCTCTAGTGAAGAATAAGGCAGTAACATCTTCATTTTTATCGGCAAGAACTCTGTCCACATTACCAGTGGCAAACATCATACCAATAGCTGAACCTGATGAATAGGTATCTCTTGAAGCATCAACTCTTTCGGTAAAGGAATGTAGATGCAAAGAACATTCCTCTAATGACTTGGATTTACATGCGTATTTCTTACCCTCAGAATCAACAGAAGGAGGCTGCAAGTAAGACCATTGAGCACCATCATTGTAGGTAATCACCGTCTTCAATTCCTTACGAGCATCATTGGAATTTTCAAATGAGTCAACATTGTCAACCACATTCAATAACGAAATACCCTCCAAACCTTGTACATTTTCAAAATCAACGAACCCAGCATCATTACGGTTAACATTTTCCATTGATTCCACATATAGAGTACCATTATAATTGGATTTCAACAAGACACCGTATTCCCTATTTACAATATTACTCGTAGTAACATGCAAGAAGATTTGTTCAGACTTAATATCCAATACCGTATAGGCCATCTGTTTCTTTATATCCAAGAAACTTGGTAGCATAGCTTGAGCAAAGTTCTGACCATCCGCAGTAATGAATGCAGTTAAAGAGTTACCATCATTCAAACGAGCAACAACCAAGAATTGACCAGAAGTAGTTGATCCAATAGTCTCTGGGAACAATATCTTGGGTTCAGACTTGAAGTAATCAGTAGAGGAGATCAGTCTGGATACACCATTTGGTGATTTCTGGTTACACAGAATCATATTGTGATCATATTCATATTCCTTTTCGTTAAACACTGAAACAGCAAAATAACATGAGCTGACAGAGTCCACTAACGATTCAAAGGTAATACCAGAATCAGGAGAAATAAAGGTCTCCACAAAACATCTATCACTGTAGAAACTGGCACAACCTCTTTCATTGTACCAGATGAACGTGAGAATATCATTCTTCTTAAATGACATCTTAAAACTGGTATCAGATACAGGCTTGCCTGGGCTATCTCTCTCATCGAATGTGATGGCTCTATCTAGGGAAACATAAAACTTACCATAATCTGAGATGATATACACACTGTTTGGATTGTATGGATTCAATTGGATACTAGCGACATGACCTTGAACATCATTGATACTTGAAGGCTTCGTGAAAGACATACCACCATCGAACGAAATGTAAATCTTCTTTGATTCTGTCAACACAATTAAAGTTTCATCAGGGATACCATTTTGGGTTGGATCAGCTTCCAAATAGAAGTATGAACTGATCTTTTCACCAAAATCAAATTTGAATCCTTTAATCTTGGAGTTATCATCGGAAATCTTTTTATCAGTACAATCTAATTCAAAATCGTCCTTTGGAACAACGTAACCTCCAGCGGTATTACATGGATTCCCTGGAATCATTCTTCTGGACGTAATCTTAACCTTCTTCTTGTTCTTTTCACAATATGTTGGCACTAAGTATTGGAAAACTGGTTCACATTCATCATTTATATTCTTAGTGAAACCGTTTGCACATTCAGAGTCACTTATGGTACACGTACATGGTTCTTCAATAACTTCAATGTCATCGTATAATTGATTCACAAAACATTGTGCATCTTGCTTTCTTCTTTTGAATTTTTCTTGATGTCCGTATACACAGATAGCTTCACCCGTGGTGGAATTCTGTCTAGCTGCCCACATTTCAAAATCGTCAGACTTACATGTACTGTCAAAAGCCTTAGAGAAATCAATGGCAAATGTGACAAACGAACTCTTATCGATATCTAACCCGACAAGCACAAATTGTTGAGAGGAACCATCTTTAGTGGTGATCAAATCGTATGGCATGATGTTCAACCCCAGGTCGTAGTCGGTCCAGGTATTACCCTGGTCTAAGGAATAAGATAACACAGAAGATAAGTTATCCATATCATGGTTCATCAAGAAGTTCAATGAGATAGGCATAGTTATAATAATATTTCCTAGGTCACCAAAGGAGAACACTGCTGGTTCGTCTCTGACCTTTTTCCAAGTCAATCCAGCATCTCTTGAGACATATGTGCCATAGTCAGCGTAATCATGAGACAAAATCTTACCACCGCTACCGATACCGATAAGAATACCCTGACTTGGCCCCGTGACCAACTTACCGTCACCGGTTTTCTCAGTGAACCAAAGTAAATGCAAGGAGCAACCGTCTTGAATACGGCAGGTATCATTACCTGTCAATTCTAAGGGTTGCCAGGTTTTCCCATCATCAATAGAGATCTTAGAGCTGGTATCAACAACACCGGTAGATGGATCAAATCCCTCACTGTGGGAGAGAATCCAGACACCGTCGATATCTTGAACCTTGTTGATTGAAGTGGTACCAAACACGTTAGAGTACACACCACCAAACACTTTATCAAAGAAAAGCCCATCAGAACTGGATTGGTAGATATCAGCAGCAGGATTAGGATCCTTAGAATTCATGGCACCGTAGACTGCAATATGAAGGGAGTTAGGCGTAGATGGTAAGATGTAATAAGACCAGTTTCTAATTTGTTCTTCGAAATGGGCCTTTTTGAAATTGACAGCATCCTTTGAGACATAGAAGTCGATCAACCCATTACTACTGTACTTGTCTGTTTGAATAGTAGCCACGAGGAACGATTGCACAACGGCAAAACTCAAGATGAACACGCCATCCACACCTGCACTGGAGGAAGTCAATTCGGTTTTGAAGAAGTCATCAGACGACACAAGTCTGGTACTTTTAGGGAGTCCAAATGCGTCCAATTCCTTGTGAATACACATTATATTCTCGTCCTTCCCAGCAGTGAAGTGTTTGTTGGATTTGGTGAATTTACAATTGAAAATGTCATCCTCGTTGATCCGCACAGGAGCAGTCTTCAATCCATCAGTGGTGTAGTACCACATTTCTTTACACTCTGTTTGAAAGTCAGTATCAGAGCATTCAGTGAATGAGAACAACATGTAATTGTGGTTAGCGTAATTAACCTCAACAGTTCCCATGTATGCCTTCTCTATTGGTAAGTCAAAGTAAAGCCAAGTTTCACCTTGGTCTTTCGTGTAGAATTGTCTCTTAGACATGGTCAGGATGAACCCCAACTTGTTATCAAAGTCCACCTGGTAAATCTCTGATGGGGTCAATTTATTCTTCTGATCATCTACAAGAGATAACGCGGTCCAGGAGTTCCCGTTATCTTTGGATTTGTAAACCGCATCAGTGTCTCTCAGGAACACCACAGGGGAGTCATCAAAATAGAGAATATTTTTGACAGTGCCAAATTCATTTTTATTAACCTTAGGCTTGAAATCCTTCGTGAGGGCTGCCCTTATAACTTGAGGCAGGACTAATAGAGCCCACACGAGAGAACTCAATTGTAGATTAAACAGCATTGTGTTAAATATATATATATATGTATATCAATTATACTTATCCGTATATGTTTGTTCACAAAGACTGTGGAGATGAGCTGTTATGTTTCCCCTGGTTCAATGGAAGTTGTATATGATTTGTCAAGCCTAGGCTTTTATATTTTGGGGCAGTTGGTTAAATTGATCGGTTGGACAATGTCTATATTTATAATGAAAAAAGACACACAGTTATCTATATTTATACTGATCAGTGGAATATCACAAATTGAATATGTAGTAGAGAATCAATCAACTGTTCTTCCTGAAAAGATTATAATATTGGAGATAGATAGATCAATTTACGTTCCCTCTCTTGATACGTACGTATTGCTAGAACTCGAAATCGAATTTTATAGTGAAGCTTAGCTAAGCAGCGCCTAGCCGCGTGGTCAAACGACTATCGACGTAGAGTACAGTACCGGAGGTAGAACATCAAAGTGAACGATTAAGGGATTAAGGATATAAATCTATTAGTACAAAAGAAGGTATATATATACATATATAAATGGTCAGTGGTGATTAGCACCAGTCAAATCTTGGTGGTGCAGTTACACCTACAAGGTAATCGCTCTTAGAGACAACATTGAAGAAACAGTTTAATTTAGGAGGAAGGTCATTAGTTCCCAATTTGGATGTAGTGAATATTAAGTCATCGGTATCTAGCTTGACTGTGGCCACTGTGAGTGAATTTAACATCGTGTCCCTATCAGGGTAGGCCACTCTGATTATAGCATGGGAACCCTCAAATGTTTTCAATATGTCAAACTCTGTACTAGCACCGAGAACACCATGGAACTCTGTGAGGGCCTTCAGTATGGCAGATTTCCATGTGATCTCATCTATTATGGGTGTTTGCTGGCTAGCATTATTTCTAAAAAAAAAACCGATGAAGAATGTGATGTTAGTATATCTAATAAAAGATGGCATCGATGAGTAGAAATAGTACTTACAATTCCAAGTGAATATAGTACCACTGTGGTTCTTTCAAATTATAGCTCCATTGTTGAATCGATGCCTTGTCCTGTGACATGATCAATTCTTGTATAAATGAATACTTACAAGATCATGTATATATTTACCTAGAAAACGCACTCAATAACCTCTCTCAGCTATATGTATGCGAGTCACAGAAAAAAAGGTAATTGTGTATTACGTAATCATTTGTCTCCATTGATAGTCAGTCACATTATTAAAGAGGTTCTTTCAACATCAGTGGGAGCACCGTGACAATTTATCTGCTTAAAATTCCTCTAGAGATTTTAGCATGATAAATGGGAGACAAACCTGAATTTAAATATGTCTAGGAGGGAGCAATACTGTGGTGAATAGATCTGCTTGATTCTCTAATAATAATGCCTTAATTCACTTTTCCTATCCAGTGTAGTGATTAATTTTTGGGTTCTTTCTTATCATAGCAAGTCTTTCCAAGACTATCAGTCTACATATAAAATCCTTCTTGCCACCAAGGAAAACACAGTCAGTTGTAACAACTATTTTACCGTTCACGTGACATTTAAATCACGTGCGAGCCGCTTATTTGGAATCCCGGATTTAACTATGGTGAAAATTGGTCAATCACCGAGCGAGACACCTTGGCTAAGCATAGCTTGCTTAGAGGGTCTGTAAAATTTATTTCAATTTTTATATAATTGTTTTAGTATATATATTGCACAGACGCTGCTTTTATTCATTGCAGCTATTAGCTTTCTCTTTCACGCTATCTTCTCCATCTCCATCTCCCCCTTTTGCACATCTATCTTTCTCTCCACCTATCTTTCTTGTTACCCACACTTTTCACCTACTATCTCTTATCTCTCCTTTTTTCATCATGGTTAGCGGTGGTTATGAGTTGTTAGGCAACGACTACCTTCCTACTTTCAATAAGTCAAGAAAGTTCTACTCTGTGGTGTCTGCTGTGGGATTTCTAGTTGTCATACTAGTGTTGTATGTCCCATTCCACTTCCACAATAGTGGTTCATCTGGTGGATCACTACCATCCAAAAATCGCTCAAAACAACCTCAATATGAGGTCACATTCGATAATTTTTCATCTATGGTGTCTAACATCGATTTCCATAACGCATCAGCTATCTTCAATGAGGTTAATAATGCCTTAAAACAGAAAAACGCCGACATTAACCCAATCAGTGTCTCTTATGTGCCAGCTTACGTTCCACAGGGGACTCTGCTTTACCATGCCACAAGAAATGGTGGACTCATTCCAAACTCCTACGAATGGGTGGCCATGGATTCTGAATTCAGTTATAACTTTGGTGGATTCCAACGTGGCAGACATTTCAAATTCCACCACCCACCTAACAGTACTGGGGGTCCTCCTCACCACCACGGTCCTCCAAATGGTAACATCACTGGGGGTGGAGGTCCACACGAAAACTGGGACCATGAAACTAGTTTACTTACTTTCCAAGTTGAGAGACCGCTAGACAAATTGATCTACTTCGGTGGTGCCTCTGCCTCAAAGACTAGAACCGGTGAAATGGATATCGAATTTATCTTAGCTTCAATGACCGACTACCAAGAATACAATGAACGGGATGCCGCTGATGCTATTTGTAAATGGGGGTCCCAATTTGGATTGGACGGGTATGTCAGATTAGAAGTTGGTTTCGAAATTGTGATTTGTGATTTCCATGATAAATTGAGATTAATCTCAAATTTGACACTCACCAATGTCACCAACTTGCTCGGTTTCCCTAAGGAAATTTTCAACGATGAAGACGAGGATGATAGACCTGAACCAACTGGTCTTCCACCTCCTCATTTACTTAAACGTGAAGAGGAAGAACAAGAGCAAGAGGAAGAACAAGTGGAAAAAACCACCGATGAAGTTCCTTACACGCCTGAAAAATACACCACCGAAAGATTACATATCATGGATACCTTACAATCTATGGCCGGTTTTGAACATTACATGGCTGGTTCTAGAGTGTATGACAATGAGAACAGAATCTTATTAGATTATGCTGGGTTCACAACTCCACTTAACAGAACTTGGATCAATCCGGATACCTACTACCGTAGAATCTACAACATCTCGGATGATCTTAAGCATGACCTCTTAGGTGAACTGCAAGACTACTTGAGTACCCCTAATGACCCATACTCATCCACTGATTGGAGAGTGTTGACCAGTAACATCGAATCAAAGTTCGGTCCAATGTTAATGGTGTTGAATTCTACCTTTGATCTATACAGAATTCACCAGGATAAGTCTGTCTTAGGTAAAAACTTGACAACTTACACATATAACGTCATTAGAAGATACTTGGATGAACCAACCTATGAATTAACTCCAGAATTAAAGAAAATGGCAATCTGGGATCATGCCCACGTTGGTAAACCCGTTCAATCTCAATCCGAGTATTTGATTTGGTCATCTATCGCAATCGTGCAAGAACATGTCATCGATCATCTTTATGAAGTTTTCGACTTGGGTAGAAAATTGTTACAAAAATACGTCGATGAACCAATACCAGAAGACATTGAAAAAACCATTGCTTCTGTGTCCACTAGTCTTGCTCACTTCCTTGAAGATTTGAACTGGTCGATGATGTACAGATGTAACCAAGCTTGTGGATACAACGAAATCTGTTTTATTCCTACCTGGGGTCCATCTCCTCTAGGTTGGGGGGACAGCACTACTGGGTTCTACACTGGTCCTGATGGTATGAAAAGAATTGCTAGAGACGCTGAATGTATCAGTTATGAACTCATTCTCAACCATGGTTGATTTTGATCTTAACGATCCAATTATTCCCCTTATGCTTTTCGTATATCTATATACCTTTTTTCTGGTAACCTTTTTTTTCACTCTTTTCTTTCACCCTTTACTTCAATACTCACACAAAGATGTTTCATTACTTATTATATCTCACACAAAGATGTTTCATTACTTATTATATCTTTCAAACTATCAAGTAGCTAGTTAGAATGGGCTACAAAGAATATACCGCCTGTATTATTTTCCTTTTTGTTCCCTTTTTCTTTTTGCAGTAAAAATTAAACTATGGTATATCTTGAAAAGGGTACAAAAACAGTAAAAAAATGGGGTAAAACATTGGAATTGGAAGTAACAATTAAGAGTAGTGGTTATAGAAAAAAATTCAGTTTTACTATAATCTTTCTAGTAGTGGTTGGTAGTACGTTTAAAAGAAGAAACAAAAGTATAAAGGAAAAAGGAAGAAGGTTCATACGTCTGACTTGGAGTCTTTCGACGTTTACCCGGCCTTCTCGTATTCTCCGCTGCTCACCATGTCGCGTCGATCGATATTTTTTTTTTTCACCATCGATTTGTCGAATTGAAAACTTGGTGAAGAGGATCCGTATAAGACGCTAACTCCAAATATACCTGCTTCACATATTAACTAAAACAACGATGTCCTTAAGAAGAGTTCTATCTCCTGGTCTACGTCAGATCAGATTTTATGTCACCGAAAAGAAGGCTGCCGCTGTTGCAACCGATGGTGATGATGAATTAATCATGGGTAATTTATTATCCAAATTGAAGAACATAACCAAGAACAAGCCAAAGGAAAAGCATTCTCATCAACCAAGTAAGGAAAACTTGGAAAGAAAGGAAAAACAGAAACTTGCCTCTCAACAGAAAAAGCAATACAGAAATAAAAGAGAACAAGCCAATGGGAAATCCAGAAGTAAATCTGTGGATGCTGCTAACAACGGTAGAGCAAGAAATCTAGACCAGATCGACAGATACACTAATGATAACGGTTCTGGAAGAAGAAGACAAAGAGGTAATTATAGACTTGTTCGTCAAACTGGTGATGAAGGGAGCAGAAAAAATAAGTCTAATGATCAGAGAGATCTTAATTATGCCAAGGGGATCCCTCGTAGCATAGAATTCACCGCTGAACAAAAGAAATTCATTGAGAGCTTTGGGTTAAGTTTGACTGAACCTGAAACATCACCTAAAAAATTAAGTGAATACGAATTGAAATTGCAATACATAAAAGACCTAGAGTCTACACAATCTGCTGCTTCTAAAACCAAACCTATCTCTTCTGAAAAGTTATTACAAGATCACAACAATTTGGTGACCTTCTGGGAATTATTTAAGAATCTTTCAACTGAAGATTATGTGCCATCTCCAACTACTAAGGCTGAATTGGAGGTTGCAACATCCAAGATTGGTTATGACTCTAAATCTAGAGTCATGAGAGCTCTTGAAGCTTTGGCCACCAAGCGTGGTATCAAGTTCACGGACTCCTTCGTCGCTTCCCGTGTGCAACCTTCCACTACTGTGGCGTTCCCATATGGTAATACCTTGATTCCAAACAACAGTCAGAGAAAGTTCCCTAAATTGGAATCCCTCAAGGATGTCTCTCCAGCTGAATTGCAATCCGCAGTTGATACCATCGTGAGAGGTAAGAGACCCGAATTGGTTTTCAATGCGGATGCCAAGTACCCAACTGAGCAAGCTAGACTAAACGCTCAAGTTGTTGTGAATTCCTTGAACAGAAACCCACAATTGCAAGTTGCAAACGCTCATGTCAAAATTCTTTCTGCCGTCAATGATAGTTCATTGAAGGAAGTTCCAAGAGTGGCTATTGCTGCACCAGGCAAATCATAATGTACATATTTTAAACTATAAAGACACATACAAACTCCTCCTACTACTCTTCTCCCCTCCTCCTCCCCCAAAATTCAATAAAAAAATACACTTGTAAATATATTTCAAAAACCATAAGAACTATAGAAAATGTTACGCCTAGTACTCAAACAATCAGTCGATACTTATAGGTCCTTCTGCCACCCACATCAGGGTATGTAGCTAGTTAAATATGATACCCGTTATCAATAAGTAGAACTTGGCTCTTCACTCAGCCAGTAGAAGAAAGAATGCGTCAAACGCACGTAGAGACACACAGCCTCCTTGAAAAGCAATCCGGATTCAAGTTTTTCCCTTGTTATACTTATAATATTCAATAAGGACGGTTAACTTTCTATTCTTAAGTTGATACACAATGGATGATATCTTATGATACAAGTACCATGCGTAATGGCAATTGTACCAGGGCTTTGCAAACCTTATAGAACGCCACGACCCAATGTGTGTGTTCCATCACCAAGGATAATATAATTTGAAGTTCTTGGTAGGGCCCTCATTTGGGGCACAGAGACCCTTATTCTTGGCTTAGCATGGTGGAACGTACCCGGTTATAGACATTAGAACTTGCATTGTATAGTATGTTCCATCTGATAGGTCCGAACGGGCACTTGGGTATTCATCACCGATCACACCAATCATGTAGTCACTCGGACAATCCTAATTAATCC
Source organism: Ambrosiozyma kashinagicola (assembly GCA_001599075.1). Lineage (NCBI taxonomy): Eukaryota > Fungi > Ascomycota > Pichiomycetes > Pichiales > Pichiaceae > Ambrosiozyma > Ambrosiozyma kashinagicola. The sequence continues at coordinate 1,225,665 of BCGA01000004.1, forward strand.
ACTAAGTGCTACCGGTCTCCAGAAGGTCGTGTCCTGCTCACTCCTGAAAAAGAAATTTTGACATAGTTAAGCCTGTGTGTAGATGAAGTGTTAGAAGGTTTATCAAGAATGGTAAGGTCATAAACTACTACTTTCTCTTGTCTAATTTTCTTATATCAAACAGTATATTTTCCTCATCGTTGATTTCATTTACCTAGTACGCACAAGAATAGCATACGCCATATCGTTGATTTTTTTAAATTATCTCCGCCTTTAATATTTTTTTATCTGTTATAAACTTGTGTTTTTCTCTTTATTCATTGAACAAACTCCATTTCAACCACATAGACCAAATCATAGAACCTATCTTAATTCAGTCCAAATATACCCCGATCAAGAATGGCTAACAAGTTTGATAATATCGACTTGGGTGCCTTGAATGATATGGACTTGCCATTTACTACGGGCACCACAGACACCAACAACAATAATCAGTCACAGCAACAGCAACAACAGCCGCAACAACAACAGCAGCAATACAATATCAAAGATGATGATGACATTTTCAACTTCGTGAACTTCACCCCAGGAACTGGTCCAAATTCGAACACCGGTACGCCGTCCTCTATTAAGGATACCGAACAGTTTTTTCAACACCAGATACCAACCATTCAGGAACCTCATCAGGTATCTCAGTATGGTCAACAACAACAACAGCATTATGCTCCGCAGCAACAACGTTACAACCAGATGACTGCACCACACCAACACCAACAGGTTTCCTCGCAACAGCCTCCACAAATTCAACAACAAAGCTTCCAACAGCAGGCTCGCCCATCTCCTCCGAGTAACCAGTACTATCCACAAAAGCAACGCCAACAACAATATCAATCTACTCCACCTCAGAATCAACCTACTCCACCTCAGATTTACCAACAACCTCAACAACACCACTCGCAGACATATCTTGGCTCCACCTCCTCTTCTCATACCGAAAACTCCCTCATGAATGACGCCTCCATCCATCAATTGATGCAAGGTTTCAATGATGACATCCCTAAATACTTGAATGAAATCCCTGCAACTAAGACAGATTCGCCTCAAAACTCCGATATGCTGTCTCCACCTAGTGGACCACCCACGGGACCTCCTTTGATTCAAGTAGACTCGTACGATTTCATGAGTTCCAGTAAGATAAAGACGCCGGATACACTTGATGACCTGTTGAACTTCAATTTAGGTACAGGTCACAGCAACAGCAGTAACAAGAACAACATCATCGCTAATAATACTAATATCAGTTCAAATGTGCCTCTCTTGAATGTGCCCCAACAATCATCTTCCAAACGGTCTTCGTCTAATGGAAAACAGCAGAAATATGGTGATGCAGTGGATTACCAGATTCATGAGTCTATGTTTGGAGCCACCACGGGAAATAATGATTTTCTACCTGGCACCTTACTCGGTCCACAGTTCACTGAACACAGAGATATATCTGCTAATCTATCAGATGTCTCCGCTGGTAACTCGCCCTATCTATCAGCAGTGGAATCAATACTTGGTGAGGATGATGCTAATTCTGTGTACAGCAACTATGGATACCAGAATACTACTGATCCTAACGATTTGCTTGTGTCTAATACAATTGGTAATTTAACCTTGGGTACGCCCGCTATTGACCCAGATAAAGTTAAGAAATCTTACGAAAACCTCACAGCCATCCATAACAACCTACAACAACTCACTGAACAGAACTTACAACAACAGCAATCGTACAAATACAATACGTCTACTAGCAGCGCACCGGCTATCAATATCATTGAGAATCCAGAACGAGTCGCCGCTGGTACCCCATCATTGTTCTCATCTTCATCGACACCGAGTAACGGTAGATCTAGAGCTGGTAGTGCCAAAGGCGGCCATCAGCCTCAAATCAATATTGAGGACACCACATATCCTATATCTCAATCTCCTGCTCCTGTAGCCAGCCCAAGTTTTGTTCTGAGTACCGGTGTGGATTCCAATTTACAAACTGGTTATGATCAAGCCAGCAGCAGTAACAACAACATCAATTCTGCTACTTTCCTTTCACTACCTGATGAAAGTTCACACAATTCTATGAGACGTGGTCGGCAGAGACGCCACTCTGATTCCCGGTCAAGTTCTAGATCTAGATCATCCAGGTCAGCCAGTCCTTACTTACAGGGTAGCCCGTATTCCGATAATGACTCTCAATATGATAGTGATGCTTCCTTGTCTCGTGAAAAGCTAAGTGAATTAGCTGCTCCACCTCATGCTAACAAGAAAACTCAAAAGAATCCCGCTATTTATGGGTGCCACATTTGTGATAAGAAATTCACTAGACCATACAATTTGAAATCTCATTTACGGACTCACACCAATGAGAGACCATTCCTGTGTACGATATGTGGTAAGGCGTTTGCTCGTCAACATGATAGAAAGCGGCATGAAGATTTACACTCTGGTGAGAAGAAATTCCAATGTAGAGGTACGTTAGCTGATGGCGTAACCTTTTGGGGTTGTGGTAAGAGATTTGCTAGAACTGATGCATTGAGAAGACATTTCCAGACTGAATCAGGTAAAGAGTGTATTAGACCATTGATGGAAGACATTGCCTTGGAAAAGAAATTGATTCTCCAACAACAAGAACTCTTGGAAAGACAAAAACGGGCTGAAGAAGAAGGTGCTCCACCGCCTACTCCTATTGAAATCCCTAATCCATTGAGACGGTATAGTGTGGAGAATGCTGGTGAGGGTACCAAGGTTGAAATCAATACGGCAAATATCACTGATTTCAGTTCTTTACTGGATCAAGTGTTAACTTCACAAACTCTTTCGGTTGGCGTTGCCACGGAACGACATGCTTCACAGCCGACAATCAACTTGATGGCTCAGATTCCTCCTCAATTGCAAGATCAAGTGCAAGGACCACAAATTCCTACGAAACCGGAGCCATCCAATGGACCCCATTATTGAAGAATCGAATAACTTCAATCATTCGTATAATAAAGCTGCTGTTTTTATTTTTTCTTTGGCTGTATTTTGTTTAACTCTTTTTATTATTATTATTAACTTACTCTCTTTTTATGCTTTTTTACTTATTAACTTTACTCTCCCCCTTTCTTTCAGTTTCCTCTCCCCCTCCCCCCTTTTTTAATGTGTGCTTTTTTTGATATTTTGTATAATGTATATTACACTTTGTCCATATTTCTGTAAAACTTCCGCAAAAAAAAGTTGAAAAAAAAATTTGTTTCGTTGAAATGAAGACGAATAGGATGGGTTATAGTTGTCAGTTATCCATTGAATTAGTTACACAGTTTACATTTATCCATTGAGTCAATATAAAGAGTGTTTATATTGTTTTATCATTTGTGATATTGTCTTTCCTCCCCTTTTTGTTTCTTTTATCTCTATCCAGTTAAGTCCTAAGGGAATATAATTCTGGAAATATTACTAAGAAACAATAAAAGATAGCAAAGTTTGAAGTATTCTTTCCATTGATTCACATCAACAAGAAAGAACCGTTCTTCAACTACCCTCTCAGTTTCTAAATGTCACAATACATCAGTTTGTTTTTGCCATTATTGATAACATTAACTTCAGCTGAAACCACTACAGAGACAACAACATATAATACCGTTACTGAAGCCCCAATTGGTGACCCAACATATCTTATACCGATCACCAAACACAACTTAGTAGACCAGGAGACTGATCAATTCACTGCTTTCACTACTTTCATTGCCACTAAGACCCCACAAGAGTGGAGACGTTTAATAACTGCTACCCTCTTAACATTATTCGTGGTTGCCCTAACCAGTGAAAAACTATTATACAGAAACTCGGTTAAACAAGGGTTCTGCACAAAGACAATGAATGCATTAGGTGGGAAACTATCATCAGCCTTGAGTAGATCCAGTTCCATGCTTAGCTTTAACAACAATTCAAATTATTATAACGGAGGTGATGCCTCATATAGAGCACGTCAACGACAAGTGCTAGCTAGAGGTGGGTTCATTGGAGGGCTCTGTAATGACGGGAACACTTGTTTCATGAACAGTGTGCTTCAAAGTTTAGCCTCTTCTAATGAATTGTTAGAATTCTTAGAATCATACACGCAACCTCAAGAGAAGGAGAATGAGCAAGATGGCACGGAATCACCACAAACTCAAAATCATTATGTACACCATCATCACTATCACCCTCATTTACATCGTAGTCACACCCCATTTTCAAGTGCTCTGACTGATCTACTCCAAAAGTTGAATGGCAAACATGGTAACAAAACTCCAACATATAAAACTAGAACATTATTGAAGGCAATGAAGGATGGTCCTAATAAACATTTATTCTTGGGGTATAACCAAGAAGATGCTCAAGAATTCTATCAAAGTTTGATGAAGCAAGTCGAAAATGAATATACCAGCACGCATTCTCCCCAATTATCCAAGAAGGAGAAGGAACGTGAAAAGAAAGAGAAGATTCAATCCAAATTTATCGATTACCAAGAGGGTATGATGAAGGGGCTCGATAACTTAGGTGAAATTGGTGATATTTATATCCCAGCACAACAAATAGATCCATCATTCCCTGGTGCCGAGGGTAAGGCATACCCATTGAAATTAGTTACGCCCGTGGATGGGTTACAATGCGAAAGAATTGGGTGTGTCAAATGTGGTGAAATGGGTGGTATCAGATACTCTGTGATTTCCGGATTGGGTTTGAATCTTCCCTCATTGACTAAATCTACTTATACGTTGAAGGAATTACTAGATGATTGGATCCAACAAGAGGTGATCGATGATGTTGAATGTAATAGATGTGGTCTCATGCAGATCAAGGCATACCTTCAAGAAACTTTAGAGAAGTATCAACAAGACAATGAAAATGGGAAAATGGACAAATTGATTGAATTGACTGCCAATAGAATCAAAGAAACAGAAGAAGAGTTGGCTAAGCCTATCATTAACGATGATGCGTATGAAAGATTACATACTAAGAATAAGATCCAAAAATCTAGGAAGATCAAGCAAGCTTATTTTGCTAGACCACCTGCTTTATTGTGCATCCATATAAATAGATCAGTGTTTGATCCTAGAACGTATACAGTGAGAAAGAATACTGCCAAGATTTCATTTTCATTAAAATTGAATTTGACTGATTACGTTGCTGAGAGTGATGATATCAATATGGATGCCAGATTACCATTCAGAAAACAAGATGAAACTAAACTGAAGCAAAAGGAATTGGAAGAGGAGGAACAACTACAAGAAAAGGAGGAAGAGCAATCTGAAGAAACCAGAGCGTCTTCTACATCCAGTGGTATCCTAGATTCTGAATCTGCAACGTCGTCGCACATTTCCGATAGTATATCGCAGAATGGTAACAATATCAATGCCTCCAAGATAAATAGTACGATAGTGAATGACAATCTGACATATTCTTTGAAATCTATGATTTCCCATTTTGGTACCCATAACTATGGTCATTACATTTCATATCGAAAGTTAAGAAATACTTGGTGGAAAGTTAGTGATGAGACCGTGAGAATATCTAATGCTGAGGAAGTACTCTCATCACAGGGGACTTTTATGTTGTTCTATGAACTCTCTGATAGAAATGATGCCAAGGATGAAGGTGTGCTGTTAGGCAGTGATGATGTTTCAGATTCTTCTGCAGATGACGAGGATGGTGAAGAGGAAGACGGATCTGTTGAAGTTGATACACCAACTACAGAAGAAGTTGAAGCTGAGAAGCAACTGGAAGATGACACTGAAGAGCAAGCCCAACAGGAAGAACTCATATCGTTGCAGGCTAATCTTTGATTTTTCTTTTATTATTTATATTCATTTTTATAATATCATTATTACAATTTTTAAAAATTAAAGACTATATCAAATTTGGTACGGCTTTTTTTTTATCAAGTTCATAGTAAATAACATATTAAACTATATACAATCACACCGAAGTGTATTCATTTAAATTCTTCATCGATTCCTGAATTTCCTTCGTGTCTCTTTCTCTTTCTTCAGCTATCAATTCATCCAAATCATAATCATACTTATCTGGATCTCTATCGGATGGATCCAATTTCTTGATATCTCTAGAATGTTTAGCACGTTTTTTTAAAGTTTGCTCATTAGCTAATTGAATTCTCACTGGGATGTCATCTTCATGAATGTTCTTAACTTTGTTATATATACCTGTTCCGAAACTTTTCAATTTTTCTCTTTTAGAATTGGCACCTTCTGATTGCAATGTGAATTCTGGATCATCATCTGGAGCAACATATCCAGTATCATAAGATTGGCTTTGTGTAGATTTCTTGATTTTTTCCTGTTCTTTGAGTTTCTTCTTATCGATGTAATCTGGATTTTTCTCATACGTCAGCAATCCAGACATTTGGGGTAACACCAAGGTGATCAAAATCATGATCACCATGAAAATGATAATTATTATAAACATAATGGATAGGGAGATTGAATAATCAAAAGAATATAAGGTTGTTGTGTTATCTTTTGGAAATTTCCAATTTTTTTTTTTTGGAGATGTAAAAACTCAATTTTTGTGAGTGTGTGTAAACAAGACACCACTTAGTGTTCCCTTCATTGTACCACTATTATCCTATCAATTTCAATCATGTTAAGAAGAGAACCAACTACAATAAAACTTGTCCCCGAGGATATTAAAGAATTCAATAGGGAGCAAGCATACAACGCTATCAGTGGAGCCGGTCAACCAACGGGTTACAATCAGAATGAATCCGGTGATGGTACCATGGCTGAGTCATCCACAGGACACCAACAACAACCATCAGTGAAGGATAGAATAATGGGTCCTAGCAGATGATATTTGATAATGCTATAATTCTTTGAGTGTGAGTGAACACATGATGAACATCCTCTCATCCCCTCTCTTATATTTCCTTTGCTAACCAGATTTCCTTGCAGGTACCCCTTTTTTTTAAAAAACCAATAGCCTATATCTCTTCCCACGTATACACATATACATATAATATAGATAACTTATCTCTCTATACAATAATCGTAATCTCGTCAACTCTCTCTCATCCCTCCCCCATAATAAAATTCCGTCGGAAAAGATAACGTCAATGGAGAAGATGCTGAAAAAAAAAATTTTTTTTTTAATTAATTGTATTCCTAAAAATCTTTTTTTTACACTTGAAACTGTATCTATCCATATAAATTACATTTGAGGATGTCACACAACGATAAGAAGGGTATCAAGATTGCTTTAGAAGAAGCTCACAAGGGTATGTCATATTCAATAAATATATATGTCTATATAGTTTCCATCTTCGGGGGATTCCGAAATCAATAGAACTTTTCCATTTTTACTAACAATCAATTCTTGTTATTCCAGGTTACGAACAAGGTGGTATCCCTATTGGATCATGTTTGATCCATAACGATGGTAGAGTTCTAGGTAGAGGTCATAACCAAAGAATCCAAAAGTCTTCACCAACTTTACACGCTGAGATCGCTGCCTTAGAGAACGCCGGTAGACTTCCTGCTAAAACCTATGCTCATTGTACTCTTTACACTACACTTTCTCCATGTAACATGTGTACCGGGTCCACCATTCTTTTCAAGATTCCAAGAGTTGTGATGGGTGAAAATGATAACTTCCTCGGTGCCGAAGACTTATTAAAGAGCAACGGTGTCGAAGTGGTGAACATTCACGATGATGACTGTAAACAGTTATTAGCTAAGTTCATCAATGATAGACCTCATGACTGGAATGAGGATATCGGTGAATTCGATGTCGAAGATGTCGAAGAATCACACAATTAGATATCTATATTGTCGTTTTTTTGTTTTTCCATAAACTTCGACTTAAAAATTGATTTGTTTTTTACCTTACACGTTTTGTTACTCTTTAATCTGGTCATTAAATGGTTGCCCTTCTATCTTGTCTATCTCCCCTCTCACCTTTTATAATTACCACCCACTCATATTAAAGTTTGATTGAATTGATCACTGTTTTTTTTTTAGGTTTTGATCAAATCTTATTTTTCATCTTTGATCCACCTCATGTATACTCTTTTTTTTTGTTATTTTGTTTATCTGTGTCTTTTTAACCTTCCTTTTTTTTCTTTCTTTACATAATCATATAAGAGTTACACTACATATCTATTTATCTTAAAGATATCTTTGTAAGCAACTATTTACCTCTTCTCATTTTTCAAAGAAAAAAAATTTCGGAGAAGAAAGAATAAATACAACACTAATTAAACATCCTTCTCTTTTGTAACCAATCACCCATTGACAACATGCCTCCAAGAAAAAGAAGAACATCCTCAACAACAAAGAAGGCTACAAAGATATCTAAAACCAATTCTGGTGCTCAAAAGAAACTATTCAGTCCACCTGACAATCAAATACCAACTCACACGGTATACGTGAAGAACCTCAATGATAAGATACCCACACAGAAATTAAAGCAAAACTTATACTTGCTATTCTCCACTCATGGTGATATTCTCCAGGTGGTGATACCCAACAAAGGTAAACTTCGGGGTCAGGCGTGGATAGTTGTGAGTTCCATCGAGGAAGCTCAATTATGTATCGCTAGATTACAGAATGAACCATTCTTTGGGAAATCATTAGCATTACAATTTAGTGGTAATAAAAGTAAATTAGTGGAACAATTTGAAACACTGACTAAACCAGTGGTGGTATTGGATGATACTACTGATACAACTGCTACTAATGAACCTGTCGAACCACTGGCCACCACTAGTGATTGAACCATTTTGTTTGTATATATATATATTGTTTTCATATATAAATTTTATTACTGTACATTAATACAATAGTCGAAAGATTAACTATCATTAACCAGATATGTATCCAGATACAGGTACAAAATAACATTAGTTATAACATGTAAAAAATATTACTTTGGGGGCAAGTAAAAATTGCTTTATAAAATAATATATAATATACAAAATACACAACGTTCATCTTCTACCCCTACTTAATCTCCATTTCTCCTTTGGATCATTTCTATTAAACAATGGTTGAATCTTCTCCCGTTTCTTAGTCAAACTTAATTCATTAGCATCAGCTTGCTTGAAATATTTAGGTGCATACTCAATCAACCACCGGGGATCAATCTTAGTAATGCAATGCATGTATTCCTTGTTGGTTAACACTAAAGTATGGTAAATCACATAATCGATTCCATGTTTCTTGAATAACGAAGATGACGGGTGCATGAACACTGGAATATTCTCCACAAGCGTTCTATACGAGCCCTCTTCATCTCTGTGACCATGGTTGGATGACCTTTTGGCGCAGTTCTTGAAGAATCCAGACACAAAGGTTTTTCTAATCAAATCGTAGTTCCCCTTGCATGTCACAATAGATGAGTCTAACCGTCTTTCCCGACGATCCAAATTCTCTAAGATCTTCAACAATTGACGTTTCACGTCTCTTGCACGTTTCAACGATTTCTCATGAATAAAATTGTCTTGACACCAACCTTTGGAGAATTCAGAATCTTCCCATTTCAAATACACATTCAAGAATGTCAAATGGTCACCATTGTAATCATCAAACTTGGCCTTCATCTTGTCGGCGTGTTCCCGCTTTTCCCTTGGACGATAGAAAATGTCTGGCACAGAAAGCATGGCAATGATGATAATCACCTCATAGGAACATTTAAATTCTATGGATTTGATTAATGTCTTGGTCAACAATGGCTCCATAGGGAAATACGTCATGTATTTACCTGTTTTTGTAAGACGACCATCTTCGTCCAATGCGTCAAGGGTATATAATTCATCCAATGCAGCAACAATGGTATCTTCTTCGGGGGCATCCATGAAGCCGAAATTCAAGACGTCATCAACACCCATGGCCTTCAACATTAATATCGTATTCGACAAATTCTGTCTCTGGATCTCAGGCACAGTATTAGCAGCCATTTCATTCAAGTATGCATGCTTAGTATATAACCGGAAACACACACCAGGACCTGTTCTACCTGCTCTCCCCGATCTCTGATCAGCCTGTGCTCTAGAGATTGGTTGCACAATCAAGGAATCCATCCCTAATTTAGAATCATATGCGTTAACTTTGACAAATCCGGGGTCGATCACATAGTAAACACCATCGATGGTGATGGAAGTCTCGGCAATGTTAGTAGCCAAGACAACCTTACGCTTACCCTTGGGTGTTGGTTCAAAGATCCGACTCTGCATTTCAGACGGTAACGATGAGTAAATAGGCAACACTATCAATTCAGATAAATTGGGATCCGACTTATAAAGAACACTCATTTTCTCGATGATCGTTTCACAACAGGTATCGATCTCCTCCCTACCAGTTAAGAAAACTAAGATGTCACCCTCTGGGTTGTTCATGTGCACATCGACAACGGTGTCAATGGTAGCCTCAATATAATCCAATTCTGGAGTTTTGGTATAGAAAATCTTCACGGGGAAAGTTCTCCCCTTAATATGAAACACAGGGCAGTCATTGAAATACCGAGAAAATTTGGCAGAGTCCAACGTAGCAGAAGTCACAATCAATTTCAGAGTACCTTTCCGTCTCACCACGGCATCTCTTAACAATGCAAACAACACATCGGTAGCCACAGTTCTCTCGTGTGCTTCATCCAACATGATCACTGAGTATCTACTCATGTCTGGATCACTCATTATCTCCACTTGTAACATACCATCAGTCATATACTTAATAATAGTACGATCACTGGTGTAATCCTCAAATCTAATAGTGTATCCCACTTCATCACCGACTTTACAGCCAACTTCTTCGGCTACTCTCTTGGCAACGCTGGTCGCAGCCACTCTACGGGGTTGCGTACATGCGATGATACCTTTATCACCGTATCCGTCTTCAGCCAAATATTGGGTAATCTGGGTGGTCTTTCCTGACCCTGTTTCACCGACAACCACCACAATGTCGTTTTTCTCTATCTCTGATAATAACTCCTGCCGTCTATCAAACACGGGCAAAGATTCTCTTTGTTCTTGGATACTCATCTGTGTACGGATACCATATGACTGAGTCTTAGCTTGCCGTTTCCATTCTTCGATGGCATGTTCAGCAGCGGCCTCTTTATCTCTTTGCATCTTGACTTGTCGCAGTAGATCATCCAACATTGGGTCATCAGTATTTCTCATTCTTTCAGCTTCTCGTTTGAGTTTCTCTTCTTGTTGTCGTTTTTCAAATTTCTGCTTCTTGTTTTCAATCAAGAACTTTGATCCATTTTGGGCAACTCTATTCATGGATCCCTCTGGGTTCCTTGTCACTTTCAATGCATCCACATTTTTATTCACTTTGAAATTTTTTCCCTCTAAGAAATTGGGAACTTTATTAGTCAACTCAATTTCAACTTCTTCTTCTAACTCTTCCTCCGGCTCAGACTCCACTTCAGCGAAAGGATCGTCAACGTCATCATCATCACCATCGACTCGACTTTTCTTCGCACCGAATGCTTTATTTAATTGAGTCATTTCCCAAAGATCGGGAGAGTTTCTGCGCTTCCGATGTTGATGTTGTCTCTGTTGATTCAATTGATATTGTCTTCCCTGTTCTTCGTTGGTGGTATCGTTGACGGCCTCTTCTAACCCAGTAGTTTGATCGATGTGTTTCATGGATAATGAGATTTTCCCGTTATCTTGCACATTGGTGACCTTCACATACACTTGTTGATCCAATTTCAACACTTCACTGGGATGTTCTAACCGCCGTGTAGCAATCTGAGAGATATGACAGAGCCCTGACTGCCCTGATCTGCGACGTGGACCTCCCCTATGATGGCGATGTCTATCGTCTTCTTGCTTGGGACCTGTGGGTATCTTGCTCTCGGAGGTCTCTATATTGACGAATGCACCGAAGTCCTTCAACCCGGTGACTATCCCCTTGTATATCGTTCCAACCACTAGTTTAGAATCTTCCATTTTGTAGGATATCTGACACTTTGGTTATTTCTGTTGAATCTATACTTACATAGTTTGTTCTCTAATATATTTTCAGTTTCTCATTAAATTTTACAAGGCTGTGCAAAAAGATATTTGACATTACTTCAGTAATTACGTAATGGAGATTCCTGTCGGGAGTGCCGATAGTGTTAAAGTACTACAACAAGGTACGACAACCGTACTTCAACTACACAATCTGAAAAAACCTTGCCGTTTCTACTGTGTAAATTGATCTACCGTTTCTTGTCATGTAGTAAATAATCTATTAGCATAGTATGTAATAAAGCTCTACAACTTCTTTCTTAATTCCTTAGTACACATAAATCTGAGCATCACCATTATCCCAGCACAAGCTATCTCTAAGACACCAATAAAGATAGCCAATTTGGTAAACCCTGCGGCACCAACAACGTTACCCTTTGGAATGAATGCACCACCGATGATAGGGCCCACCAATGAGGCAATACCACCGTAAGTGTAAAAGAAGGAGAGGTAAGATGGCATGTCATAGGGAGGAAATAATTGACCAACGATAGTTGGAATCACAGATATTGGTGGTCCAGAGAAAAAACCCCATAATATACAAAATGCTAATGCTCCACCTGTGTTTCTTACCGTGGTCCACATGGCCAATGGCAAAATTCCTGCAATGATCAACGATGGGATAATCAGGTTGATTCTCCCCACTCTGTCTGCATAGTATCCTGGGATAGACCGACCAAAGCAAGCAGATGCGTTAACAATGGCAACATTATACTTAGCCAAAGGTTTGGCCACATCTATACGCTGGCAAAACAAATCTATGTAGAACATACCTGGGAACATAGAGAGAATGAAGCAGAACCAACATAAGCAAGTCAAACAAAATTTGAAATCTTTCATCACTTCGAATTTGATTCTTAAAAAGTTTTGACCGGGACGTCTATTAGGTGGTCGCAATCTGGGTCTTAATAGAAGTGTACCTAGTATGAATAATGGTATGTAAATAAACCCTATAATTCTGTTAGCCCAATCAAAACTCGTTTTATTAATTAATTCTCTCACACCGATAGGCCAATACACACCAGCAATGGATGCAAATGCAGTTATTATACCCTGCACTAGGGCCTTTTTCTTATGGAAATATTGGAACATCACAGCCGTAGCATGAACGTACATCAATCCAAACCCCATTCCCATCATTAACCCTTGAATGATGAACAATTGCCAGGGGCTTGTCTCAAGAGACAACATGAAGTAAGCCAAACATGAGATGAACCCACCTACAAACACCACCAGTTGTGGACCGACATAGTACATTGCAATAGTAGACGGCACAGCCATAAGGAAAGTGAGACATGCTTGAAGAGAACCAATGATGGATAATGTGTTTGAGCTAATGTGGGGGTACTTCGTCTCGTAGTAACTCTGGTACACACCGAAGGAGTTAACCATCCCAAAGGAGATGGACAGTATAATAGAGGCAGCCAGAACAACTAGCCACCCTTTAGTGGACCCCTCTGGAAAGTCAGAAGCAGCAGCCTTTAGGACTTCTGATTGTGTACGTCGGAGACCTTTATCTTCTCCACTTTGGTCAACGTCTCTCAGAGGGAAGTCTTCTTTTCCCTTAGAGGTCATCTCGGCAATGGGGGATGAGACCGATTGTGTTGATGTTGATTCTATAGTTATTTGATCCGGATTTGTAGTGGTATTCATTGTGATTTACTCTGTCGGAGAATAAAAGATAAGGATTAGTAATACCAAAAAAAAAAAAACAGTGAAAATTAATGGGGTAAATGATTCGACATAGGCTATTAATTAGAGGAGTATATGAATATTCGAAAGAACAGATATGGATGAAATCAATATCTGTATTTATAGTATCCTTGAATAGGAACAGAGTAATATGGTTGATGGATTACATATAAAGGATTGTTACATAAATCCAGAATTATTTATCTATTGTTAGGCCGAGATTTTTTCTGGGCATCGGATCTTGCGCTCAAATGTTATGGTTTAGATGGATTGTATATATTTATTTATTTATTTATTTATAAAATCATTACTAATACAGGAAAGGGTATACATATGTGATGAATATATTGGTTTTAAGTGAACGACAAGACAATCCGTTTACCTTTCTTTTTACCATTACCGCCGCTCTTCTTTTGTTCTTCCTTGGCTTGCTTGATGATCAATTCAACATCTTCGTAAGAGTCATCCTCTGGGTCCTCATCTTCCGCCTTGGGTATCACTGTACCCCACACAGTGGTGGTGGTAGGTAATTGTGGTTGCTGCTCAGCAGAGCTACCAACTCCATCTTCGACGTCCTCAACAGGTGGGTAATACCGGTTCTCGCCAATGCTATTAAATTGGTTTTGAGGTTTAATGTTAACACCATAATCTTCTAAACTGATATTATTCTCTTCAGAGTAAAATTTCAGAGTTTTCAATTCCAATTCCTTTTCGAAATTTTTCTTGTTTCTATCCTCTTTTAACTTCTTGGTTTTCACTTGTCTTGTTCTATCCTTCAATTTCTTTTTGTATTGGTTTACCACTTCAGGTGGTACAAAAGGTGCCCCGTCATATTTGGAGAGCCAATCTAGTTCAAGGAATCCCAATTCTGTACCCACTGGGAGGTATCCAAGGTACTTCATCTTCTGGATTTGATCCAAAGTGACAATGTTATTATCGTAATTCACATTTTCAATACGTGCACGTAGAACCAGTGGGAATTTTTCATAGGACCCATAGATTGACTTCAAAATGTGGATATCCAATGACCCGAGCATGTATTTAATATTAGACTGGGTGAAATGTTGGTAGAAGAAGTAACCCTTCTCTTGAGGAACAACGGCAGACCCACCCTCATGTTGCTCTAGTGTCAACGCATCCAAATCGAAATTCTCGACATCCAAATGACGGTCAGTGGCTTCATCTGCAGGTGCATGCAATGGCACGAATTGGGCCTTCTTTTCATCAATTTTTTCTTGAATTCTCAATAATGCAAGGAAATAATGGGTACCTTCATCTCCATACAATTCTTTATCAAGCGTTTGATACTTTGTCACTGCTTGAACTTCAGCCTCGTAGCACTTAATGATGAATGATAGATTACATTTCATTATTCTCGCATATTTCACGTGTGATGATTCAGCGAGGAATCCCTGTGGGTTTGAGTGGGTATCAATCCAGGGGATATCACTCTCATTTTGACGTCCTGCTAAATATAGATAATATGGTTGTGGCACAATCTTGTTAGCTGGTCTATACATTAATTGGAAGTTAGCCATGTCGTTGATCTTAGGTTTACCCAAGTTTTCATCAACATCATTAATTAACACAGGTAGTAAAGTGTGTTTCTCACGTAATTCCTCTGAACATAATGGGCATTTAGCTCTGCCCTTTTTGGCATCCTCCTCTGAGACGGATAAGAACAATCTCAAGATACAAGGGTAACAAAAAATGTGACCACATTTGGTCATTCTAGGAGCAACGAATTCGTCGTTCAAGCAAATGGGGCATTGATGATCATTTTTATTCACAATGACTCTCACTATAGATGAATCTTCTAAGGGAACATTAGGGTCCAACATCTGAGTGTTGTAATCCCCAGTTGGGTCCACTATGAATCTGTAATTCACGTTGACGTAACTTCTACCCGTTAAATTTAATTTCACTGTCCGTTTTTGTCTATTGTTGTTACGTCTATATGCGTGTTGTTGTTCATGGTGGTGTTCTGGTAATCTGAAATCTAATAGGTGAGAGATATCAACTCCCTTTTTGCTTGATTTCAAGATGGACTTCTCTAGAAAGAAATCGTCATCGTCATTAACTGCAGGTTTGTTATTATTAGGTTTGGGGGCATTCTTATAATTTCTGCGTTTATTATGATTATTGTTTTTGCTAAAGTTCTTGTATTTAGAATTGCTGTTCCAGTAAGCAGGGTTTTGGTTGGAATTAGTCGTGGTAGATGGAGTGGTGGTGTTTGTTGAATTCGCCGATGAGGATGATCCCATCTGAGGTGATGAACCCAGTTTAGATTTGAATGAAGCGTTTGAACTAGCAGATGCACAGTTCAAGCCAGCATCAGATTTGGAGGCTTCGTTTTTAGGAATTGGGAAGGACATGGTTGAATGTATAGATGATGGCGGTGATAACAGTGCTGTAGTAGTAGAAAACAACAACAGAGATGCGGGTGGTGTTAGTTAACTTCCACTAGGGGGAAGAACAAGGGGGGGTTGAGACTGGTTTAAGGGAGGACAATAAGTCAAACCTAATAAACTAATGAATACAACAGTTCTGGTATTACAAATCAATCAGAAGCCAATCGTTTTGTAGATAGTGATTATGATAATTTTACATGATCACACACAGACAGCTGGCACTCATGGTAGTGTATAACACAAACAAATGAGATGAATGTCACGTGGTTGTAGTTTGGCAGATTTTCGGGGTGGGTGAGTCACTCACATCTGTACACCTGAGAAAAAGAGAGGCAGCTCTTTTTGTGTACTGTACTTTATTGTTTACTTGTTGCAGGACTTTCAAGTTTTACATGTAGGGCGGTTTAGTTTAGTGTTCTCAGCGAACGTGTTCCATTGTTATATGTATCAATTAAATACACACGGTTTTAATCATTAAATATATCAAATAGTTTTACTAGAAACCAGCCATCTCTCTCTCTTTAAAAAACTTTAAATTTTAATAATTTATTCCTAATACGGTAAACAAGCGGCTCGTTATTATGCTCGCTTGTCATACTGTTCAAGGGGTACTTAATTATACCGTTCGTTGTACACATGCTTCATGGTTTTCTTTCTTCATTGTTTTGAGCCCAGCCAACGATATAGGAATCTATAGTAATAGATAATAACCAGCTACTCTAAATAATACTGGCTGGCTCGGTTGACATCTCAAAAGTTAAGGGGGCGGATGAAAGAGATTAGCCAAGTAAATATAGATTCGAAACAGTAGGGAATTGTTTACAAAGTCTCGGAATATATTAAGATCCGAAATGGAACCAAAAAGAAAAGCAGAGAAAAAAAGCAAAAAAAAAAGGAGAAATAGCTTGTACTCCGACTGGGCCTAAAAAATTGATTCGATATGCTGACTACTGGAATCCGGAATGAAGAGATAGAATTAGTTCAAGCTAAGCTCTTTAGTGAAGAGCTTTCTAGAAATCAAAGGTGAGAAGGGAAAGTAAAGGAGAAGGTAAATACACTTGTTCTTCAAACATGGGCTATCCCTATGTTTCCGAGGACTATTTGTTTACTTGATTTTATTTCTTTACCCGTTGTAGTGTAGGTTTCTATTTTAATACTCGGGACATGTAGTATTAACGATATCCCTAAAGGAAAGTTTAAAAAAAGTAAAAAACCCACACAAAAGCAGTGTAATAAATGGGATAAGGTTGTAGAAAGTCACAAGCTCATGCGCGGTGGGCTGGTGATTAGCAACCCCCAATTTCGGATCTGTCAAAAAAAAAACTTTTTTTAATACTGTGGTCTACCTGTGTTATGCCCCTAAAGGCAAGCCTTCTACTATTCTTGTTTCTCACTGGCTAGATCGCTATAGTACAGCCCATTACATACAATATACCCATGTGTCTTCTGTTCAAACTCGGAACTGGTAACTCTATGGTAGCATTCTCAACTAGTGCTCACAAGCAAGGGTTAGAAACATTCCGGACAAATCCCAATTAGCTGTCACGATTTTTTTTTTGCTGTGCCTAAAAAAAATGTAACTAATGACTATGTATCTATTTTTGGCATGTCACATTACACTATCCTGCTCCCATCTTATTTTTGTATAAATAAGAGTCACATTCCCCTTTTTTTATTGTTATTTGAGTTGTATCTTTTTATTTTTCTTATTTCATCATAACTACCAACAGTTTATTCAATCGCTTAACTTTTAATACCTTATCAACTACTATTACTATTACAATGAGATTCTCTACCCCATTATTATTCGCCGCTTCCGCTTTAGCTTACGCTTCTGAGTACACCACTCAAACTGAAGTTTCTACTGATATTGAAACTATCTACTCTTGTGGTACTACCGTGACGGATTGCCCATACAACAACGGTTCCACCCCAGCTGTGTCTTCATATTCTGATGCTGCCCCAGCTAATGCTGGTTCCTTATATGCCGCCGGTGCTGCTGCCTTCGCCGGTTTAGCTGCTCTTCTATTATAGATTCCTCCAATTTACTAAAAAAACACAACTAATATTATTGTCATGATTCACTGTATTTTTATAAAATTGTTTTATTAAACAATATCTTTGGGGTTTCTAAAGCTGCATTTAACAAATGATTAGATTTCTTTTCATTTTGTTTTTTATCTATTCTATACAATAAGAAAACTAAAAAAAATTACCCATTTTTAGATTATTGAATAAGTCTATATATATACTAATTCTCTTTACATTTTTAATATAACACTGCTTTATTTCTTTCTGAACAAATTATAATTGAATGTAGTCTTAAATAAAAATTAAAAAAAAAATGGCTTGCCACCAATAGTAATTCTGTCAATTTCTTGTACTGTGTCATCTGTGCTCTAGTACATTTTTTAAGAGAAGAAGAAAATAAAAGGTTCTAATGGAGGACTTAGTACTACCACATATATAGAATAACCTTCAGCCACCTTCAACTTATAATTCATCTATAATTCATCTATCTACACATTTGATTGTCTAAGATTAATTCAATACTCCTTTCAACTTTTCTTTCTGTTGTTTTCGTTGTTTTTACTTCATTCTTAATTTTGTTTTCTTTCCCTTTCCTTCCTTAAATCTCCCCCTTCCCCTTCAAACAACAACAACAGCATATACAATCTACATGGAAAGCGTAACTAATCTTCTACTAGCCAATACAAATACTGGATTCCCTTCCCTATCGGAAATCAGATTCTCTGATGCATCCTCTGTTGGATCTCCAACAACAACAACAACAACAACAACAACAACAATACAACCAATCTTGGTGGACTTCCTTCAGAATACAGTGACATCCAAGCAGCCCGTCGAACTCATTGAATTCCAGTCTGAGCTACTATTTCAGGTACCATACGAGTTGAACTCCCTGGTAATTCACATTCAAAGAAATATAAATAATGATCGGAACTTTGCTATCAATAAGATTTGCCAATCCCCATCGTCTCCCATATGTGCTCCAGATACCTTGAAAGTGAATTCTGGTAGTACTCTAATAGAAATTAGGTTGAAACCACAAGATATAGCTAAGATAACTATCCAAATAGTGCTCGAAGATACGGGAAGTGTGACATCCTCCTTTAATTTTTACAGGAAGCCATTGGCAAACCCAGTACCACTACAAGTGGTGCCCACAATGCCAACAGCGGCCACGAGGTCTCCCACTATCAATGTCTCATCTAATACATCATCGTCACCATCTCCTCATACTCCGCCTACTGATTCTCCCTCTGCATTTCCTACTCCTAAAATAATAAGCCCGACATCACCTACAGCGGTGAACCCTTACCCTGTGTCCATGGAAGATGGCCCCGTTTTCAGAGAGACTCTGGCCGACTTTGAACAAACCATCTTGAAAATGATCCATTGTATGAAACAAGTCACCGAAAGGTTAAACACTTATGAAACCCACTCTAAACAATTATCGAATTCTCGTTCATCCTTGATTGGATCGTTAACGGAGTTCTCCAAGAACTTCCCAGCTTCACATGGATATTCATTTAATCAATCTTTAATTGCGTCACTTGAATGTGTCACTGATGAGAATAGATCCGTCATAAAGACTTTGAAGGAGAGAACCAGTAATACTAAAGCATTTTCATCATCTACAGAATTGACGCTGTCTAACAATAAAAAGATATTCGAAGAAGAAAGTAAAAAATATTATGACTGGATTTCGAAATTATTGAGTTCGGGGAAAACTAAAGATGAAAAGCTTTTGCTCAAGAGAAAGTCTTTCGAGGTTTCTAAATTGGGATACTTTAATTACCTCTATGATACAATGATATCTATGTCATACAATTTCATCGATACCAATAACAATGCCGATTTCATTGCTACATATAAACAAACCAAATCACAGCGGTTTACCATTTTATCAAACGTTGAGAACTCCGTCAATATGGCCCAATTGAATTCAGAATTACAAAAAATAACCACTCAACATAGTTCAACATCAACCAAATCTGGTATCTTATTCACCCAAGGTGGCCAGGGGAAATCTGGTTGGCACAAGCAATGGGTTGTGTTGAAGAATGGGAAACTCACAGAATTCATGGATTGGAGACGAGGTACATCAAAACGGAATGAACCAATTGATATTTCTTTATGTAACATTAAACCAATGGAGATTGATAAACGGAAAAATTGCTTCAGAATTATCACATCAACAGGGATAGAACATTTCTTTCAAGCAATTTCAGATGAAGACAGAAACTCTTGGATCCAATCATTGTACGATGCAGGACAAGATATCAGATTTCGTCGTGGTGGAGCACAGGAGTCTAACCTGGCAGCATCGCAAACTGTGTCCAGTCTGAGCAAGCTCGCAATATCTACAGATGAGAAAACAAGGGGAAGACGGGTCTCCTCTGTCTCATTAAATAATTTGAAATTGGTTCAAGCAGCATCTAGTAGTAACTTGAAATGTTGTGATTGTTCATCTGAGGAATCTGTTGAATGGATATCCATAAATTTACTTCTAGTTTTCTGTGTTAAATGTTCTTCGTGCCATAGATCATTAGGTACATCAATATCTAAAGTGAAATCATTAAAATTGGATACATTCAATACAGAATCATTGAAACTTCTCGGCTACATCAATAATGAGACCTCTAATTCCATATATGAAGAATTATTACCAGCTAATGTGAAAATTAATGTCAATTCAAATGATGATGAACGGTTACAATTTATCACTAATAAATACTCTGCTAAGAAATATGTTAACTTCAACAAATACAAAAATGTACCGTCACTATTGATCCATGGTATCAAACGTCATAACATTGCAGAAATATTGGATGCTTTTGCGCTTAATGTTGATGCAGATAGCATTCAAGTCACTAAAAACGTTAATACAATCTCTAAGAACTCCAATGAACAAGAAAATCAAGTGGATATTTCTATATTAGAATACGCTCTATCAAAGCCGTTTAAATCGGAAGCCACTGATGCAATCATTTTCGATACTGCTGAATTATTAATTTTAAATGGTGTTAGTTGTGGAACTAAAGTCGAAAACCATGTTGGATTAAATTCGAGAGCGTTAGCATATTGGCAAACCAAAATTGATAGATTACAAGGTACTTCTTCTGCTAGTGGGAATGGTTTAGGCAACGGTGGCGTTACTAAACCTAATGTTTCTAGTACTAGTCCTCCGAATGGTGTTAATCCGATGACCCATTTGAGAAATAATAATATTAGTTCATCTGGGTCATTCGTGAAAACAAGTGGAACTAAAGTGACTGCAAGTCCAAATGTCAAGCAATCTAAAGAACATAAATTTAATTTATTGAAGAAAATCAAAAATTAGTTGGTTTCCACAATCTTATGTGCTTTTTTTTTCTGTGTATGATTTAATTAATGCTTTTTCTTTCTTTTACATCCCCTGTAGTATAGAATATCCTTGAAAATTGGTAGCTTTAATGAAAATTATCAATTATTATCAGGCTGTGTGCGAATTTACAAATTCGACAAATTGAATAATTTTTGGTTTTGTATAGAAGTACTACTTATTCACGCTTTGTATACCCATATTTGTTTTGACTGCCAGCCATCAGGGCATATTTGGATTTTATATATACTACAATGACAGATAGATTGACACAGCTTCAGATTTGTTTAGACCAGGTATGTTAATTAACAATGAATTATTTGTAATTTTTCATTTCTAAACACCAAACTTGCATTACTAACTTGGAACAACTCTTCTTTTAATTCAGCTTATGGATATGTTATTTGCATCACTCAGTTATGTAGACCAAAATTATGAAGCTGTCAAACTCACAGAATCGGATCCTAAACAGGTTGACCCCGACCATAACCCACCTTCTGAATTTGACTTTCAATCCAATCTTCAAGAACTTTCCACAGATATCATATTGAAAACTAAACAAATATTGACCATCATAGATACACTACCCGGTGTTGGCGTTTCAAGAGAAGAACAATTACAGAAGATCGAGAAACTGAGTAAGGAATTGGAGATATCAGAGAAACAAAAAAAACAAGCAATAATAAAGAAAGAAGATCTCACTGATTTTGTGAACCAACTCATATTACAAGTCAGTCAGGGAATAGCCGATACAAGAGATTGAAAAGGATCTCATGAATACCATTGTACATTATCTTTCAATTCTGTTTTCTACATATATTAATTTTAACACTTCTTTGATTGTATCTTATAAACTATCGTAATGTTGTATGTGTGTACGCTTTTGTCGCTAATTAAAAAAAACAGACCCTTCTTTTTATCACTAGTAATTACGGTTGTTTTCTCTTTCACCCCTTACCATTACTTGATACTTGTGATTTGACAAGATCATTAAGTTAATTTATTTGCTAGATATATCAGTCTTATCCTTCTACACTGATTACTATTACAACGACTATTTTCCCCAGGATTTCTTAACATTCAATTTTTTATTTTTTTGGAAATTTGAACAAAAGTAGCTATGGTCAAAAATGAGGAATCCAAAAGTGTCCTACAAAGACCAACTTTGACTCCAATTATCAAACCAAGTAGTGGTTACTGTGATTACATCATGAATGGAACATACAAAATAGATACATGTATTGGCCGTGGGAACTTTGGTGACGTTTATAAGGGGAAAAATATATTTACGGAAAAAGTTGTCGCTTTGAAGATGATCAATTTGGAACAAACAGATGATGATTTAGAAGTGATTTACCAAGAGATGAACTTAATGAGAGATTTAAGATCTTGTTACATCACAGAGATCTATGAAACTTGTTTGTCAGATATTACAATGTGTATTGTGATGGAATACTGTGGTGGGAGCTCCTGTGTGGATTTACTCAAAGTACATAAACATTTAGATGAGTTCACCATTGCAGTTATCATGAGAGACGTTTTAAAGGGACTTAAATACTTACACTCACTTGATATTATCCATAGAGATATTAAGGCTGCCAATATATTGTTAACAGAGGATGGTGATGTCAAGATTGCCGATTTTGGAGTGAGTGGGAGAATCATCTGTTCCATGAAGAAAAACACATTTGTGGGGACCCCATTTTGGATGGCACCTGAGATCATTGAACGAGGAGTTGGATATGATGAAAAGGTTGATATTTGGTCTTTGGGAATCACTGCTATTGAATTGAGTAATGGTAACCCACCACATGCTCACGAAAATCCCATGGAGGCCTTATTTGCGATCCCTAAGAGACCCGCACCATTATTGACTTCACCGGCTTATAGTAAATCATTTAAGGATTTTGTTCGTGAGTGCTTACACAAGAATCCTGAAAAAAGACCAAGTGCAAGCAAGTTATTGAATACGAGATATATTTACAAGACAAAGGCAAAGAAGGGTAATTTGAGAGAGTTGATTAGATTGAAGAATGAGACCCTAAATTGTGGTGACCTGAGATTTAAGAAACGGCCCAAGTTCAAGTTGAACGTACATGATGAATCACATTTTGGCCCTGGAATCCAATGGGATCTCGATGACACAACGAGACTAGTTGATGATGGTCCTACAATATTGGAGAATTTCTTGAATTATGCAGATGATGAACATGAGGAAGAAGAGACATATGACAATGAAGCGGAAGACGATCTTTCACCTTCTGCTGGTGATGAGGATCTCGAGTTTTCTGCTCCCAAATCAGATGATACTTTGGTTACACCTAACACTTCTCCACCTTTATTCATGCACAATAATAGTATCCCATTACATGTGAGTCGTATATCTAGTTGTTCACCCGTTAATGAAAATAGGGACCTTACACGGAACAATATAGAAAATGTACCACCACTTCCTAGACCTTGTCAACCGTTACCGCTGCAACCTCTTTCACCTACTATGACCAACGATAATAACATTCTCACTACAGAGTCATCCCCTACAAGTCACACTCTATCTAGGATTCACACAGTGTTGGAGAACATGAAGAATACCACGTTCCTGAATAGTGATAGTAAATGCCTTGACCACGTTTATGAGTCGATATTGACTGCTGAAACCAACTACCCCGGGTTTGCAAAGAGTTTCTTGCGGGCTCTGTCGGGAAAGCAAACACAGGCATAGATAGATATAGATATAGATAGATATAGATACTTATTATACATTTATTTTTCTTATAATACCAATCATGAATATTAATGATCACTTAAAATAGCTGTGCCCCGATACCCATTAAGTTTCGGTACTCCGGTGCGGTACCCAAGCGAAAAAACTCATCGCATAAATATATAAATATAATTCAACATGACCTTCTCCTCTTCTTCTTGTTATATATCTATCTATCTTTTCATACTAGATACTACAACATATATACTACATCATGCACGCAAGAGATTGGTTATTAGCTATCATTGGAGTCTTCTTCCCATTTATTCCAGTTGCCATCAAGAGAGGTATCTGTTCTGCTGACTTTTGGATTAACATTGCCCTTTGTTTCTTAGGTTATTTACCTGGCCTGATCCACTGTTGGTATATAATATCTTGTTACCCTCATGAAACTGTCACCACTTACAGAGGTGCTACATTACCTGGTAGGGAACCTGTCCATTATGGGACTATCATTACAGTTTAGATTTTTCTTTGTTCTGCTAAACTGATATGCTTTTTCCCTGGGTTATTTTTTTTGCTTTCTTTCATTCTTTTAATTGAATATATTGGCTTCTCTGTATGGGTTTTATTCTTCCTCTTTAACTATCTATTAATATGTACACTTTGAATATGAAATATGAATTCATGATTATAATGGCAATTTGTGTAGATGGTCTTGGCCACGCAATTTTTGTATTTTTTTTAATTTGTATCACGATGAGATGAGCTTCTGATAAAAAGGGCTCACAAGGATTGACGTGGAGTATACGACTACAATGAATACATTATACATAGGGTTAGCGGATAATCCACTAGGATACCTTTCATCAAATTACAATATCTCATTACGGGTTCTCAGTGAATCAGAATTGAATTCTACAAGACTCATTCTACCAGAAATCAATGGGTTTAAAGTATGTCTATTTGGGATGAAATTATGTTTATCATATACTAACTTAGCAAAGATTATATTAAATATTAAACTCGGATCGACCCTATTAACTGAAACTTCAACATCGGAGATCTATGAGATATTGAGTGACTCCATATTTCGAGGCAAAATCTGGGGACAATTAGGGTACAACATCGATATCGGACCTGACGAACAAAGTACTATTCAAATGAATATGGTTGATCAAGTATTGTCTCATCAAATGTGGCAAGATATAGTGGAAGGTGCTAGAGCAATCATGAATCAAGATGGAACGCAAATATGTATTTTACAATGTATTGAAATGAATTTGCAAATACATGATGCACTGAAATTGAATCATGACGTTGACCAGATATTTCAATCCATTTTCCAAGATTTGAATTATCTAATGGCCTGTAATTTCATGAAGTTGGCAGATGAACTGCCAATTGTATTTTCATATTATTCAAGACTAGGATATAAGAATAGTTTCCCCTATTTCAGTCAGTTGTTTGAAACATTCAAGAAATCCAATGAGACTCAGAGTAGGGAGAAATTAGAATTAACTGTTGGATTCACTAAGCAATTAACACATTTGAATATAGTGGAGGAAGTCAAGAAATTCACAAATTATAAAATCAAAACACTGCAATCTCAAATGGAGAAGAAAGGTCAACCCCCCATGCAAGTATTCACAATGGAGTTTTTCCACTTCAATCAAGCCTCCTTGTAATCATATTTGAGTTTCTCTAATTGCGCCAGATCCCCCTGTAATGATTTGATATCGGTGACCATGATTTGAATAGTCAATGCTGCTAAAAATGGAACAAAGAATATAGCATCGTGAGTTTCACAGAAAGTAAGTAATTTATAAATAGCTATTAAGAAAGAACATATTATACTGGAATAACTCAAGGTATTTGTAGACAATTTATAACGAGATAGGGCTTCATTGATGCGATGGGTACCGACGAACTCTGCCTGAATAACTATGGCTGAAATCAAGAAACACAAACATGAAAGACAACTGGCTAGACTATTCTGCACTCGGTAATAAGGCACAGTGATCAATAGTAAATTGATTAGCACTAGTAGAAATTGGGTTCCTCGCAGTATGGTTAACATCATTGTATCCTTTTTATTGGGAAGGCGCTGGGAATAATTGAATGGAATACCTTGGTTAAGTTTATCTATAATTTCCTGTTGTGTTTCTGAATCAATGGGTTGACATAATTCATATTCATCTTCTGCATCCCTGAAGGTATACCTTTCATTGACCACTTTTCTTAATCTGGGCATTTCTACTGAATCGGAGAGAGACTGTACTGAAACGCTGAACTTGTATATATTGTATTTGATAAGGAATTTTTATGAGCTTTTACGGCGAACATATAATTTTTTTAATATGAGATGAGATTCAGCGGAGCACAATATTATGTTTACACTAGGTAAAAGACGTATATTAGTTAGAAAACACAAGAAATTCAGAATAATAAAAGCAATATATAAAAAAACTAGGATGTCAAATAGAGTAAACCTATGCTTTACCTGACATTTGCTGGGTGATAGACATAACAGGTTCAATCTCACCAGACATAACAGCACGCAGCAAGTTGTTCTCATCTGTCTTAGACTTCACATCACCAGCGGAATGCACCACATACAAATCTCTGTCATCAAATATTTCTTCACCTTCATGCACAATATCTGGTTCATCCAAGTTACTCTTTGGACCTAGATATTTACCCCTAGCATAGGCAAAATAGTAGATCACAGCCAAAATCATGGTACCAGGAGTGATGACAACAGTGTAGTTCATAGTTGTTGAATCTGGACCGGTGTTAGCTGGGAACATGACCAAGATGAAGATGAAAGATAAAAACAAAATGGTGATCCACCCAATGATAGGAGACATAATGTCACCAGTGTAGAAACTACCAGGAACAAACTTGTGCTTTCCGGTAGTTAATCTTAAGAAGATAGGAGTACCCCAGGACAAGTAGTTACCTGCAATATATAAGGAGAACAAAGCATTAGAAGCTGTAGTACCAATCAAACACAAACAACCCAAAAGCAAGGTAAGAACACCACCATAAATGACAGCTCTGATTGGAGTCGATAATTTCTTATTGACAACCTTGACAATTGGAGCAAGTGGAAGACCATCATCTCTGGCGAAAGCCCAAATTTGTCTGGAAATAGCAGTAAGAATGGAAGCACCCATTAACCATTGACAACAAGCGACAAGAACCATGAATGCAATGGCCCATTTTTTGCCCATAGCGTTGTAAATAACCTGAGCGAATGGAGAACCGAAAGCGGAACCAGTGATGGCAGAAATATCTGGACCCATACAAGCAGCAAGAACAATACAAATGAAGAAACCCAAAACATAACAAGTACTAATAGAACCGATGATACCGATTGGGACACCTCTAGTAGCATTACGAGCTTCTTCACTCATATGCACACAAGAATCAAAGGCACCAATAGTCCAAACAGAAGGCATGAGACCATTCATAACCCAATTCCAACCCTTGTTCCAGTTAGTACCATCTTCATTGTGACCGAAGATGAATGAACCACTGTTGAAAGGAACGTCATTATGTTTGCAACCGATTGGAACAGCAATGAAGAATAGCACAATCAATGCCAAGTTACAAGTGATAGAAAATGTTTGTAATCTAGACACAAAGTTAGAAGCAAGACAAGTGATACCAATATGGGAAATAACACAAGCAGCGTACACACCGTAAGTCTTACCAGTTGTAATATTGAAGTTTGCATCCTTAGAGATGGACACAGCAGCTAACACTTCACCGGCAAACCCATAATCGACAGAACATAAACCACCAACTAAGGCAATAGAGTTAGTGTTACCGATCATGTAAGATAAGAACACTCTATATTTTTCGGGAGCAAAGAAGTAAGTCCAATAGAAAAGCCCCCCAGATGTAGGAATAGCAGACCCCAATTCAGCCATAGAGATACCAATTAATAACACAAAGAAGGAAGCCAAGAACCAACCCCACACAAGGGTAGTTGTACCACCAGTTAAACCTTGTGATAAAACAGAAGCGATAGATGGAAGAAGACCCATAATAGAGAAGGCCACACCAAACACTTGGAAAGTAGAAAATTGACGTCTAAGTTCAGCCTTGTAACCAATTTGAGCCAATAACTCATTATCATCATGAGCAGCCTTAGCATCAATTAAATCTGGATGCTTCATACCACGGTATTTACTGTAAGTGATGGTCACATCGTGACCTGTACCAACAGATTGGACATCTTCTGTTGTTGGACTGAATTTTTCAGGTATTTCTTCTGATGACATTTTATGTAGAAAGAAGTGAATGCTTTAGCAAGAAGAGTTAAAAGGATCAGTATAGAGAATTACTACATATATAGACAAGAAAAATTCAGGAACTGAATCAATCTTTATAGATAAAAAAAAGGGAGTTAGTTGTTTTAGTTGTATTATAGATAATGGAAAGTCTATTTAAGAAAAATAGATAATGAAGATTGCATATATTAACAATACAATAAGACATATATTTCTTTTTATTTATTTATATTACTCCCCCCTGTCTTGGTCTATCCCTGATATAAAGGGCCCCACGAACCTACCCTAGTAGGACGAGGAAATTTTTTAAAAAACATAATAGGTAAAATGAGTACAGATAAGAACAAACTGGAAACGTTTTGTTGATAAGAATTTTTTTCTTTCTTTTTTTTG
This sequence comes from Ambrosiozyma kashinagicola, assembly GCA_001599075.1. NCBI lineage: Eukaryota > Fungi > Ascomycota > Pichiomycetes > Pichiales > Pichiaceae > Ambrosiozyma > Ambrosiozyma kashinagicola. The sequence continues at coordinate 1,254,571 of BCGA01000004.1, forward strand.
TTAATGCAATGTATACTATACAGTAGATTAATGGTAGTTTACTTTATTTTTTTGTATTTAGAATTTTCAGCTTGTTTGCTTTTAAGTTAAAAGTTAATATAAGTGAGTATATTAATAACTTTCATTAATATAGGAGAGTATTACTGCTGGAAGCTGTGTCTTCAAATTTAATTTTTAAGATACACAGATTTCTCGAAACTGCATTTAAATATTTATCAAGTACATGCTTTGTGGGATAACCGGATTTTTATTTAGCATTATAAGGTAGTAAGTGAGTGGTTCCAAAGATACACTTACCTTAGTGACAACTACTAAATGTTTTCTCGTTAACGGTTGTGTGGCTCCCTTTTTTCTATTTTACTGATATGCGACTCTAGACGACACTTAGAAGCGCCTATTATATTATTTGGCGCTAAGAAGTGCAGGGGTGGTTAATGATGTAACAGTCCAAGAAAGGTAACTCGGTAACTCGTTTCACGATAGAGTATCAACAAGTATCTTTTTGGAACAAGCCAAGAAAAATAGAAATCAGTTTTATCCATGGTGTTCGTGAAATCTGAATCAATAAAGTTTCCAAGAGATATTATATATAGGGAGCCCACCAGTTGAGTTACGCTAATGTTTTACAAAGACCATCGATCATATAACTATGAATATTGATTTAACCGGTTGTCTTAATGTTCTATGTGGGGTAGGGTAGCATAATACTTAATTCAATTATTGTTTCAAGTCATCTCACTAACTGGATATAAGAAATGAGAAGAAACTCCCGTACAACTCCAAGCGAAACGTATCGATGAGTTACCAACCCTAGTAATTTGAAGCGCCATAAAACCTTGAAAGGTAAACGAAGATATTTGATTATAAAAAAATAAAACTAAATTGATCAAACTAGTTCATTGATTGGATATAGATTCATCAGCGGTAAGATTAGATCATTTGGGTGGAGGTTATATCCAGCAAATAATACTTTACGGCATTATGAAAACTATAGTGGATAAGGTTTTGCAATGTACATCGCGAGAAAATTAAAAAAATAATTGCGTGGGATTTTAAAGATACATCTATACACCAGTATATCACGTGACAGAAGACTAAAGTTTTTTTTCTTTTCTATAGACGCGTCGATTTATTTTAAAGAATTTGAAAAATTTCCTAATTGGTTAAATTACGTTTCTTAGAGATGGCTGGTGTTGAAGATAGAGAGATATATCTGGAGAGAAAGTATTAAAGATCAGATAAAGATATCACGGATCATAGATCAGGTATAATAAATAACATTGAATAATATCTCCATCATACAATGTCAAATCAATTCATTGTAAATGCTATCAGGGATATCATCCCAACTCAACAAGAACCATACCCGAAACAATTGGTCGAATATGCTAGCTCTCTTTACACAAATTCAAAATTCAGACAACCGTTACCACCACAATTAGAGGTTGCTCGTTATCACCTTTGTTGTTATATTTCAATCGAGAGATTCCTGAAACGATTGGACCTCCCCGACCCAGATATTAATAGAATTCCAATCCCTAGACGGAAAGTCAGATCTGCGATCTTGGATTTCAAAAATGGATTAGCTAACAGTGCCACACCAAGCAAATCTGATTCACCTAGAAAGAGAGTGGCCTTGGATACTCCACCATCGACTCCAAGTAAGAAAAGAGGCACCCCCAGTCAAACAATGACACCTAAATCGATGTCAAAATCTGCTACCATGAAGAATCCATTTATGGATGATGACCCTAGAACACCAACCAAGAAGAACAATCAAGCACAACACTCAATGTTGACACCAGAGAGTACTCCACAGAAACGTGGAAGAGGAAGACCTCCTAAGAATCGTGATGGGATCACCTCCACTCCAACGAAACCACTGTCGATGAAGGAACGTCTTCTTCAGATTGCCAATGATAAGAATGAGCAAATGGAATCCAAGAAACCAAGCACCCCACGGAAACCAAGAAGTTCCCCATCATCAGCAGCTTCAACTCCCCGTAAGAAAGCCCAAGAGATGATCACCACTGCACATTTGATTTCATTCTGTAATAGATTTTACATTCCAGAGGACATCACTCAAAGCATTTTGGACACCTATCAAGTGTATTACTTCAAGACTAATAATCCGTGGGGGTTACTATGTGGTCTTGTTGCTATAGCATATCTACGTCTTAATTCAGATAAGGTTGAAAATCAAATCGGATTCAAAACTAAATTTTATAGAAATTTACAATTATTACAGAATGGTGGATTAACATTCGCTGAAATATCTAATTGGGGTACATTAGTGGAACAACTTTGTGGTGACGAAAAGTGGATAAGAGATTTCAATGATTTGAATAATGATTCTTCCAAGAATAGAAAATTCCCCTTTGGGATTACATCTTTGAGTTCATTTGTCGGTCCACAGGCTTCATATTTCTCCTCAGAGATGAAGAAGGCTTATAAAGATTGGCAGGATAAGGCTAATGACTATTTAGAAGCTACAACTATGTAATATATAAGAGTAGTAATAAAAGATCTAACTATTAATGATTACGTAATTACACAATGGAAAAAAAATATTTTTTTGTCTCTACCAGGAGGGTTTTTGTTGATCCATATAAAAAAAACTTTTCTTTTCCATCTTCTATAACGGTTTTTATCTTTTTTTTGTTATATTGGTTGAATAAAAAACAGTACATAACTTCCATGACTCTACCGAATAATCTTAAAAGAGTTGCCGACGGTGAAACTCTTCCTGAGAGTCAAAACATCAACGGTCACAAGAGACTCAAAGAAGATCTGCAAGTTCATCCGGCGACTAAACTCCAAACTCCTAACGGTGATCAAATGGATACAACCACCGATGGGGTTTGCATTGATGATGCTAGTGATGATGATCTTGAAGTTGTCGAAACCACTACAAACACATCACTAAAATTAGAACAATTTAGTGATACCCATTGGCAAAAGACCGTGGAGCAAGTTGTCAAATCTGTGGTGTCCATCCATTTCTCTCAAGTAGAAAACTTTGATACTGAGAGCGCCTTGTCTTCCGAAGCCACTGGATTTGTCGTTGACGCCACTTTGGGGATCATTCTCACTAACAGACACGTTGTGGGACCTGGTCCATTTGTTGGTTACGCCGTCTTCGATAACCACGAAGAAGTCGAAGTGAAACCTATTTATAGAGATCCTGTTCACGATTTTGGGTTTTTGAAATTTAACCCTAAGGATATCAAATATATGTCTATTAATGAATTACAATTGAAACCAGAATTAGCCAAAGTTGGATGTGAAATTAGAGTCATCGGTAATGATTCCGGTGAAAAATTATCTATTTTGGCTGGGTTCATCTCTAGATTGGATAGAAATGCCCCTGACTATGGTCCAAATTCATACAATGATTTCAACACAGAATATATTCAAGCTGCTGCTTCTGCATCTGGTGGGTCCTCAGGTTCTCCTGTGGTGAACATCGATGGATATGCCGTTGCATTACAAGCAGGTGGATCCACCGAATCATCCACTGATTTCTTTCTACCTATATTCAGAGTGGCTAGAGCATTAAAATGCGTTCAAAAATCTGAAACCATCACTAGAGGTACCATTCAAGTGCAATGGACCTTGGAACCTTTTGACAAATGTAGGAGATTAGGTTTGACCCCAGAGACAGAGAAAATGATGAGAGAGAAGTTCCCATCCATCAATGGTCTGTTGGTGTCTTCTATTACATTACCAAAGGGGCCGGCAGATGGGTTAATCAAGGAGGGTGACTGTTTGATTTCTATCAATGGTGTCTCTATTTCCACATTTATTACAGTTGATGACATTTTAGATTCCAATGTCGGTAACGAAATCGAAATCATGATTCAAAGAGGAGGTAAAGACCTCACCGTGAGATGTGTTGTCGATGATCTCCACAGGATTACTCCAAGTAGATACCTCACGGTGTGTGGTGCCACCTTTAATGACTTGAGTTACCAATTAGCTAGAATCTATGCCATCCCAGTGAAGGGTGTCTATGTTAACAATGCTGCTGGCTCTTTTAACTTAAACAATAACATCTCTAATGGATGGGTCGTTGATGCCATTGATAATATTGATACTCCTGATTTAGATGCATTCGTGGAAGCCATGAAAATTATCCCTGATAAGAAATATGTTGTGTTGAAATATCACCATTTGACGGATTTGCATGTTCCATTGTTTAAAACCATTTTCATAGATAGACATTGGGCAGCCGCATTCAAGATGGCAACCAGAAATGACGACACAGGGTTATGGGATTTCAAGACTTTACAAAAACACCCATTGAAACCAGAACCTTTGACTCCTAAGAATGCCAAGTTTCTTGATTTACCAGTGGAACACGAGGGTTTGAAGCAATTAGTGAGATCATTCACTATGTGTGAAGCCTCAGTGCCTATTCCATTGGATTCTTTTCCCGGTAATTCTAGAACAGTGTACGGTATCGTGATTGATGCAGAAAACGGGTATGCCATTGTGGCTAGACACTGTGTTGCACATGATTTGCTTGACATCAATTTATTCTTTGCTGAATCGGTTTATGCACCAGCTAAGGTTGTCTTTCTGCATCCAACTAAAGGTTATGCTGTTGTTAAATATGATCCATCATTGGTTTTGGCTCCGGTGCAGACACCTAAATTCAGTGATAAGTACTTGAAAAGAGGTGAAAAGGTTACCTTTGTTGGGTACAACAAGAGCTTGAGATTGATTATTGATGAAACTAAGGTTAGTGAAGTCAGTGTTGCTAACTTACCTAGTAATGCTACTTCACCTAGATACAGAGCCACCAATGTGGAAGCCGTTGTGATCGACTCCTCTACTGCGTCTGTGTGTATGTCTGGTGTGTTGTGTGACAATGACGGTACCGTGAGAGCATTATGGATGTCCTTTGATGGTGATGAGGACAAGGTTTATGCTATGGGTATTGATGTTAATGATATCATGTGGGAGTTAGAGTTCTTGAAACAGGGTACCACTCCTAATGTTAAGATCATCGATGTGGAATTCAACCCTTACTCCATTTTGGTCGCCAGAGTTAATGGTGTGCCGGATGAATGGATCACCAAAATTGAAGACAAGTGTACTGATAAAGTGCAAGTGCTATATGTTCCTAAGGTTACCATTGATTTGGATAATAAACCTTCGTCAGACTTGAAACATGGTGATATATTACTCTCTGCCAATGACACCATTATAACTAGATTTAGAGACATTGACTCTGTGATCAGAAACCTTGATCACTCTGAGGAATATGTTAAGATTAAAGTTGTCAGAAATAAGCAAGTTATTGATTTAAACGTGAAGCTAACTACCACTGCCAACTTTGTTACTAGTCAAGTTGTTTTCTGGGCTGGTTGTGCTCTTCAAGCTCCACAACATGGGGTCAGACAAGTTATTAAACATTTACCATCTAAGGTTTACTGTACTGCGATGACATTCGGGTCTCCATCCAGATTTTATACCATTGGTGTCACTAATTTTATCACCCACGTGAATGAAATCCCAACACAGACTTTAGATGAGTTTTTGGATGCGGTGAAGGACATCAAGGACAATGCTTATTGTAAATTAAGAATTGTTTCATTTGATGATGTTCCATTTGCACAAACTTTGAAGGTGAATTACCATTATTTCCCTACTTTTGAAGTGGCCAAGGTGAGCGGTGAATGGAAGGTCAAGAAGGTCAAAACCGATGATGCTGATGATGATAAAGATGATGATAAAGATGATGAGAAGAAGGAATAACTTACCTTTTTTAACCTTTCTTGTATAGAACTAATTTACTATTTGCTACACACTTTTTACGTTCATATTTTATTTTATATTCATTTGATTTCATATGTTCCTTTTTTATATTTAACAAAAAAAAATACATTATTATAAACAACAATAGAAAGTGGATTTATGTACAAAGATGAGTTGAAATGGATCTGTATATTATGTATAGTGGAGTAAGTTTAGGCGTATGGCATGAGTCTCTTCAATTGCTTTGATTGTTCTGGAGTAGAGTATGCGATACCGGTACGCTTACCTAAAACTCTGTTACCAAACCCAGCATTACCATGCTTTCTTCCCTGCTTTCCTCTCTTGTAACCCTCAGCAGTTTTTCTCCATCTCTTATATGTAGCTCTGTGGGTCTTGGTCAAGTTTCTTGACTGTTGTTGTGTGAATGAGGTTAACAAAAAGTTAGACACTGGGGAGACGCTGTTAGTGAAGGACGCCACCACAGTTGTGGAACGTTGAAATAATGGTCTCAACAGACTAGAAAACATTGTATATATTGTATGATTTGATTAGTTTTAATGAATCAAGTAGTTAGTTAAACCATCGATTTTTTTCCATTTTTCAGTTGAAAAATTGTTTTTTGTCGAAAAAAGAGAGAGCTAACTGTCAAATTTACAGAACGGGTTAATTATATTAGGTACAAAAGGGTGGTCTATATAGAGTACATGGATGATTCATTCAGTGTCGTTATCTGAGGAGGAGTAACCAAGGTCAATTCCTGAGGATGGATGAGGGCTGATGAATGTAGGTTGCTTGCTAGCGGTGGAAGATTTAGATGGTGGGGGAGAGGAAGAGAGAGGAGAGGTGTTGGGATCAACGTTTGGTACCTTTGTAGAAGGCTCTGTCTTGACAGATAGCTGCTCAGTATTACTTTTTGGTTCAATTTGGTCTGCATTTGTGGTGGTTGAGTTCCCTAACTTGATTTCCACCTCTTCTTGCTTCACAGTGGTATTAGAGCCGATTTTCTTTTTCTTCTTAACCACACCAGTAATTGAAATGGCTGGTGAAGGTCTCTTTGCTGTAGATACAGTGTCATCATCATCTGAGTCCAGTTGTGATGACTCTTGATTGATGTCTTCTCGTTGTCGGAGTCTATTAAACTCATGGAGAGCACGCTGTTCATCCAATTTCTGCTTCTCCATTTTTTCCAACTTCTTAGTCTCCAAGTCATTGTAATACCGTCTCACATCATCCTTGATCTTATAAGATGAGTTCTGGTTATCCATCTTCTTCTTGTTCTCCTTGTAACGTTTCACTCTGTTATTATAGAGCTGTTGTTGAAGAGATTTCCGTTCCCTTTGAGCATCGGACTTGTTTAAATCTTCTACCAATTGCTTTTCCTCATCCTGTTGTTTAGTGATATCGTCAGCATTGATCTCCTCTGAATACACAAACTTAGATGACATTGCTTGCCCATCATCATCTATACGGAGAAGTCGTGTGGCGAAATTAAAATTTTTTTTGTTTTCAAAAGAAGATTGACAATATTTCCAATAAAATTAAACGGGGACGGGGAATTCATTAGATTAATTGAACGTGTTTATATACATACATCAAACTATTCACACCGATCTGGATTGTGTTGACTTACCTTTTGTTAACTTTGCTTTTTTATAAAAAATTCTATTCCTGATTCACGTTGTGTTGATATTTTTCTAACAAAAAAATTCGATATCAACTTTATCTATTTTAGATCTCCCACAATCATAGCAAAGGACAACCATGTCTTACAGATCTGGAAGGCAACCATACAGAGGTGGTCACAATAGAGACGGTACCTTCCGAAGACCAGCTGCTGAGAATGGTTCATACTATGGCCATTCCCAACAATCACTTGCTAATTCCAAACATCCACAATCTGCGTCTTCATCGTCGCAGTATAGAAACGGTTCAGGAAATCGTTACCCATCTAGTGGCAGTTATGACTACGAGTATAATTACAATTATGACTATGATTATGATAACTCTTATAGATCGTCTCGGGTTCCAACTGCCCCTCAACGCATCATGGATCGCTCATCCTCGTCCACGTCGCGTAGGGCTGACCCCAAGTTAATGCCCGTTTCCAACAATATCCACAGCACTCCTGATAATAATAATAATAATAACAATAAGTTGCCCACCCCAGGTGCTGTGTCAGTTGAAGGATCGGGGCCACTCTCTGAAATGATCCAAAAACACTACAACTACTCCAAGTTCAATGAACAAAATCATCTAATCAGTAAGCTCAATTCGTACAGAATACCCGACAAACAAGCTAAAACATCCAGAATAATATATGATCCTGAAATCAAGAAAGATCCATCTAAGGGCTCTAAGCCAATTTATGAACTCGTGAAATTGAGTTCCACTTATGCTAAAGACCCAAGAAAGTCCATCAGTGGTGCCCCACAATATGAGAAGGGAATGACTAGATCATACAGAAGACAGATATCCGCATGTAACATACCTAAATACAAATATGACAACCATTCCATTGGACCTGAACCAGCTACCGAGATCATAATATGGGGGTTCCTATCTACCACTACATCTCTGCTCATCAGAAATAATTTTTCTCATTACGGGAAAATTAAATCATTGAAATTAATCGATGACCCCAACACGGGAGTTCCCCTAGGTATGTGTGTCCTCAAATATGAAGGTGACATTGAATCTGCTCACAGTACAGCAATGCGTGCTGTAAATGGATCCCACAAGAGACTCTCCATGGGTGGCCAAATTGTGAGAGCTGGATTAAACGTGGAAAACAAATTGTACAAGGAAGTGCTTGATAGAATTCTTAATGTAAAGAAACAACGTGATATCGATGAAAGACAAAAGAGAGAGAAGGAACTGCGTCTCGAAGAACAACGGAAAAGACAAGAGGCCAGAGCCAAGGAAAGGCAGTCCATCCAGGAGTCAAAGAAAGAAAAAGTTCCACTACCAGCCCCACAAATACCAGGTATCCCAAGTGCCCCAGTATCTGCCATCGCTGACCAAGATACAGTTGCTGTGGAATTGACAAAGCATGAGCAACATATCCTTCCTAGTTCTACTGCTTCATTGCCTCCTAATTTTGAAAAGCACATTTCTAATAGATGCTTCATTTGGATACCAGATAGGTACGTGAATACTAGAAATGTCAGCTCAGCTGACCTGCGTAAATTACTCTCTAGATACAATTGTGATAGAATCTTGACTCACAAGTCTGGGTTCTACATTGTATTCAACGAATTGAATGATGCTCAGAAATGTTTTGATATGGAAGATGGGAGATATTTGAAGTACTCTGAGACGGCTGCCGGTGCTGCAGCAGGTGATTCTGGAAAGAAGAAAGCTTATAGAATGTTCATGAATCTTTATGTGCCGGATGATCAAATGGTGAAGACTACAATTGGAGACAAGCTCAATGTCGTGAGTCAATCTAGAGTTCATATCACTAGAGAGTTGAGAAATTATCTTTTGAAAGATCTGCGGGAAAAGATCATTGGCCCTAGACTATTAGACTGTTTGTCGGACGATAAATACAAGCCTATCATTGAGAAATACGAAAAGGAACAAGAAGAGATCAAACAGAAGAAGAGAGAAGAGGAAGAAAAAGCTGCCAAGTTAAAGGCTGAACAGGCTGCTGAACAAGCCAAACAGGCACCACAGAATGCATTAATAGGATTGAGTCCAATTAAGGTCCACCATGAATCCAAACCTGTCGGTAACTCCTTTGGAAGATCTTCCCTGCAACAGTCTCCTTCATCAAAACGTAAGCTTGGTTATAAGAACAAAATGAATATTGTGCCTATGTCTCGTGCCCTTAATTACCTGGATGGTGAGGGCTCCGATGTTGAAGATGAAGATGAGGATGACGAGGATTCCGGATCTGAATCTCCTGATGAATCTGAAAGTAATGTCAGTTCAAAACGGCCATCTGTGGCTCCCGAATCGTTGCAGAACAACAAGAAGAGAAAATTGCCAACCAAGAAACAGTCCATGGAAGAATCCAATTCTTCATCAGAGGAAGAAACCAAGGCTGTCAGTGTGTCCCAACCCACTACTCCAGAGGAAGAACTCGCTGTTAAAGTGGAAGTCGACGAGGACCAGTTGGATGATTTATCTAAGATTGATGGGAAGTATAGACCAAGCAATGAGTTACCACATCCAGTGTATGAAGATAACTTGGATAACCTTTCATATGATCTTGATTGCTTGCAAGATTTGATCAAGGATGATGAAGACTTTGAGTTCGCTAAGAAGGCCTTTGCTGATGCCACTTCTGATGACACTTCCATCAAGGATATCAACTATTGGGCTTGGAAGCAGAAGGACATCAAGAAGAAGACTGAGGCCTTGATCATTGAGAATGAAAAACAACAAGAGGAGCAAGACAAGTTTGCCTTTGAAGAAGAAGTCAAACACAACAAGCTGTTAGAGAATGCTAGTGGGTCCTTCAGAACTGAGGGTTATCATAAGATTCCAGATAAGTTGAAGACAGAATACTTGCCTCACCGGAGAAAGCTTCATCAACCATTGAACACAGTCCACACCGAAGATGACCATGAGGCTCAACAATTAAACAACATTCAGAGTTCTAGAGTGAATCGTGCTAATAATAGAAGACTGGCTGCTGATATCTCTGCCCAGAAACAGATGCTTGGTTCTGAAACAGACATCTTGGATTTGAATCAACTTACAAAGAGAAAGAAGCCTGTACAATTTGCTAGATCGGCTATCCACGATTGGGGGCTTTATGCGCTGGAACCTATTGCTGCTAAGGAGATGATAATTGAGTATGTTGGTGAAAGAATTAGACAGGCTGTCGCTGAGGTTCGTGAGAAGAAGTATTTGAGATCAGGGATTGGATCCTCTTATTTGTTTAGAATCGATGAGAACACCGTCATCGATGCATCTAAGAAGGGTGGTATTGCCAGATTTATCAATCATTGTTGTGTGCCATCGTGTACTGCTAAAATTATCAAAGTTGAAGGTAAAAAAAGAATTGTGATTTACGCCTTGAGAGATATTGCTGCTAATGAAGAATTGACGTATGATTATAAATTTGAAAGAGAAACCAACGACGAAGAGAGAATCCCATGTCTTTGTGGTGCACCTGGTTGTAAAGGTTACTTGAACTGATATGTTCAATATCTATTATATATTTCTGTACATTATTATTTTTTATTAATAAATTTGTGTCTTTTAAAATATTCCGATGCTACCAGGCATTCTGCCAATTTTATGGCCAGGGTTAACAGCGGTGTCCAAAAAATTTCGTTCAAAGGAGAGACTAAGAAGTTAAGAGGAGATCGACCATATGGGAAAGGGCAATAAGTGTTGTTTTCTTTCGTTTTACTCAAGAATTATTAATCAATTTAAATTATATCATGTCAGATCCAATGGATGTTGAAGATTACAGAAGAGTACGTTGTTACCAGTTGTTTTTTTCCTTTTCACAAATAAGTTAATGTGTTTCCCCATTATTTTTTGCAATATTTTTCAACCTAGACTTTGTCTTTAAGAAAAGAGATATGTCAAGAGACACTAATAACCCACAATTTTGAAGTTGCCATCTTACTTGATGTTTACTTCATGAATAGGATCATGTCATAGGACGTTGGTCATTGATTCCAGGTTTTGCCAGTCTGTAATTATATTGTGGGTTTTGCCTTCTTTTTTTGTCCCTACTTGTCTTGTCGTACCCCGTGTTTTGCTAAGATTTTTGTTCTTTTTGCCTGCCCCCTTTGCTCATCATGAGATCTCGTTTAGATTAAGGTGCTCCGGTATAGTTTCCTTCTCGAGTGGTTCATTTGATGGTTAAGTCGGTAACGTGTGCTTGTGTAGTCTTTTTTTACTGTGTTTCTTTTAGTTTTAAAACTCGGGTGCTTCAATGGTCAACACAACATGTGTTTTGACTTCAAAATGGACAGTGCCATCTTTTTTAAAAGTGTCTTGTTGTGTTGCTATATGGGTGCTTCACTGACTTTACTTCAAATTTTCGCAAAGGTCAAATTACTAATACGTTTTTGCTATTTTATTTTTTTCAGGATCGTTCAAGATCTCCAGTGAGAGAAAGACGTAGATCCAGATCTCCACCAAGAAGAGACTATTACTCAAGTTATAGAGGATCCAACGATAGAAGAGATAGAGGTGGATTCTCCAGATACGGTGGGGGCGGAAGATACGGAAGAGACAGAGATTTCAGACCAAACAACTATGATAGAGAAAAGAATATCAGAGAATACGAAATCAAGAATAGCAGAGTTCACGCACACTCCATTTTCATTGGGAACTTGCCATATGGTACTCAATGGTATGAATTGAAGGATCATTTCCAAGGTGTTGGTGACATTGTGAGATCAGATATTGTGACATCTCATGGTAAGCCAAGAGGAATGGGTACCGTTGAATTCAAGGACAGAGAGACTGCCCTGGATGCAATCAAACAATTTGACAGAACGACATTCAATGGTCGTGAAATCTTTGTGAGAGAGGATTTGCCTCCTCCAGAAAAGGCTGAATCAAGTAGAGACTTCCCACCAAGAAGAGAAAGAGACAGCTATAGAGAGAGAGACAGAGGTGATAGAGATCGTTACAGAGATAGCTATAGAGGTAGAGATAGTAGAGACAGCAGAGACAGCAGAGATAGTCACAGAGACAGAAAATATCCTCCATTACCAGCTGAAGGATGCGAAATCTTTATTGGTAACTTACCATTCACTACTAAATGGCAAGACTTGAAGGACCTCTTCAGACACTGTGGTGAAATAGAAAGAGCTGACGTGAAAATGTCATACTCTGGTAGATCAAGAGGTTTTGGTACTGTTGTGTTTGCTGCTCCAGAGTTTGCCAAGAAGGCTATCGAAGAATTCAACGGGTATGACTTAGACGGTAGAAGATTAGATGTCAGAGCTGGTAAGTTCTTCCAAAAGGAATCTGAGTCCTCTGCTGCTCCTGGTCCTATCACTTTAAACTCATCCAAGAATACCGAATTTACTGCTTCAATTGTTGGTCAAGGTCCAGCTAGCGATACTATTTATGTGTCTAACTTACCATGGGAAACCTCTGATTCTGATTTAGTTGACTTGTTTGGTTCAATCGCAACTGTTTCCAAGGCTGAATTACAATATGACTCCACGGATAGACCATCTGGTCACGCTGTTGTGCAGTTTGCCGATGAAGATGGTGCTGCCACCGCCGTTGCTCAATTAGATAACTATGAATATGGTAAGAGAAGTTTGAAGGTTAGCTATGCTCAGAAGAAGCAAGATGATGCTCCAATGGATACTGAGGCTATTGATGTTGATGTTGATGCTCCTATCGCTGATGCTGATGCTGATGCTGCCCCATTGCCAGATGCTCCATCTGAAGCACCAGTTGATGCTGCATCTGAAGCACCAGTTGAAGCATCAGCTCCAGTTGAAGAAGATGCTGACGAAATTATCGAAGAGTGATTTCCATTTAATTTGTTTCTTTGTTTTTTTTTTCTAACCATTACCTAAAAAAAAAACTCTCTTCCAAAAATGCTTGCTTTTTATTTTTACGTTTTTCTTATCAAATTTAACTGTTTTTTTATTAATTATCTTTTGTCCTTTTTACTTTCTTTATGTGTTTCTATTACTTTAGATTACTTTTTTTAACATTCTAACGATTTATTTCTAATAATAAAAAGAGTAAAAAAATCATCATCAACTATTATAAAAAGAAAAGAATGGAGTTGTTAAGAGTAGAAAAAAACATCATCTGTATAACTAAAGAATTAGCTCATTTATGTGTTGGTATTTCCATTTCCTCTGGAGTTTTAGGACTGATAGCCTTATCCATGAAATGAAGGAATCTTTCCCCATATTCGTGAGCAGGAATAGCACTGATTGTTTCCTTTTTATTGTTCAAACTTCTAAAGAAAGTTTCGAGTTTCTTGAATGTGGAATAATTCGTCAAACAATCTATTATACCCATATAGTAAATCAATGGTAATTCATTGCCGTTTACATCCGTCCCATGGATCCCACCATCAGATTCCACAAATAGTGGAGAGTACTCTTCAGAATTGATTGTTGGTAATTCAGGTGGATCAAAGTTTGCTAATAGATTATCTGGATCCTCTTCAGCTCTAATTCTCAGATCGTGTACACCAACTAAAAGAGAGTAATCCATAATATTCAATTCCTGTAAAAGGTGGACATCTTTTTGCATTTGAGAAAAGATAGGACCCTTCTTAGCAGCACCAAAGGAAATCTTCTCATGATTGTTCAAGAAATTTAAATCCTTCTCAATAATCGAAGTCTTGTGTTGGGCCTTAGCCTTTTCCACATCAGTGATTCTGCCGTGGGTGGAACCCTTCAAGTCAAATGTTAAATGCATCTCTCTATGAGGCGGGAAAAGATTATTCATCACAAGGAAATGAACCTTGTGGATACCCCTCTTGGTATGCATTTTCAATCTGTGTAATCCATAAAATTGGCAAATCAAAGTGTCAGGATTCTTCTCGACATAGTCATAATACTGATGCAAAACACGTCTCAATTGACGGTGTTCGGAGTGATGTATAGTTTTGATAATATATTTGTAATCCTTGGAATAATAGAAAAACGAACCACTCTTCCCCGGTGATCCTAATTCGGTTAAACTAACCCTTTCTGTTAATGACAGTAAATAATCGGCTTGATCGATATTGAACAAGGTTCTGAGACGGCGAAACACCTCTGGGGCATAATCCTTAAATTTGAATTCATATTTGGATGATGGAGTCAAGGAATTACCTTCCATGTCAAAGATCAACTTGGAGACAGCCTTGAAGTCGTCTTCCTTCACGGGGCTAGGTAACCAGGAACATCTAGAGACAGCCACTCTGATACCGGTAATCATGTTGTATGCCATTATATAGTTGTGGTGGCCCTCATAGATTCTCTGTCCCGGAATCACGTATCTATCATCTGCTCTCATTTTGGAACGTCTTCTCTGGGTTGTCAATTTGTTGAATGATCCAGATCTAGTGAATCTGTGTTTAGTTTGCCCTTGTGAATGGTATTTATCGCTTCCTGTGGTAAGTCCAAGACCATTGGGTCTGTATGCCTCCGGGATGGCTATTGTATTAGATTCATCGTAGCCCTGTCTGCCCATACCACTAGAGTTTGCCGTAGAATTGGTGACAGCTGACAAGTGGCCCATTGAGTGTCTACTTTGGTGATCTATAGCAGGGGGAGGATCTATACTAGAGGTGGACTGAGTTGTCTTATGTCTTCTGCGCTGTATAATATTATTGGATTTTGAGGGTTGTGTGTTGTCTTCATTGGATGATGAACCATTTGTGAGTTGTACAGGCTGTGAGTGATCTTGAGGTTGAGGTTCGGGCACCGCATCAAAGAACTCATCTTGAAGCTCTGATGCTGCGGTATCTGGTTCCTGTTGAAGCTGCTCCTTTGGCATTGGTACCTGCGTTGGCATATTTATCTGTTGTTTCTGTTGTATCGTTTCCTCTTGTTGTGTGTAATCTGAGCCATCTTCATGTTTCTGTTTAGATGCTTTGAGTTGTAATTTTTTCACTTTGACTTCACCATTAGTTAGTTTTGTTGTTGCTGTTGTGGTAGTAGTAGTAGTGGTTGTGGTTGTGGTGGAACTCGTACTAGTTTTGCCGTTAGTTTGTTTCTTCATGGATTGAATGATCTCAGAGGGATGCGCATTGAAATAGTCACCATTAGTTTTTGGTGAGCGCACTGGTTGTGTAAGCAACGGCTGAGCTACCTCTGACGGCATGATGGATGTTGTTGTGTGTATGCTTTCGGGTCTGTATCTATTAGGGGTTTCCGTGGAAGGGAATGTGGAAATAAAAACACTTAGTAACTTGATGAGCCTGAGTAGTTTCTCTAGCAAAAAAAAGTAAAAAAGGAATAAGAATTAAAGTGACCTGAGAGGGGAAAACGATGTATTCAGGTTCAGTGAATATCCCGGATATATGTATTATATATATTAATTAGCAAAAGGTGGATTATATAACTTCGAAAGGAACAACTGATACCTCTTTTTGTTTTCATTTTGTGTGTTTCACAGATTTTTTTTCTTTTCCCTTGTTCAGAAAAAGAAAATTTTTAGTCTGATCAGGTCACCGACTTAAGGTACTATTTTACTACGTTATTTCATTTGTGTACACCCAATGTTTATGATATCTAAAAGTTGCAGGTACTCATTGGTGACAGGTTGGCCTCTGGTATTGCTATCATCTACAACAGCGGTTAATAGGGGGGTATATAGATTGTTCTCCGGTGTCTCGGTGTCTCTACAAAGAGATCGGGTCCAGGCACAAGCCCCGAAAGAGCCAACATCGATCCGGTTGAAAATTAATGATACCCCCATAGTTAAGAGTCGCACGAAACGCACACCGGTTGTTCCGAACATAGATAACGATAATGATACTGTCAGTAAGTTGACAGGTAAGAAACAAACAAGACACCGGAGCACGGAGCTCCAAGTTGATCCATCACATGAGGAAAGTACCGAGCAAGCAATTATTGAGGAGCACGACGAATTCACAGACAGAGGGGCCAAGAATTCCGACAATTCACTTACAGATTTCTACCAGGGTATGAAGGATATCATAGATCAATATTCCAATAGAATAGACGGTGATTACGTTGTATTGATCCAGGTGGGGTCTTTCTACGAATTATACTTTGATCAGGCAGAGAAATACGCTAACGCGTTGGGTTTGACGTTGACCAGAAAGAAATTGAAGCATCAAGACGTGGCATTTGCCGGGTTCCCCGATTACAGACTTGATAAGTACTTGCAAATCATATTCAACTTGGGATACAAGGCTGTGATCTGTGATCAGAAACCAGATGAAGTCAGAAACGTCATAGAAAGACCCATTGATCGTTTGGTCACTCCTGGAACCATCATAGATGAGGGACTCCGTGATTATCACCGCAACAACTTCTTGTTGGCTATCACCTTGCCAGATGATTCATTCCGTAAGGAAGCTGAAGACTTGAAAATTGGACTATGTTGGGTAGATGTCTCGTTGGGGACATTTTATGTATTGGAGACAAATTTCCATGATCTCATGGCTAATATAACTAGAATAAACCCCTCGGAGATCATCCTTAAGACCTCTGTGGATCAGGAACTTCTACTAGATGGTAACTGGTATCCGGATCTCGGAGACCTAAAGAAATTCTTCATAACAAGTTACGCCATGCCATCAAAAAAGAAAAAGATAACCGACTTTGCCGAACAATTCTCTGATAACAAGAAATTAGTATCCACCACCTTAGAGGAAATGTCTCAGCGGGAGACATCGGCTGCCAGTCTTTTACTTCACTACTTGAATGAATGTCTACCTGGATACAACCTGAATTTTCAATTACCTACTAGATCGCTACCAGAGACTTTGATGCATATAGAACCAAGAGCCGCTCAGGACTTGGAATTGACAGAGACTATCAGGGGTGGATTCAAAATTGGTGCTTTGGCTAACGTGATTGATAGAACATTGACAAACCCTGGTGCAAGACGGCTGAACACTTGGTTATTGGCGCCCTCAACGGATGTTGATAAAATTCAAAAAAGACAGAAATTGGTTTCTGTGCTATTGAAGAATGATCTCTTTGTAGATGATACTATCCAATTGTTAAAGAAAACGGGAGATGTAAATAGAATAGTGAGACGGATAAGTAACTCTAGAGCTGACATTTCGGAGTATTTGGAACTATCCAATACCGTGTTGCTTGTTGAAGAAATTTATAATATGACAAAGGAATCAACCAATAACGACCTGAAGAGCACCATTATCCCCTTATTTGATGCATATGTTGATTCTCCTAAAATCTTGAAATTGGCACAGAAAATTGAAAGGACTATTGAACCTAATGTGACATTAGTTAAGCCCGATCCATTTTTCCGGTCTGACACTGAAGTGGTGAGAAGACAATGGTCTGTACAACCTAATGCATCCAAGAGATTGAAGTCATTGAGATCTGATTATGATGATCTCGTTAAAAGTTTTGATTCATTACTGACCGATCTCAAGGAGGAATTCCAAGAATATGGTTATAACGGATCACTTCGACTAATCAAAGATCTGAGAACTGGTGATTATTTAGTGGAGTTGAAATCATCCAGTAAAGTGATCCCGGTTATACTCAAGGAGCAGAATTTGGATTACAAGGATAAGACTAAGTCATCTGTGAAAGTTGTCAATTCTAAATGGATCAAGTTAGGTTGGTCACTTTTCAAATTGGAGCAAAGTATCTTACTAGAAGAAATTGCGATTCTAAATTCACTTAAGAAACTTGTTCTAGCGAGATCAAAAGAACTAAGATCTGTTTCCAAAATCATTGAATACTTAGACGTGTCTCAATCGTTTGCCTCATTGGCAAAGGAGAAGAATCTGGTGTGTCCCAAAGTTGATAATTCCACAAAATTTGAAATTGTGGAAGGTAGACATCTTGTTGTGGAAGAGGGTCTAGTGGGACGGTCTTCTGGTGTTGAGAATTTCACCTCGAACTCATGTTCACTTAAATCAGGTCAAGGTTGGGTCATCACTGGACCCAACATGGGTGGTAAGAGTACTTTCTTAAGACAGAATGCTATAATTGCCATCCTAGCTCAAATGGGGTCGTTTGTTCCTGCTGTATCTGCTAGAATAGGTACCATTGATAAATTGTTCACTAGAGTGGGTTCTTCCGATAATATCTTCAGACACCAATCAACGTTCATGGTGGAGATGAATGAAACCGCAATAATCTTAAGAGACTCCACGTCAAGATCGTTAGCAATAGTTGACGAATTGGGTAGAGGAACATCAACCATGGAAGGTGTCGCTATTGCCTATGCCTCGTTAGCTGGACTAGTTGAGGATAATAGATGTAAGGTTCTATTTGCAACACATTTTGGTCCAGAGCTGGAATCTCTCATAAAGGAGAGTCCCAAATTGACTAAGGATGTGCAATTCTATCATACAAAGCTGAGTAGAATCCAAGGTGGTAATTTACCTGTTGATGAGAAGATTATCTTTAATCATAAACTTCAGAAGGGAATCAGTTACCATTCACATGCATTAGAGATTGCCGAATTAGCTGGGTTCCCTAACCGGGCACTAAAGTTGGCTACGGCTAGTTATGACAAAATATTTACGAAACCTTAGATAGTAAAAGAGTTAAAATTGATAATAATACACTTGTATAAATAACGTTTATTTTCTATATATTAATAAAAAAGTTCTGTATTTTTAATTTTTATTAGTACGGTACTTTAAATCTGAGCTGGATCGTATCCGTCATCACCATCATCATCAGGAACAGCAGATTTTGTTGATGGTGGTGGTTGAGGAGTAGCAGCAGGGGGTTGTGCGACTGGTGTTGGAGCTGAAACTTGAGGATAGTAAGCAGCCTGTTGATATGGCATTTGTGGTTGATATTGATTTTGATGAGGCATGTATTGATTCTGTTGTGGGTATGGTTGGTATCCTTGTTGTGGTGGTGGTGGGTAATACGGCTGTGGTGTATATTGCTGTTGTTGATATGCTCCCTGATTGTATTGATTGTATTGTTGATTTGGAATGTAAGGTTGTGGCGGCTGTTGTTGTTGTTGAGATTGAGCGGCTAGTTGGAATAGTTGTTGCATTTGTTGAAGCATTTGAGGGTTCACTGGAGCATTAGTCTGCTGAGGGTATGGCACTGGTGGGAGGTTACCTTGTGGTTGATTAAATTGGGAAGGTTGTTGAGGTGTTGGTGCAGCTGTGGGTTGTCTTTGTTGTGTTGGTTTAGAGCCAGGAAGACTAGTCAAGTTGGCTCTGATATAGTCAGGAAGTTGTTTTGCACCTCCTTGGTTATTGAGTTTCTCTCTCTTATTATTAGTATTATTATTCTTCTTGGCCTTTCTTTTCTTCTTCTTAGACTTTGCTGCTGCCTCCTTTTCGTCATCTGAATACTCTTGTTCCTCCTCAGCAATTTCTTCATCATTCCATGCACTTGCATCAGTTCCCTTGATAGCCTTAATGGTATTCGTCAGAATGAACTCTGAATTTGGGACAACATAATAAACTTTAGCACCTTTCTTATCTCTCATGGTTTCAAATTCCTCGATGGTGTTAAACTTCACTCTATACACGGGAGACTGAAGTTGACCGAAGATCTCAAATAATGGTCCCAATGGAGATCTATCTTCAAAGCAGAAAATAGCGCCCTCCTTTAATACTTTAAATTCAGCTGATGTAGCACCTTTTATCAACACACTTCTTTCAACGAGTCCCGTCACGGTACCGATGTATTCAATTGGGTCGTCTGGTCCGATTGTAAAATCTTCTGGTAGAGTTGGGGCCTTCTCATCGACTACTTCATTTTTGGACCTGATAGGACCTTCATCATTATCACTTTCATTAAATTCATCAGCCACGGCACGTCTCTCCTCCTCATCATCTGAGCTGCTACTATCAGAGTCATCGTCATCAGAAGAGCTTGAATTAGATTCTGACTCTGAGTCTGAATCAGAAGATGACGATGAATCATCAGACATATCGGCATCTTCCAACTCATCAGAAGAATAATGAACATCCTTGTCTGGATTGAACATGTCATCAACGGTCACTGGCTTGGATTCATTCTCCTTTTCTGATTCTTCAGGTTTGCTAGATTGATCAGAGGGCCCTTCCGATGGCTCTTTAGTTTCTTCTGTAATTGTAACCTTGTCAGCGGTCTGTTCAATAGGTTGAGATTCTTCATTTATCACTTCATGTACTTCTCCCTTTGCTTCGTATTCCTCTTCATTAGTTTCTTCACCAACCTTCTCTTCACTTTCCTCCGTGTTATCAACTTCTTGTTTATCTGTGAGATCATTCTCTGTTATAGGCTGTGCGCCCACTTTTTCTTCTATGTTTTCCCCCATAACCTGGGTACAACTTTCAATTGACTCCTTGGGTGTTTCCTTCACTGTTATATCACTCATTATCTGCCAATTCTGTATGGTTTAAACTAAAGAAAAGTTATAAATCATTGTATATCTTTTTTCAGCAAATTTTTCTTTTTTAATAAATTTTTCTTCGATGAGTGGCTCATTGGCGTTTGCGGCGGCTCTTCGGATTTTTTTTTTCTGAAAAATTTTTTTAAAAGTTTTTTTGTGCAATACTGGTTTAAACTAGATTTCCTTTAAAACATTTAGTATAAACTATAGATTATATTACGATAATGAGTTCTGGGAAAAAGAAAGTGGACTCTAGAGTGGTCAATTTGATCAAGAATGGTGTTCAAACCAGAGAAAGAAGTTTTATCATCTTGGTGGGGGACAAGTCTAGAGATAACATCCCTATCTTACACCATTTGATGATGACCGCAGAGTTGAAGATGAATAAGTCTATCCTTTGGGCTTACAAGAAGAAATTATTAGGATTCAGTTCTAACAGAAAAAAGAGAGAAGAAAAAATCAAAAAGGAAATCAAGAAGGGGAGAAGAGAAGCCAATGAGCAAGATCCATTCGAGGCCTTCTTGTCAAACCAACAGATCAGATATGTGTATTACAAGGAAACCGAGAAGATCTTAGGTAACACCTACGGAATGTTAATCTTACAAGACTTTGAAGGTATGACTCCAAACTTAATGGCTAGAACAATTGAAACCGTCGAGGGTGGTGGTTTAGTTGTGATGCTTCTTAAAACCATGAACTCCCTTAAACAATTGTACACTATGACCATGGACATCCATTCTCGTTATAGAACTGAGGCTCACAATGATGTTGTTGCCAGATTTAATGAACGTTTCTTGTTATCATTGTCTGATTGCAGAACCTGTTTAGTGTTAGATGATGAATTCAATGTTTTACCGATCTCCGGTGCTAGAACCATCGAGAAATTACCACCAAAGGATGACGATGACATCTCAGAGAAAGAACAAGAATTGATTGAATTGAAGGAATCACTGGCGGATACTCAACCTGCTGGATCACTTGTGGCCTTAGCTAAGACAGTTAACCAAGCAGAAGCTATCTTGAGATTTATCGATTCTATCGTGGAGAAGTCATTAAACTCTACTGTAGCCTTGACTGCAGGTAGAGGTCGTGGTAAGTCTGCCGCTTTAGGTATTGCCATTGCCGCTGCTATTTCACAAGAATACTCTAACATCTTTGTGACTTCTCCATCTCCAGAGAACTTGAAGACCCTTTTCGAGTTCATCTTCAAGGGATTTGACGCCATGGGGTACGTGGAACACCAAGATTACGATATCATTCAATCTACCAATCCAGCATTTGCTAAGGCAATTGTTAGAGTTGACATCAAGAGATTAGGTCACAGACAAACCATTCAATATATTTCTCCAACTGATAACCAAGTGCTTGGTCAAGCTGAATTGTTGATTATTGATGAAGCCGCTGCTATTCCATTACCAGTAGTGAAGTCCTTGTTTGGTCCTTACTTGATTTTCATGGCATCTACTATTAATGGTTATGAAGGTACGGGAAGATCATTATCCTTGAAATTGATTCAACAGTTGAGAGACCAATCTAACAACATTGTGAAATCAAACACAGATACACAAGTCGTTTCTAGAGACAGTGGCAAATCCAATGACTCTGTTGATTTATTGAGACACCGTACTCTTGTCGAAGTTGACTTAGATGAACCAATCAGATATGCTCCTGGCGATCCAGTGGAATCTTGGTTAAACAAGTTATTATGTCTAGATGCTAAATTGGCTAAGAACGCTAAATATAGCAGTAGAGGATGTCCTCACCCTAATGAATGTAATTTGTTCTACATTAACAGAGACACTCTCTTCTCTTACGATCCAGTGTCTGAAGCCTTTTTACAAAAAATGATGGCATTAATGGTGTCTTCTCATTATAAGAATTCTCCGAACGATTTACAACTTATGTCTGATGCTCCAGCTCATCAATTGTATGCACTTTTCGGTCCTGATGTCGGTAAGGATGGTCACATTCCAACTCCGTTGTGTATTATTCAAATATCTTTAGAGGGTGAAATCTCTAAGGAGAGTATTAAGAGCAGTTTGAGCAGAGGTATCAGAGCCGGTGGTGATTTAATTCCTTGGTTAGTTTCACAGCAATTCCAAGATGAAGAATTTGCTTCCCTGTCTGGTGCTAGAGTGGTCAGAATTGCCACACATCCAGAGTACACCAGTATGGGGTACGGTGCTCGTGCCTTGCAATTGTTGAGTGATTATTTTGAGGGGAAATTTGCCAATGTTGATGAATCCCATAACACTATAAATAACGATGACAAGTATTCATTTAAGAGATTATCAGATTCTGAATTGGAGAAGTCTACGTTGAAGGATAAGATTGAACCAAGAAAAGAGGACAAATTACCACCTTTATTCATCAACCTTGCACACAAGGCTCCATACTATTTAGATTACTTGGGTGTGTCATATGGGTTAACCCAACAATTATTCAAGTTCTGGAAGAATGCCGACTTTGTTCCTGTGTATTTAAGACAAACCACCAATGACTTAACTGGTGAACACACTTGTGTGATGCTTAGAGTGTTACCTAACAGAAATGACAAATGGTTGAAGGAATTCTCCACAGATTTCCACAAGAGATTCTTGAACTTGTTATCATATAATTTTAACAAATTTCCAGCTATCCAATCATTGAGTTTACTTGAAGCTATCGAGAAGTACAACAGTGAATCACAAATCGAAGAATACAGTAAGGAGGAATTGAACAAATTATTGACTCCATTTGATTTGAAGAGACTAGAGTCATACTCTAAGAACTTAATTGATTACCATGTTATTCTCGATTTATTGCCAACAGTGGCATACTTGTTCTTCACTAACAAGATCTCCAAGGATATCGCTTTATCTCATGTGCAGAGCACAATTCTTTTAGGTATTGGGTTACAACACAAGGATATCGACAGTTTATCTAAGGAATTGAAGATCGAGAATAACCAGAGTATGGCTATGTTTGCTAAGATTATCAGAAAATTATCCAACTACTTCCGTACTTTGATCTCCCAAGAGATCTCCAAGGAAATGCCAGCTTTAGAATCCGAAAAGGTGAAGGACACCGTTGAAGAAGAAGAGCAATACATTGACATTGAAGCCATGGAGAAGGAATTGGAAGATGATTTAAATGAAGCTGGTGATGAAGCCATTAAGCAGATCCGTGATAAGCAAAAGGAATTGATTAATGCCTTAAATTTGAACAAGTATGAAATCAAAGACGATAACGGTGCCGATTGGGATGACGAGAGTATGAAGAAGGCTGTCGGTAAAGGTTCCTCAGGTGTTGTCAGTATGAAGAGTGGGAAGAGAAAGGCTGAACATGCTTCTGAAATTTACAAGGAGGAGATGAAGTCTACTAAGAAGAGTAGTAAAAAAAAGAAGACAAGTAAGCATTAAAAGAAATAAGGTGGCTTCTTTTTGTTATAAATAGCTAATAAATAATTATAAAATATATTGTGTTTAAAAATATATATATAAGTGTTAAAACTTATAAAGTGTTTATCAAGTAGTGAAGTATTTCGAAAATCAGATCTTTCAAATTAACCGAATCATCATTCTGGAAGGCCACTACATTGTGTTGTTTAGCAAATTCATTGAGTTCCCCACCTGTGGCCTTGACTTCCTCCTCTTCCCCCTGGAAGATGACACCATTATATTTGAAGTAATTGGGCCAGACAAAATCTTCAAAGTAAGTAGGTGGGTCAACCCAAATTCCTGTATCGATAATGTACTCCCTCTGTGCGCGTCTATGGCGGAGTGTTTCAAAGGAGGTCTTAAAGAATAGTTTCAAGTCTAGGATATCCAAAACTTCCAGATCATTATACATGAGGAACCCATCGATTAGAATGATCCGACGGTTAGTCGAGAGCAACTTATCTGCGTGTTGTTTCACCAATTCAGTCAACTCCGACACGTCTTGTGCGGTCAAAGTTGATTTCAAGATATCATCTGAGGAGTCCTTCTCCTTTGAATGATGTTTCACTGTTGAATCATATCTTAGTTGTTTCAGAGTCGTTTTGAAGGCATTCATATCGAATGCAGCGGGACACTCCCAGTTCTGGATCTGGAATTGATCATCAAACGGTATTTGATCTTTTGGTAGGTAAAAATCGTCTTGATGGATGAGTTTAGATTTGCTAAGTAAAGAGTGGAGTATCTTAGACACTGTAGTTTTGCCGGATGAAGAGGCTCCACTCAGGCCTATCAAGACATTGGTTGACATTTAAGTGATTGGATATGGGGGGTGTGGTTGGGTGGCTCACCGATAATACACTTAACTAAGCTAATCCGATTCTAAGCCCTTATTATGACTGAAAGCGGTTGTAACGACCGACCGAAAAAAAAAAATCAAAAAAAAAATGGCAAAAAACAACTTGGGAAAAGACGAAGAATAAGACTGGTTTTTCTTTAACTTATTGCACAAAATTATGTCATCTGAAGATCCTATTAATGCTAATCCAACTGTGTTGGATGTATCACAGTTACCTAAAAGAGAGAACAACTCGACGGCCACTTTAGAGACCGATAAATTGGGTAGACAAGAAGAACTAGATTATTACAATAATTTATACCAATTTTCTATATTGAATGCTGATCTCGTTAATGAGGGTAAGACTAGAAAGTGGGATGATCTCAGTGTTCCAGAACTTATCATAGATGATGTTTCTGTGATATCTGATAGTTTTGAAGATAT
This sequence comes from Ambrosiozyma kashinagicola, assembly GCA_001599075.1. Lineage (NCBI taxonomy): Eukaryota > Fungi > Ascomycota > Pichiomycetes > Pichiales > Pichiaceae > Ambrosiozyma > Ambrosiozyma kashinagicola. Next base: position 1,279,999 of record BCGA01000004.1, read on the forward strand.
TAGTTTAGAGAGTCCGGCAGGTGGTAATAATGAAGAACCGATTGATGCTCAAGAGATCTATGACTTGATTTCAACGATATCTGATCCAGAGCATCCACTCACGTTGGGGCAACTTGCCGTGGTTAATTTGAATGATATATATGTGGTTAATCATCCAGATCATAATGTGATCTCCGAGATTAAGATATACATCACGCCTACCATTACACATTGCTCATTGGCTACACTTATAGGGTTGGGTATCAAAGTGAGGCTTGATAGGTGCCTGCCACACAGATTTAGAGTGACCATTCTTTTGAAGGAGGGTTCCCATCAGAGTGAAGGTCAAGTGAATAAACAATTGAATGACAAGGAAAGAGTTAACGCTGCATGCGAGAATGATCAATTGTTGAAAGTGATTGGTCACATGTTAGCTACTTGTCAATGAATGTATTTACGATTTAAACTATTAGTATTGGGTAATTGAAAGTTACCATCAATTAATTACACCTTGCATTATGATATTAGTAGATTGTATCAAGTCGATCGACGCAGTTTTGTTTTTGTTTTTCGACGTTTTTTTTTTTTTGAAAAATTTTCAGGAAAAATGATATTCGAAACAAAATTCGAAGACTGTAGATGGATGATGATTTGCTTTTTTCAGTAGTTAATAGATAATATTTAACATATTATAAAAAAAATATATATATATAATGGTCACCATAGAGAAATTAGATGAACAAGATTCACCAGTTGTTGTCTCCCACGAGGAAGCCCGTGATGATCTTAATGAAGCTGTCGAAGCTGTTGAAGCCGCTTTAGAATTGGCCACTAAGGAAAAAATTGAAGATGATGAAGATGAAGAAAGTGAAGACGAAGATGATGAAGACGATGATGAATTTGATGATGATTATGATGAAAATGAAACTTTATTAGAAAGAATCGAAGCTTTACAAGATATAATTACTCCATTACATAGAGAATTCATTGCAAACACATATTCAACTACTTCATCATTGATTACCAATTCTTTACTTAAATTAGGATCAGGTTTATGGGTTTTAGGAACTTCTGTGTTACTATTGGGTGTCCCATTAGGTATTGCCATCATTGGTGAACAACAATTGATTGAATTGGAAAGTCAAATGAATTTACAACAATCATCTGCTGATTTATTAAATGGTACAACTGAAGAACCAAAGGCTTAAATGAAATGTCCCGTCTCCCCTGTCTCTTTGTTTAATGATTTTCTCGTTATTACGTTATTTTGTTTATTCCAATCCATTTTTGTATATACAGAGAAAACTAGTTTTTATCTCTATTTCTAAGTTTTTTTATTAACTTAGTTTTATCTTGGAATATCAAAATTACAAAGGAAAAAAAAAAAAGAAAAATACTTATATTTATAAGAAAATGTAAGAATAGTATATATAGTTAAAACACCTTTTGATGTTTAATGACCAACGCGTAGATATCCAAATAACTAGTAACGTCGTAAATGATATCGACGATGAACACTGCGTGGATACCGACCCCCCAACCTAATCCAGTGTACACCACCAATGGTAATGCATCATCGTATGCTAACCCATAGACGTGAGTCAACATTGGCATAGCAATGAGTTGAATCAATGGAGTCAATAGGGGGAAATTGACCATTGGGAAATCTTGGAAAGTCAAATGACCTATGATGATTCTACCAACTAAGAATGCCACACCTGATCCAATGGATGCCACCATTTGTGAATTATACACTGAGACAGTTTGTGGGTGGATACCCATGAACACCACGACCAATCCATAATATAAGAAGAATGGTGATAAAGTTTTCCAAGTATCCGATTTAACTTTATTTTTAGCTAAATATTCGTCAACATTTTTCTTAGCAGCATAAATGTTGAATAACAAGAATGCACCACCAAACCAAATTAACACTGTAGTGGAATTTAATCCACCTGGCAAGGTAAATTTCCAAATGGCGTCTTGACCGAACACACCAGTTAACACGAATAATACAATCAACATTATGATCCCCTCAACGGGGCCACTAAATTCTGATAAGTATAATTTGTGAGTGTAGAATTCTTCCCAAGTTGATAAATAGAAATTTGTCAATGTACCAAATTGAGATAACAATACAAGCCAAGTTTTCCCCAACCCACCGACTGATGCAAATATATAAATAGACAATGTAGTATTAATTGCATCAATTGAATGATCAAACAATTCACCTAATGGACCCGATTGTTGAGTACGTCTAGCGTGGATACCATCACAAGCATCAAAAGTTTGATAAAGAAATAATGCTAATGCATACACGAAATAACACCAACTAGGTGATTCTTTATCAAAATTTGGATCAACATAAAATACTAAAAAATCTGCAATGATGATGAATAATAATCCAGATAATGTTACCATATTTGGTGCCATATTCAATGGGAAGATTTTTTCGAATTGAATCCAGAATCTCTTCAAAACATACTTGGTAAGTAATGAACGATCTTCAGATGAGTATCTAATTAAAGGTGATAAAATTGTTAGTATAAAATATTGGCATCAATGTTTATTTCAAATGACTTACTTATACTCTTTCAAATATTTCAAGTTATCCACTGGTAGAAAGTAACCCATTGTAGTGATATAACCTAACTTTTACAAAAGAACCAGTGTTTAATAAAACACACACAAAAAAAAAAAAATTTTTACTTTTGTTACAGACAGAAACGATTTATATTAAAAGATACGATTTATATTAAAAGTTTTCTAAGAAATTTCTAGCTAATTCGACACCTAGGAAAGTAGCAGCATTAGCTGGGAAACTTCTTAATAATGCTGGTGCTATACCGGGGAAGAATCCACCTATGCCACCGTTTGAGTAAATTTTCTTTGTAACTTGAGCAAAGCTAACTTTAACGTCAGATGATTGTTGCACCGATTTAATGGTATCCACTGGGAAAATGGTTATCCACATGGCTACACCGGCGAATCCACCAGCTGTCATCACTGCCGTCACTGATAAGTCATCACCGTCACCTTTAGACAATTTTTTCTTTAACACTTCATAAGTAGCGAAATACACTGCTGAACCTGGTCCATCTCTAGCTAATGTAGCTATGGAACCTTTAAAAATTGATGGTAATCCACCCTGTTTGAAAAGTTTAACCACTGTTTGATTGAATGATAATTTTTCTTTAGATATTTGCATGACAACTTTGACTCTCTCAAAGGGGGCAGCTATCAATGTAGTCGGAACCGCTGAGAAGAACCCCGCAGCGGAGATTTCACCCGTTGTCAATTTATCCTTACTAGGGTCCTTCCCCTGAGTGTAGTAAACTAATCTTTTCCCCACATCGTACCCCCAAAATGAAACAGCAAACATCGGGGTCACACCTAATAAAGGTGATGAAACTCCCTTGTAGAATCCCAATGGACCAGAAGATTTAAGTATATGAGTGAATGCAGATGGTAACGATTTGTGTTGACCAGTTTGTAAAAGAACTTTAGTCAAATCAAATGGGTGACCCGTGAGTACGGCACAAACACCACCGAATCCACCAGCAGCGAACGATTTTAAGTTCTCCTTAAATTGTGAACTCTCCTTTAATGAATTTGCCTCAATGATTAAATCTGTTTCATCCATTGCTTAATTAACTGATAACATCATATAATAAAACTATTAGTATATCCATTAATGACTACTTTTACAACCTTTTTATAATCGTTAATTACTCCGCAAATTTTTAAATTTTTTAAATTTTTTTTTTTTTATTAAATAGTCACGTCACTTAAGGATAACCGGATTCCATTCTCCACTTAACCAAGTTGTACAGCTAACATCTTCAAATCTTGTTGTTGATTATGTAAAGTCAATAAATTTGTCAATTTCATCAATTCATCATCGAATAAACTAGAAAATTGTTCATTTCTTATATTAGAAATAATTGACTTAATAGCATTATCGGTATCCACTAAATTCCAATTAATTAATTGGTTATTTATTTCATCATTGAATTCAATAAATTGTTCAACCACCATTATTAAATTATTGATACAACCCAAAATTTCACCATTGGTTAATAATTTATGGGTCGTTATATATTTAATATAATTAGAATGTAATTGAATTAATTCATCAATCTCAAATAATTGGTTAACATCTATTTGCTCCGATAATTTTAATTTACTAATGAAAATTGATGATTGTAATGTTAAATACCCTAAATTTTGTTGTTTACCATTCAATTTATTAATCAATTTATTAAAATTTCGTTCAATTATGGTGTATTGAATGAAATGTCTAAACGTTTCAATGAATTTCAAAAATTCATTTCTCAATATATTGATTCTCTTAAATGCAACCAATAATTTCCTCTCTTGTTTACCAATAACCACTCTCATAATCCATTGATTAGAAATCCATTGTTGTTGTAATTCATAACCTAATCTCTTAAATTTAAATAAATAATTAAACATTCGAAGATATTCTCGTTTATCCTTGATTAATTCTCCAATGGGATTATCTAATTTATAATCAACAACTATTGAATCCCAATTGATAAAATCTGAATCTGCTCCACTATCACCATTGATGATTCGAATATCTAATTTATTGAAAAGTTCTCGCCTCTCGGGTAAAGTCTGTTCAATGGAATCCGTCAACACGTGCACTAACTGATTACCGTCACGACCCCCACCATTAGATAAAATAGCTTGTATAAAGTTCCCCTGTTTCATAAATAAAAATTTATTCAAATTTTCTAATTCACCGATAATATTAAATTCATCAAACACTAACTTGTTGAATCTCTCAAGTAATCTCAAATATTGGTGGGGTAATCGAGTATCCAATTCATCAACATTGGATATCTCCATAATAGGTAATCTCTCTGAACTATAAGATTTCAAAAAAATTAAAAGTTTCCCAGTCTTCATTATTAATTTATAACGACCATGGAATACCAAAAATTCAGGTACACTAGTTTGATCTCGGAGAAACCCTAATTCCCCCGTATTCAAATAATCATTAACTTGTTGTAAATAAAATTTAATTAAAATTTCAAATAGGGAAACCCCCACATTGTACACAATTGGATCACCTAAATGATACTTGGTACATTGATAAACTAAATCGATAAATTGAGTATCACTATCTTGTTCTTCATTTAACTTATCAATCAATAAAAATTTTAAAAATCTAAATTTCACAATTGTATCAATTAATTTAAAATGGGTCATTCTAAGACTCTGTAAATTTTGTAATGAATTAATTAAATCATTATAATTCAATAATTCAATATTCAAATATGACATTATGGCAATCTTAAAATTTGATTCAGCCCTTATTGGTTGACTACCCTTTTGAAATTGTTGTAACGTCATATAAATTAAACTTAATTCAAGTAATTCATAAACTATACCTAAATCACCCATAGAAAATCCATAATTAATAGTGATACTGAATTTATTTAATTCATTTGTTTCACCATCAACATTACGTTGTCTTTTATTAATTATATTAATTGAAAATAAATCAGAATTCACTCCATGTAATGCATTAATTAAACAATCCACAATTTGTGCTTGATCATTAATGAATTTACTTTCACCATTATTCATTAAATAAATTTGATTTTGATAATGTTGTGATATCTCAAATAAAGGTTTCTGAAATTTACTTTGTTCAGTGACTATCCGGAAATTCAATTTATCATTTAAATATTGTAATAAAGCATCTTCATTACCACATAATGGTGCTAATTCATTAACTATATATTGAAATTCATACTGTTTATTATTAGATATCATGGGGGTATACTTGATGATGATATCTTGTGCATTGGTGTTATCGTGTCGTAAAAGAAAATCAAACACGTCCTGTGTAACACTCTGAACGGTGTCCACTCGATGGTCAACTAAAATTTTCTTAAACAGTCTTGTCAAATGAGACTTGATAATGATATCTGAATCTGACATAAGTTGTGATGTATTAATTATAATTACAATGAAAACCCCCAAAACCAAATAAAACCAGTAATCAAAACAAAAATAATCGATACACAAAAAAAAAACAAAAAAAATTAAATCATCTATGCGGCTCATTATAGAACACTAATAACGATCTTAAACTGTGTTCATTCTCAAATGATTTCTTTAATCGTTCCTCTAAATTACCAGTGAACACATTGGTTAACCAATTATCACGTAATTTAATCTTATAGAAAAGATACACAAACGATATCAGATCCATATTATTGGATCTCCATTTTTTACCACTGAATGGAGATATCAATTTAATTGTCTTTAAAATAGGTTTATTCAATTCTTTATTAAATAAAGTTAAATAAAACCGTAATATCTCAGTAGGACGAGTCTCCAGAAGTTTGTAAATCCGTTGAATCTTAAAATTTGATAGATTATAATGTAACATCTTAAATAAATTTAAAATTATATCACAATATCGTCTATTTGGAGTCTCCACAGACACCAATCCATTAGACGCATTATTAAACATTGGCATGTAATACCCACTATTGGTATCATCAATTTTGAATATTTCATCTTTAATATTATCAACGGTTTCCTCAGAGAATTCATCCTCAGAACGTTTAAATGATTGTGGTCCACAACATTTCCGGAAAAAATTAAAATCTTCAAATTTGTATAACACTTCATAATCACAATAAACTAATCTATTATTGATTAAACATGATGGATCTTTTAAATCAAAATTCTTTGTAGAAAATTGGGTAGCCAATTTATTGCCATCCAAAAATTGAATTAATAAATGGAAAAAATTATCATCAAATATTAATGAATTTAAATATTCAAATTTTAAAATATGTGATAATTTAAACCATCTCAATAAAGTAACCAATAAATTGGTAGAATGACTTAGCGCAATTTCTTTATTTCTCAATATCTCTAACCGTTCTTTATCATTCTTATTTAAATTTCGACTCAAATATGGTTTCAAATTTTCTTGTGACATGTAAATATGACGTTGCCGTTGTTGTTGTAATTTCTGACGACTCTGCACAGAAATTTTATCTTCACTTGGTAATGGGAATAACACATTCGACGATATCATCTGCATGGCAATGTTGACTAATGAACTCAAATTAGAAATCGATTCATGGTAGAAACTCTCCACCCTGATTAACGACGTAAGTTCATCCTTGAACATGGGATTTTCATCAATATCCTTTGTATCATACTTGAATGTACTATGGAATGCACCATCCTTTTCTGTGTTACCCTGTTCCCGCTTGATGAATTCATCGAAAACAACCATGAATTGCTTGCTAGGAATGTCATCTCTGATGTGATTGTAAAAAATATTACTTGCCTCCTTGATACTGAATGGTACGTCATCCTTGAATGGATAAATATTGGGGAAATTGGGTTGCGTCACAAACATCTTCTTCTTAGTTTCCCCATTAGTGTGTTCCAATTCTGAAATGTTAGAATTATCCAAGGAATTCCCCGTATGCTGTGGAGTCAACGTCGGTGATGGTACCGGAGTAGCTAAATGGATAATAGGTGGTTGCTGCATTGTCGCCACATTACTAGTCAATGGAGTTTTGAAATGATGTTGCTGATTGATGAGCATCGATGTTGTATTGATGTTATCAGAGATACTCTGTGAATCCTTCACCAGAGATTGGGCAATCTCAGATTGATCAAATTTAGGAGGCGTGTAAACAGGGTACCTCGTGGTTAACTCGTTTCTATAGTACATGTAATCGAATGGCGTGATGGAATCAATCTCTGTGCCCTTGGTGTTCCCCGTTGGCGTGGTGTATTTGAATCTGAGGAAATCCTTGGTCAATCGTAATTGCTTTTCATCACCGAATGCACACTCCACTGCTCTGTTCAATAACATTATGACATTCTTCAATTGAAATAAATGGAGTGACTTAGATAATTGCACTTGTGGGTCCATTTTGATCTCATGTAAATCGTCAACGGCTTCACTGGTGAGCCATCTGAATCTATTGATAGCCTGCATCAACACCACGATCAAATCTGATTCCCAAATGATTTGCCCCAATTCTTTACATTGCAGTTCAGTGTGGTTCCCCGTGGCTGCCACCGTCAATTGAAAGTACAATATTGTCATCAAATAGAAAAATTGCTTTGACCAAGTCTTAAGAAGATTACTCGTGTAAAGCAATTCATCATTCTTGATGTCAGTCATCTTCACGGCTCTATCCTTGAGCATATCTATCAACGGAATCAACACTTCCTTGTCAATGAAAAGCTTGGATTGTGCTATAATCAATTGTTCTTGTTCAAATTGGTCCATTCCATCGGTGATTCCAAATTGAATGTACACTAATAAAATCAGCTGCGTCAATGATCCAACTTCATCACGGGGGTCCATCTTACTGACTATCTCCAGTAAAGTTTCCTTTTGTTGGTCCTCGTACCATTCACCGAACTCTGAGAGTTGTCGTTTACCCAACGATTTTATTGATTTGATTTCTTTCAATTGTATATAACTAAACCAATCATTTAATTCATCAGTCAATGGTCCAGTTTGTCTATGTGTATATTTCAATTCAGGATACTCCAATATCAAATTATAATTGGTCAACCCATCAATTTCTTGTTCTTCATTCTCTGTATCATCGAAACTACTACTGAAGGAGTCCTCTTGACCATCTGAGGCGCTGCCGATGCTGCTAATGGATCCACCACTACCCGATCTCACTGATCTCGAATGTGGTGACATTAGTACATCTTGGTTTTCCTGTGATATCTCCATCATCTCACCTCTGTCAATGAATGCGTCGGGGAATTGGTCTCCTGGAACATCCGAATCGCTGATGTCTAATTCCCGTAGGGTGTCCTCCAATGATTTCTTCATGGCATCTGTGGGGTCAAGTAATGGTTCTTCTTGTTCTGGGTTGGGTTCACCATCGGCCATATCGTCTATCACCGGGTTGCTTGTTCCGTTCATTGTATGATTCAATCAGTGTATGTATATCACTATTACCTTCTCCCCTGATCTATCATAGGTCTCTCAATGAATAACAAGTAAAACTGTAGTTAACGAGTGTGGCTGGGTGAGCCATGTTGTGGCTAATGGATACGGTTTTTTTACTACGCCTCTATCTTTTCCACCATCATCATCATCAAAGCGACGACGATTGTTTCTTAAAGTCAAGCAAGAATCACGGTGTACTCTCCGAAAGATATCTGTACGATACACTTAGATACCTACGATGTTGAGTCTAGATAATAGTGTTGGACTAAAGTGAGTGATAGTTTTACAAATTCAATGGGGGTGGAACCCCCATAAATTGTTTTGGCATAGTTCTTTTTACTAACAGAATTTGGAAATTATTTTCAAAAAACTCATAATAGAGTCAAGATCATAACCAACACAGATGTCACCATTGAGGGAGTGATACACTCTTACAATCCACATTCGGGTTTGCTTTCACTAGTGCAGGAGATTCCAGGTACTAGTAACGTGAATTTCAAGATTATCAAGGCATCATTCATCAAATCCATTGTGTCTCTAACCAAGCAAAGACCAACCTTCAATGGTAAGGTCTCTATCAAGGATAAATTTGAGGCATTCCCACATACTCCGGTGACGATCCCATTGTCGTCAATCTCGACGAATTTCGATAAAAACAGTAAGTTATTTCAAGCTAGAGAAACGGAATTCAAAGCGAAGAAATTACTCAAATCTAGAAAGTTGAGTATCGAAGGTGAAACTCTTTTCAAACATTTGTTTCAACTATTACCTGTCGGAGACATTAACTTGGATCAAAACGATAACATCATTGTCTTTGAAAATCATTTAATAATTTCAAAACCATATAATGTTAACGATTGTAAATTAGTGGAAAACCCCCTACAAGAGGATGACCAACAATTGACTTATATCAAAAAAATCATTAAGGAAACTTGGGATAACTTGGAATCACAAAGAAAGGGTGGTTGATGAAATCAGATATCTATATTTGTATATCTATATGTATTCATTAATGAAATAAAAAAAAATCACAAAATAAAGCTCTATAAGTTACGTTTACGTTTAAATTTCATACACAAGGAATCAAATAACTTGATACCCTTTCTATTGATAAGCACTTCACCATCCATGTCACACCATGGTACATCAAGTTGTAATTCATCTATATTATTAGCAAAGCGAGATTCCAATTCCCAATTAAACCAGCTCTGGCAGTACCCAACCAGAGTCTTCTTCTTATGACAATCGATACTAATAACCAAATCATCTTCATTCATAATAACAGGGGTTTCCCCTAGTGGAACATTGAATCTCCGACAAGACTTGATTTCCAACTCTGGTTCGACAAATCTGTTCTTCGCATGGTTCCCGCTATCTACCGAGAACACTTTAACACTGTAATGACCCGAAAGGGGATTCGTCAATGTAATCATCTCGATGATCACTTTTCCCTCTGGAGGTCTATCAAAGTAATCCTTTCTCAATTGCAAGTTCTCAGGGCGCATAAACTTCTCAAAGTATTCACAGTACCTCCGTTGGGACATGGAGGACACCCCAGTTTTGTAGACTTGTCTTCGCTTAGCAAAGTATCTATCAGCAGCTTCAAACGTGAGCCCATATTTGAATATCAACCAACAATCTATAATGGTCCCCGTTCTTCCCTTGCCGTGTTGACAATGCACCACTAGTAACGTTTTTTTCGTACCTGGATCTGTATCATTATTTGATCCCATCAATTTATTCAGTTCTGTGATCGTTGTGAGCAGCACTTTAAATGCCACGGGAGCACCATTCAACATGGGGACCCTCATGAATTGGCCCCTTGGGATCAATTCAGAAGTGTATCCTATACTTTCTTGTCGGAGATTCAGAATGACCCATTGCCAGGGAACACCGCCTTCATTGTCGCTTTTGTGCTGTATCACTGAATCGAGATATGACATCACATCCGGTAGACTTGCTCTCCGGGGGGATCCAGTATCGCTAGGACAGGCACACGCTATTACATCCCCTCTGATAAACTTCAGTCCCAGTTTGTTATCGTGGATGTTAGTCATTAATTAGATGATTAAGAGATAGAAAAAAAGGAAAATGGCCCAACCAAAAAAAAAAGTTGATCTTAAAAACGAGGCAGATTTACAATCTAATTTAATAAGGAGATCATTCATTTCTCTTATAAAGATAGTTAAAACAAATCAACCACCATCTCCGACTGCTCATATCATGGTGCTACATTTGACTTGTATGTATTTGAATGTTGAAGTACTCGTTGACAATATACTAACTTATTTTTTATTGTAGTTCCTATCATTCTCGGTGTTGCCACCGGGGTCGCCATTACTGCTATCATGATACAAAATAAGGGTCCTATCAGTGACTTCATAGAAGACATATCCATTGATATATTAGAGAAGCTTACTGAGAGAAGAGAAAGAAGAAGATCTATAGCTGGTTCTAGCACAGTTGAGTCCGATGGGGGGGACGATGAAGAAACCGTTTACGATGATGAAAAGAAGAAGGGGTTTACCACTTCCTCATCCGAATTCGAAGATGTTGAGGAGAAACTATATCAAAACATGATCAAGAAACGTGGTGTTTCAAATAATACCACTGAGAAGACTGAACAAGTTAAACGTTGGATCGATCAACAACAACAACAGTCTGTGCTGTCTAGTGATTCCAATGATGAAGTTGAGGGTTCCGCAGGGCGTAGAAGATTCAGTGAGTCCTCTGAAACTTCGGAAGAGACTCCATCAGTGTTATCATCGTCTACTGATAGTTACGTTAACGTTAAGTTATAAGGTTATACGGTTGTAACGGTTTCAAATTGGGTTAAAAATATTTGTTACTTTATAGGTTTTTCATGTTCTTTTTTTTTATTATTAGTATTATTACCATGGTATATCATTCAAATCATTTTAAGTGTTATTTATTTTTAATGTGTATATATAATATTGTAGTTTACATGATGATTGCCAACACAATCAATAAGAATACAATCAGTGCCACCAATAAGATACAAGTGAATTTTCCCTTCTTCTTCTGATACTCATCAGCTTTATGGAGTTCCCTGGATGCTAATTGATTATCAGAACTATAATTAACGAGATTATCCTCTATTGTATCTATTTGTTCACCTTGTTGATTGACTATCTCGTTTAAGTCGGAGAATATCTTATTGATGTCTTGCACACCTTTAGATATATTCTCTATGGCTCTCTCTCTGTTTTCTATTATCTCCGTATGGAAATCCAGTTCCGTTTGCACAATGTTGGGTTGTATTTGTATCTGTTGTTGTTCCATCTGTTGTTGTTGTAATTGGTTTTGCTCAACGGTGGCACCATACCCTATGGTGGCGGCGGCGGTGCTAGCTGTTTTCAACAGTTCATTCTTGTTGTATTCCTCGTTGACACTAACGGATTGTAATTTGGCATTATACGATCTAACCACAGCTTGGTAATTCTTGAACACTTCATGAAATTGGGTTTTCAATTTCTCTATAGTGAATTTGATGTTATTAGAAGGGCTCTTATTGGAACTACCCAAGTCAACCTCCAATTCCTGTAATTGGGAGTCAATCGCATGGTGCAATTTGTCAGTCTTGGTAATTGTATCAGCTATGGACCGCCGTAGGTTAGAGTTATCTCTTTTGGTACCTAACTGCTGTTGGAACTTGTCTATCCTAGACACATTAGATATGAAGTCGGATAACTTGTTGGATAATGCATTCAGGGGAACGATGGGGTCGGACATTTGTGGCCCCGAACTGGTCACATTTCTAGAGGCCGCCGTTGGAGTTGACCCAGAACGTGACCCCTTCTGTGCCTCTATATCAAAATTAGCAAATGACATTGATTAATGTGTTGTCTATATTACTTCTACATATACAGTATATCTTGTATACCTTTTATCTCTTATAACTAGCCTCCCCAAAAATTTACGAGCGCGCCGTCCAGCCCAACGACGCGTCTATCGACGCACTCATGGTAACGCGCAATCACGAAATTATGGAAGCCATTTTTGAAAAGACGCGTTCAATACCTTTCTTATAGGTGGTTCTTCTAGATCTTTTTCAGGTAATACATATATAGACATACAAATCACATAACTCCATATCATGGCGCCTAAAGATAAATTGGCTAGACTTAGAGCTGCCAGAAAGGGCCAGAAGATTGATAACGATTCTGATTCTGACGTTGATATCTACCAAGAAGTGGATGAACAACAGTATAGAGAACACAAGAGAGATCAATTATTGAATGACGATTTCATTGTCGATGAGAACGGTGAGGGTTACGCCGAAACTGGTGCAGATGATTGGGATCAACATCACGAATATTACTCTGATGATGAAGAAGAATTGGAAGAGGGGGAAGATGCTGATTCCTCCAAGAAGAAGAAGAAATCCAAGGTTAGAAAGATCAAGAAAGATGACAAGAACACTCCAAAGATTAGCAATTTCTTCAATAACAAGCCTACAGTCACAAAACCTAAATCTATGAAGACCGAAAATTTTGATGACTTACTCTCAGATTTCACTTCCAAGGCTACAACTGCAGCTAGATCTACTCCATTTTTTTCAAACTCATCTAGAAAGAGAGACGTGTTTTCCTCCTTGAAATCATCCTCACATGGATCATCCACTTTAAACTCAACCCCTTCATCTGTAAAACATTTAGATTACAAGAAAATGATGGATGACGAGGACTTGCGGTCCACTAAGAAACCTAAACTAGCAGCAAACACCAGTTCAGACATGGATGCCGATTTCTACACTGCTATGGATGTCGATGATTACTCCTTTGGTGACGCTCCTTCATCACCAATCAAGAAACCTAAGACTGAAATCATCAAAGAAGAAGATGAAACTAAGGAAGACATTATTCCAGCTGACGAAGAAGACGATGATGATGATTCTGATGATGATATTGTGGTGGCTAGAAAACCAAGAGCTACAGCTAATGTGAATAGAACAGTCAACATGAATGCCACTAGAGATAAGAAGAAGCCAATTGATTCATCTCCATTGAAAAATGAACTCTCCACTAATGGTCCAGAATCTTCTCCTTCCAAATATTCCAACACCTCCTTTGACAGACTAGAAGAGGATCAAGTGCTTTACAGTGATACAGATGGGTCCATTCAGATGTTCTGGTTGGATTACTGTGAAGTTGATAATACCCTGTTATTGTTTGGTAAGGTCAAGGCTAGTGACGGTAGATTAGTGTCAGGTGTCGTGCAAATCAATGGGTTAAACAGAGAACTATATTTCCTTCCAAGAGAGACTAGAAAAGGTAATGATGATGAGGAGGAGGATGAAGAAGAAAACAGTACTGGAGAACCGCTCACCCCTATGGATGTTCACGAAGAGATTGTCCCATTGTTGATGGATAAATTCGGTCTCGACCAGATTAAGGCTAAACCAGAAACCATGAAGTACGCATTTGAGATTCCAGGTGTTCCAAAGGAAGCTGAATATTTGAAAGTGTTATTACCATTCCAAACTCCAAAATCTAAGAATGTGTGCCTCCCAATGGATTTGGAATCAGAAACTTTCAGTAAGGTTTTCGGTACAAATCAAAATATCTTCGAAGCTTTCGTGTTACAGAGAAACGTTATGGGACCTTGTTGGTTGACCATTCAAAACTGTAACTTCAATGCCATCCAGAATTCTACCCATTGTTCCGTGGAAGTCTCTGTGAAGTCCCCACATGATATCACTCCATTGGATACTAAGGAGCCGGCTCCATGTTTGAACGTGTTAAGTATTAACGTGCAACCAATGATGAACACCAGAGAGGGCAGACAAGAAGTTGGTTCAGTGTCAATTGCACTTTACAAGAACTTACCACAGGACGCTCCAATTAGTGAGGATCTAAGACCAGATGAATTGATCACATTGGTGAGACCAGTTGGTGGATCATTGTCATTGCCACCTGGATTGTCCCAATTGGCTGCTAAGAAGGGAATCTCCTTGAGAACCTTCAATAATGAGAAAATTATGTTAAACTGTTTAGCTGCTATGATCAAGAAAACTGATCCTGATGTTTTCATTGGCCATAAATTGGAAAATGTCACTTTGGATATCCTCATGCATAGAATGTACGATTTGAAGATTAATCATTGGTCCACTTTCGGTAGAAGAAACAGAAGACAATTCCCAGATAAGTTTGGTAGATCCTCAGGTAGAAACAATATCTTCTTATTACGTGAGATTTTCGCCGGTAGATTACTATGTGATATTTCTAACGAAATGGGTCAATCATTGACTACTAAATGTCAATCTTGGGAATTACATGAAATGTATGACGTTGTTTGCAAAAAGAAATACCAACCAATGGAAGTCAACTTGGCTAATCCAGCCATGGCAGAAGATGCTACCCATTTATTAGCTGCCTTCAATGAAAACAATATGTGTGTGCAAATTATCGGTGAAGTAGCATTCCAAATTCAAATCTTATCCTTATCCAAGCAATTAACCAATTTGGCAGGTAACGCCTGGTCACACACTTTGGGTGGTACCAGAGCTGGTAGAAATGAGTATATTTTGTTACATGAATTCACTAGAGAAGGTTATATGGTTCCTGACAAGGAAACTAGAGCTTACAGATTGCAACAACAACACTTACAACAACAGCAACAAGGTGAAGATGGTGGTGCCGTCGATGGTGATGAGTCACACTCTACTAGTAACAAGAAGGCTAAGTTCCAAGGTGGGTTGGTGTTTGAACCAGAGAAGGGGCTTCACAAGAATTATGTGTTGGTTATGGATTTCAATTCTTTGTATCCTTCCATTATCCAAGAATTCAATATCTGTTTCACTACTGTGGCTAGATCTCATTTAACCTCAGATTCTGAATTGCCTACTGTTCCATCCCATGATTCTCATCAAGGTGTTTTGCCAAAACTTTTACAACAATTGGTTAGCAGACGTAGGGAAGTCAAGAAATTGATGAAGGACGGTAGAACTACCCCACATGAAAAGGCTCAATATGATATCAAGCAACAAGCTCTTAAATTGACTGCTAATTCCATGTATGGTTGTTTAGGTTACGTAAATTCCAGATTCTACGCTAAGCCATTGGCTATGTTGGTCACTAACAAAGGTAGAGAAATTTTGATGGATACCAGACAATTGGCTGAGAGTATTGGTTTGAGAGTTGTGTATGGTGATACCGATTCTGTTATGATTGATACTGGTTGTGAAACATTCAAGGATGCCATTAAAATTGGTGAAGACTTCAAATTGAAAGTCAATGAACGTTATAAGTTATTGGAGATCGATATTGACAACATTTTCAAGAAGTTGTTGTTACACTCTAAGAAGAAATATGCTGCTATGAATGCTACCATCAACAAGGAAGGTCAAGAAGTGGCTAATTTAGAGGTCAAGGGTTTAGATATGAAGAGAAGAGAATATTGTCCATTGTCTAAGGATCTCTCTATTTTCATCTTGAATAAAGTTTTGGGTGATTCCGATCCAGAAGAAGCTCTTAATGAAATCTATTCTCAATTAGAGGAGACCACAACTAAGTTGAAGAACAATGAAATCCCAATGGTGAAGCTCAAGATCAATACCAAGTTATCCAAGGATCCAAAGATGTACCCAGGTGGAAAGAACATGCCTGCTGTGCAAGTGGCCCTTAGATTGAGGGACCAAGGTAAGGTGATCAAGGCCGGTAACGTTATCACATTTGTTATCACCGATGATGGTATCGATGATAATAAGACTGTTGCAGAAAGAGCCAGAGCTTTGACTGAGGTGCTACCTAAGAATTCCAATTACAAGGTTGATGCATACTATTACTTAGAGAAGCAATTGTTTGCTCCGATTGAAAGACTACTTGAGAAAATTGAGGGTAATGATGTAGTGAGATTGGCTACCGCATTAGGTTTAGATGCTAAGAGATATGAAGCTAGAGCTAGACACTTGCAACAGAACTCTAGTGAGGCATTGCAACCTTTGGAGTCCACCATTCCAGATAAGGAAAGATTTAGAGACTCTAAATCATTAATGATAAAGTGTCCTCATTGTGCAACCAATTTCAATTTCGGTGGTATCCAATCATCGAATAACTATCAAGTGACGTTCTCCGGTATCAAGTGTACTTCATGTCAAGAGATGTTCAACCCATTGTCTATATCTTCTCAATTGGAACATTTTATCAGACACGAGATTTCAAGATATTACGCCGGTTGGCTCTCATGTGATGACTGTGGATTGAAAACTAGACAAGTCAGTGTCTACGGTAAGAGATGTATTGGTGTCCAAGGTAGAGCCCATGGTTGCAAGGGTGTCATGAGCTACTTGTATTCAGATAAGCAATTGTACAACCAATTACTCTATCTTCTTTCCCTGTTTGATGTTGATAAGGCTAAGAAGAGGTCATTGAAACCATTGCATGAGGAAAATGATGAGATGGAGGATAAGGAGAATAAACCAAGTGTGATGAATCAGGGTGAATTGGATGCTCTTGCTGAACAAAATAGACAACTCTTCAATGTTTACAGCGATGTCGTCAACAAGTACTTAAGTGAATGTGGTAGACGTTATGTTGACATGGGGGGTATCTTTGGCTTTATGAGAAAATAATGATCTGTGGGTTTTCTTCTAGTTTTTTTAGTTCTACTGTAATTTTATTTGTTTTTTGTGTTTTTGTTCTTGTGTTTTCTACTATTTTATATATATTATAATTACTAGCCTAAATATAATGGTTTTATTTTGTTTATTCGAACTATAAATGTAAATAATGAGGTTGTATGGTGTCTGTCTATTTTTTGCTTGACCATTCTAAGAATGACTCTCTAGCTGATCTAACTTGTTTTATTAATTCGGTGTCAACATCCTCAGAGAATCTTTTAGCAGCCTTTCTGTATTTGCAAGCAGTCTTCACTGTGTGATCTTGGAACTTCTGCACTTCTGGAACGTATTCACCCTCCAAGTTGTAGATCCATTTACCAACTTTCCCAGCACTTTCAGGCATGAAATATGTGAAGGCAGCGGATCCAAACACGATTGGTGTAAGGAACCGTAACCCGATGTTACGTCTGTTGACGAGAATGGACCCCGTTAGGGCAGAAGTCAAGATGTATATAGTGGATGGAAGTAATGGTTCAATTATGAGTTCGTTATATTTGTTGGTGAATGTGGACAATTCGTTGTTGGCGGCAGCCTTCAAGTTATCATATTCGGCTGAGACAATATCTGTTTTCAAGATAAGCCATTGTCTTGCCTGTTTAGAGTAATCTTCAAATATTGGGAAGGTCTTGATTAACTTCCCTTTGACATACTTGGTGTTTGCGTCCAAATGCACAATTTCCTTCTTTTCTAATTCTTTGGTGATCTTGGAGTTTAAACCCGGAGTTGTGACAACATCCTCCTCATCAGCATAGAATGATCTTCCCATTGTGAATTTATATTGTGTTGTGGGTGTATATATATTGACAAAACGTCACTGTTACTCTTAGCCAGATCTCTTTAAATTGTGTTATTTCATTGGACAAGACTTCGAGAGAAGCGGAGCAATACATCTCTACACCACATTATCATGTCACGTGTTTTGATTTCTCTGACTACTGTTTTAACTGCTACTACCTGTTTAATTGAAAGAGAAGAAGATAAATGAACAATATAATATTAAACAAAAACAAATAATGAAAAGCAAAGAAATCACCAAGCTAGAAACCACCAATTTAGAAACCACCAATTTATAAGACACCGAGAACAACATGTTAAGAAATAAGCCATACACAACAAGTTAAGAAGGCATCAGGAAATACAAATCAACAAACCAAACAAATAGCTAGAATAAGAAGAAGAACCAAGGCGAAAACAGACGCATCATAGAGCATCGAGCATTCAAATGAGGCTCCCCCCAGAAACCTAAGGATAATACTTAACAAGATTGATTGATAAGAGTCGCTCTCCACTTCAACTCTACACAACCCAAATTGAAAAGACCCCTTGAGAATCTGAACCCCACTGAACAACCCGATACCATAATCAGCAATCCATCAACAACCCTGAATCAAACTTCAAACACCAACTTCCGTCTGGCTGCTAACTGCCATTCCCTTAGCAGTGGGTCTTTAAAGATCTTGAGTTCACCCACTGCAACCTTATGAGGAGTCAAAGGGATCATCGTAGTTCCCTCCAGTCTCAGACCAGGTGGTAGTCTAAGAGGCTCCTTCTTTAAGCACGACTTAACCGGTGCAGCATCCTTCTTTGGGCCAGGCA
The DNA here is from genome assembly GCA_001599075.1 of Ambrosiozyma kashinagicola. Lineage (NCBI taxonomy): Eukaryota > Fungi > Ascomycota > Pichiomycetes > Pichiales > Pichiaceae > Ambrosiozyma > Ambrosiozyma kashinagicola. Next base: position 1,299,207 of record BCGA01000004.1, read on the forward strand.
TCAACTCCCCCGTGTTCATCTTGTTTGGAGGATCATTGAAAAAGAACATCAGCTCAGAAACCGTAACTTGGGTCTTGAAGCTGACGTATGGCTTGACCCGCCCGTGGGTTCTCTCCATGTCAATACTAACGAGCTCGCTTGGTGGAAAGCTCACTCTTTTCTTAACAACCCTGGTGGCCTCAGCTTCAACTGTCTCAACTGATGGTCTCTCAGAACTAGTTCCGACTTGGCTATTGTTGATGGTGGTGGCGGTGTTGGTATAAGCCATAGTCGAAATAAAAGGAGATCTAGAAGCGACAGGAGCAGAAGTGGTGATAGGAGGCACAGGGGAATGGACATGGGAACGGGTGATAGGAGCGGCGGTGATGACAGGATCAAGAGCAGCATTGATTGCCTCAGATTGGCTGTTGGTGGTTGCTCTCTTAATTGTACCGGTGTAATTGTTGGACTCGGCATCGTCATCGTCATCGTCTACTTGTTGCATTATTTCAGCAAAAGTCATTCCGACATTTTCGGTATTCGTGTCTTCGGACTCACGAACCAGATCTCTAGAGACACGAGAAGCAGAAGCAGAAACTGGATCAGAAGCAGAGGCTGCAGGTGACACTGACTGTCCTTCTCTGGTGATGTATGAAGTTTCCAGAACGGTGTCAGCATGCTTGATCTCTATGCGTCTCTTCTTGTTAATGTTGTTGGCCCCACGTTGGCTGGTGGAGCAGCTTCTCTTTCTAGTACCGGTATAGGTACTAACCAATTGTTGTGTCTTGGGAGCAGGAGCAGGAACAGGAGCAGGTGTTGGAGCTGCTGAGGGTTCAACGCAATCGAAATCAATTCCCTCAAAGTCCCAGATGATGGCTCTGGTATCTGTAGCAGTCTCCCTGTTGTGAATAATGGAAGTGGTGGTGGCAGCAGCTGTGTCATTGACTTTTATCACTGGTGGTAGTTCTGGTTCATGTTTTTCACTTATGTTGGCTATGTGTATCTTGTTATCGTTGTTGTTGCTTAGTCTTTTAAAATCAGCAGCGCTGATTCTCATAGTATAGTATTGGCCCGTTGGTGGGTCAGGTCTCAAGGTGGTAGTAGTTTTGGTGCATCTGGCATCGTCCATAGGACTATTGGCCAGGGTATTGGTCATTGTCAGGGATTCCAAGTCCCCAAGATAGGCTCTCTTGTTCGAGAAGAAGTTCTTAACACTTCTGAGGATTTCCTTAACTTTTCTTAAGAAAGACTTAATCATTGAAGAAGAATTCTTTGGTGAGTTGATCTTGGTCATTGCTTGAGAGTAATATGAGTAGTAGGAAGTGGTAGATGTTGTGGTTGAAGAAAGAAAAAGAAAAGTAAGGAAGAACTAGGAGTGGACACGGGGGTAATTACAATAGAACAAGAGAGCTACCCTTAAATATTCGAGATTTTGCTCCCAAACAAAAGCGAATTTTAGAATTGATCTTTTAATTGGATATAACTGTGCTCTTACATTAGATATAACCATATAGTAAGTTTATATAAATTATAGTCATCTCTAGCTATCTAATGAATACAAAATGAATACCATTATAACATTTAAACACGAGTTGTTGTACTATAACCACCCACCTCCATAATATACCATTTTTTCTTGTCCATACAAAAATTGTTCAATAGATAGGTCAAACCAGTTTAAACAGATACTTTCAAACTACTGTACATATCAACGATTAAACATGTAGGAAAACAGAAGTACTAACCCCTCAACATTAAGCATTCTTCTTGAACTCGCTCAGCACTTTAACCCGTCGTCCTTTCTGAAATAAATAACTTAGGTTGCTCATCAGGAACAAGATGTAACTCAGAGTCTTTTAACCCTAGAAATGGTTAAGGCAACGACACATGCTTATTATACTTCTGTACTATCCTGGTATCCTCTAATATATCATCGATAACCTCATAATATTTTATTTTGTCTCTCTGACACAAATCTCAAACACCGTAGAACCATTTGTGACGAGTTATATTTGTCTCTCGATTTACTTCAAGTGTGACCCATGGTCGTACCACTTCAGGTTTTTGAGTTACAATGGCATATATATATTTGAAAATATCCCCAAGGAATTCATTGTGTGGTGGCTCTCTCTTGAAAACAGTATGGGACACACTTCAAAATGAAATCCAGGATCAGAACCTCTGTCACGGGTTCTCCCAAATCTTTGAATGAAAACCCATTTCTAGAAAGGACTCCACTACACACATTAGACCCCAACACTGTAACACCACTCACATCTACTCCAAAGAAACGATCTGCTCTAAGAATTGTGGATGACAAATTGATTTACAACCATCACGAAGACAATCAATCCCGTCTGCTCCCTCCACCTCCGATCAAGATTTTCACCGCTGATTCTACGGACACCCATCACCCCCACAAATTGATGTACAGTCTTCATGGAAAATATTCTTCTAATAGGGCACAATCACAACTAGATCTTTCCTTGCAATCTAAGTTTCTGGAAGACTCGTTTCTTGAGACAACGTCTTCCTCTGGTGGACCCCTCAGTGGTATCGATTCGTTCAATGATTCATTTGACAGCTCCCTTGTGGAGCAACAGCACTGCTGGCTGGATATTTCAAGTATGGAAAGTGTTGAAAATGAATTACATGAGGCAGAACAGGAGAGTAAAGAGGAAGATGATCAACCAGAAACCACTGAGTGTGGAATGGCGCTCAGAATCAATGTTGATGAAATGGTGCAGCAAGAACGTGGACATTCACTAACTGACTTGTTCGAAGATGAGAAGGATTCTACGGCATCTTCTCCTAAGGAATTTATATATGAGGATTTGGATGATCTAGAAGGGTATGGTAATGAAGAGCCGGAGATATTGTACAGACGGGACTCCCAGGAATCATTGAATTTGCTGTACAACGATTTGATTCTGGCTACGAACCAAAGAGATGAGTTATTGATTAAAACTGTTCTCAGGGAAGTCACTAGAGAGATTCAACCAAAGATTAACAGGCTTTTTGAGATTGTGGGGAAATATGAGTCATTGAAGAGGCAACTGAAAACTCAGCAGGTTACATTGATGCCACCAAGACCACCCAATAGACCTAAATCGATCCATGAAGTTTTGGAGGGTGATGAGCAATCATCCGAGGAATCGGATCCATCAGAAGAGATCAATAATTATTTGAATGAATTGATAGACTGTGACAAGATAATTGACCGGTTTAATAGTCCCACAATGCCCAAATTCAAATTCGGTGGTGACTACGAAGTTGTCAAGTTCACAGAACCTCAGAACCTTCACATTCTTCCCGTTACTACTGCCGTTCCTGAGACCAAGGAACAAGTTACTATCAATTACAACAATAGAAGATACATGGATACCATCATTGAGGAAAGCAAATCGTCTATCTCATTGAAACCTGTTACCCCTGAGAAGCCAGTGTTATCAATACTGGAAGAGAATTACGATAGACAACACGATTCAAGAAAGATTAATGAGATAAGTGATACGGAACTCCAATTGTTGCTACAGAAGTTGAATAATCATGAATTCAAAGAGTTGAAAAGAATTGACTTATTAATCTCCAAGTTTGAAAAACAGCTAGACCTGAGCATAAATAAGCTATCCAACAAGACACTCATCAGAGAGATCGAAATCGAGCTGGGGAATCGTAAAGCATGATACCTGAAAATGAAAAGCTGTATAATGTATATTTTGATTTTAATTTAAAAGAATAGAAATAACTAACTAAAATGTAAGTAGTAATAAAGAAAGAGAGAGAAAAGACAAACCTAAAAATACAAAATTAATGAACCCATCACTCTTTCTTTTGCTTCTTCTTCTTTGGTTCCGCGTCAGCACCGCTACCCTCGTCACCACTATCGCTCATAGCATCAGAATCGAATTCCTCAGCTAAATCAGAATCAGAGTCTGAAGCATCACCATCATTGAAATCTTCATCAGGAGAATCATCATCATCGGCTGACCCCATATCAACATCTTCTTCACCATCGGATGCCAATGCATCAGCTAATCTTTCTTGTGCAATCTTCTCATCATTTCTCACCTTTAAGTTTCTAGACTTGAAATATTGTTCAAGGAACGTTTGTTCCGTTCTATCAATGTTACCAAACGTTTGGGAACCCCCACCGGATCTCAAGTTGACAATCATGTCGAAGGTTCTCGATGCACCAGCACCGGTACCCATTCTGGAGAAGGTGATACTTATCACCTCTGAGTATGGAATCAACACAGTTGGCTTTGTCACAAATATTAAACACTTGTCCAATGGGTATAAGTGGCCCTCGTTGGCCTTCAAAGAACATGAGATACATGTCATCTGGTCCTTGGATTGGAAAGAACCAGGTAGGATCACCTTCCGTTCAGTGAATCCCTTGAAAATGTTAGCTAACACCAAGTATGTATAACTGGCATAAGTTTTATTCAATTTACCCTTGTATTGTTGTTCGAATTCTTCGTCATCAAGATTCAATTCCACTTCGATTTCCTCCTGGGAGTCGAATTGTAATGTCAAGAAGGAATACTTAGTTTGACCCTGTCTTAATGGAGGTTCCACTTGTAAAATCATTAAATGGTGTAAACCGTCAGATTTTGGCAGGGAGAACACTCTTTGGATTTGTTTGTATTGAACCTTGTAATCGTATGTCTTACCTCTTAATCTTAAGAATGAATCGTACATGTCGATATCGTAACGACCTCTTGGTGTCAAGAATAAGATCTCACCGAATGACACGATGGCTTCACCTGTGGTTTGACCAATGTCAGCCTTCTCCTTCAATTGATCGTAGAACACTTGTGCATTGGATTTCACTTCCTTTTGTTCTTCTTCTTCTTCGTCCTCTTCCTCATCTTTAACGACTTCCATTTCCTCACCATTCTCGTTCTTGATTTTTTCTGTCTTTGGCTTTGTCTCTTTAGGTTCAGGCTCATCTTCTTCGACATTACCTGGGACAAAGAACTTCACTTCGACTAATTCATCACCAGTTCTCTCGACTAAATCATCGGTGTGTAACAAATTGAATTCCACAGAGACTTCATTTTTGGCACTCAAGTTCGTATTTGAGATTTCAGAGTAAGGAATTTCAAAAGCAGGTCTGTTGTTAACATTGAAAACCAATTCATTTCTAGCTAATTGAGTTTTCCCCCAATTCCAACCTCTCAAGGAGTGTTCTCTGATTTCTAATTGAATACTGAAGTTTCTTTGTAATTCAATTTTCAAACCATTTAAATCGGCTTGATCAAATCCATCCAGCATGACGACACCCTTATTCTTTGTATCAATTCTCAATTCGTAACCTCTAGATCCTCTAGACCAATGGGCACTTTGGAATTCTTCACTTGGTAAAAGGAAAGGTTGAGTCTTCACCGTTGATCCTGGGTTTGGTAGGGCCTTCCACCCCAACCCTGAATCGGCAATTCTCATCTTCCCCGGTAACTTGGATTGATTGAAATAGATTCTCTCGTATTCTGATGACATGATCTTTGAGTATTCTATTAGTGGTATAATAAGCAATTTGCCCCTTTTCAAACGTGTTTATCTTAGTCAAAATTTTGCTGAATTTTTCGTTTCTTCAATTTTTCGTGTTCTACTTTGATATTACGTAATCGATTTACCCGGTTATAAACTGCCATTTTTCATTCACGTGTCATTTGCATTGTTGTTTTGAATTTTTCGTTGAACGAAATATCTGTTCACAAATCCAGCCATTTACACTGTAGTTCTCTTTTAATTCAATACCAGTTATAATACTACAATAAACCTATAACAATGTCAGCAGAAGGCGAAGAAGAATTATTAGATTACTCCGATTCCGAAGAAATTAACGTGGCTCCAACCACAGAAACTTCTGATGAAACTAAAAAGGAAGAAACCGATAAGAAGGGTTCCTACGTGGGTATCCATACTACCGGTTTCAGAGATTTCCTTTTAAAACCAGAATTATTAAGAGCTATCGCTGATTGTGGTTTTGAACATCCTTCAGAAGGTCAGTATTTCAATATATGAAGAATGAATGAAAAAAAAAGAATAGAATCAATATAAATTCCTTTTTTTTTTATCTCTTTCTCCATCTTCCCCTGCCATTACGTGTCTTAATAAAAAGTCATTTCTATCAGTTCTATCAATCATTAAAAGAGACGCATACACAGAAGAGGTTTTGTGGGTCTCGGCGTTTTGATTTGAAGGGAAGGAACATCTCCTCCTTCAATAATACCCCACAAGTGAAACTTGGGTTTCACTTTTTTTTCCGTTCAATTAATCAATCCCTGATTAATGGTTACAAAATTATTGGATTAGATTCAATTAGGATTGATTTTTATATCCATAGCAACTAGAGATAATAGGTTATCTCTTTTTGTCCTGCAATTGAATTTATTCAATATGTTATTTAGACTATTGTATCTTTCTTGCATGTCATTCGCAAATGACAATTCAACCAACAACAAAACATACACACCTGCACACGGTGCACGATTATAGACTCTGATAGACTTGACCAAAAACAAAGACAGTATTGGCTTCAACCCCCAATTACTTTTCTTTCATTTCAAATTGAAACAAAAAAAAAACTAACAACCCCCCTCCCCCCTATTTATTACAGTCCAACAAGCTTGTATTCCTCAATCCATCTTAGGTAATGACGTTTTATGTCAAGCTAAGTCTGGTTTAGGTAAGACCGCCGTGTTTGTGTTATCCACTTTACAACAATTGGACCCAACTCCAGGTGAGATCTCCACTATTGTCATTTGTCACACCAGAGAATTGGCTTACCAAATTAAGAATGAGTATGCCAGATTCTCCAAGTACATGCCAGAAGTTAGAACTGAAGTGTTCTACGGTGGTGTCAACATCAAGCTTGATGCTGAGAAATTGAAGAACAAGGATACCTGTCCTCACATTGTTGTGGGTACTCCAGGTAGATTAAACGCCTTGGTGAGAGAAAAATTGATCAGATTAAACAATGTCAAGAACTTTGTCATTGATGAATGTGATCAAGTTTTAGAAACAATAGGTATGTATGATTTCCATTTCTCTCTCTCTTCCAACCCCATACTAACATTGTAATTTTTTATTATTATTATTTATAGAAATGAGAAGAGATGTTCAAGAAGTTTTCAGAGCTACTCCATTCCAAAAGCAAGTGATGATGTTCTCTGCTACTTTGTCTCAAGAAATTAGACCAGTGTGTAAGAAGTTCATGAAGAACCCATTGGAAATTTACGTTGATGATGAAAAGAAATTAACTTTACACGGGTTACAACAATATTACATCAATGTTCCAGAAGAAAAGAAGAACTTAAAGTTGGCTGAATTATTGGATTCCTTAGAATTCAATCAAGTTATCATCTTTGTTAAGTCTACTAAGAGAGCCACTGCATTGAACAAATTATTATGTGATTCTAATTTCCCATCTATTGTGGTGCACTCTGGTATCCCACAAGAAGAAAGAATTGCTAGATATAAGTTATTCAAGGAATACAACAAGCGTATTTGTGTCTCCACCGATGTGTTTGGTAGAGGTATTGATATTGAAAGAATTAACTTGGCTATCAATTATGATTTACCAAATGAAGCTGATCAATATTTACACCGTGTTGGTAGAGCTGGTAGATTTGGTACTAAGGGTTTATCTGTTTCATTAGTGTCAAGTGAACAAGATCAAGAAATTTTGACTAAGATTCAAGAAAGATTCGATGTCAAGATGCAAGAATTCCCAGAAGAGGGTGTCGATCCATCCACTTACATGAACACTTAAATATGTTCTTCGTTCTTTGTTTCTTTTTTTCGTTTGCGTTTGTTCCTTTCTTTTAAAATTTAAAAACTCTTTTTTTGTATAACTAAAACTCAAAAATTAGGAAAACTTTATATTATCAGTTTATCATTAGTATATTAAAAACGTAGTCTTTTATTAAAAATAGAAAATGTAAATATAGAGAGAAAAATGGTAAAAAAAATTAGTAAAGCACAAAGATCCATATAATAAAAATAGGGTAAGGTTAAGGGAAATCAGGTCTATATTAACAAAAAGAAAACAACACAAGAAAATTCGAGAGAAAGATTAAATACGAACTGAAAAAGCACAATTAAATGAGAGAATGGGGGGAGAAAAGGCGGGAAAAGAGTGATACACATCAGATTAAGCCCATTTACCTAACAAGGCCATGACACCGGCACCGGTACACATGATAACGTAGGCAATAATCATCTTTTTCAAACCACCTTCACCCTTGAATTCATCAGAGAATAAGAATTCGTGAGCCATTAATTCAATTAACCCAGTGTAAACCAAAATACCAGCAGAGATGGAATCAAAGACACCATTCACGATTAAGGCAGTTCTTGAACCAGGTAAATAAGTCTTTCTGACACCTAAACCGATAGCGATAGAGATTGGAGTAGTCAAACCAAAGGCTAAAGCTAATAACCATGGAGTCCATCTCTTTCCCTTTGGCCAGTCAACCATGGCAATTCTGGTACCTAAACCTAAACCTTCAAACATTTGATGGAAGACTAACACAATATATAAAGTTTTGAATTCATCACCTGCACAAGCTAAAGTTAAACCGATAAACACAGAGTGGAAAATGATACCGAATTCCAAGACAAACACGTTAAGTAAGTTACCCAAGTACAGTTCCTTAGCTGCATCCATAGCTGGGGTACCAATGACTTCTGGGTCTTGGTGGTCCTTAGCATGAGAGTAGTGACCGTTATTAATTTGAGTGATATCGGTTGCATCACCAACTTCAACTGGTTTTTCAGCAGATTCTTCGTCATCAAAGTCTTCGTGTTTCTTCTTGATGTACATGTCTTCGTCACCGAAATGGGAGTGACCGTGGTCTTCGATTTTCTTAATACCGGCAGCGTTAGCGATAAAAGTTTCGATATAGTTATAAGCGATCAATTCTAAGAAGAACATCACCATTAACATGATTAAACAGATACCAAAGGCCATTGGGTATTCAGCGAAACAACCACCTAAACAATCATCTGACAAGTTTTCGTTTGCAGGTTGAAGTAAATGGATGAATGATGTGGCAATAATGACACCGGAACCGAAATATTTAGCGAGCAAGAAACACCATTGTGGCATTCTGATGAAGGAATATCTAGATGACAAGATTGGGAAGAATGAACCGAAACAAGATGTAGCCATAATCACAAACACTGAGGAGATTCTAGCCCCCATTTTTTGGTTATCGTAATCGGAGTCAACTTGACATTCCACTGTTTCGGAATCGTCATCATCTCTCTTTCTTAAGAGGAAGCCCTGGATTAATTCACCAGCAATTTGAGCAGCTGCGACCATTATGTATGTATATGTATTATATGTATCTATGTAATGTATGAAAGCAAACTATATGTGAGTAGTAGTATTGCTATTATAATCGTAGATTCGCAGACTTGAAAGAAGAAAAAACAAAAATGTCAAAAAGGAATATAAATGAGTGAAATATGAGGATCTATATAGGTTTATAAATAGTGTGAATATCCGTTTGCTTTATATATGTAATAACCTGAATGGTTGAAAAGAATTTATACCTATCCTAGTTGTTTTCTACTTAACAAAAAAAAAAATTTTTTAAAAAATACAGCCATTGCTCTTAATAACCATCACAGTTGATAACCACCAAGGTGGTTCACACAAGTGCATAATATACATAGAACGGCTGTAACCCCACAGTGAGGAGCTAAACAAAAAGAAACGTGTATATAGTGGTATATGGTCACGTGTATGTTCGTCGATCGACTCTTGTTTTTTTTTTTTTAACGGAAGCAGATGTACGGCCATAGAATAGTGGCATTGCCAGTACATTTAAACTACTTTACAACTAATTAACTACATTAATTAGTTTAAAATTAATATATTTTAATTACAGTAAAGGCGAAATTAGTTAACAGTCGATGCGCATCGATATTGCATATATATTAGTAAATGACCGTTGAATAAAAATTAGTAATTGTATTCCAGTTTGCTATTAATACTGTGTTTTGTTTTTTAACCTGGGAGGTTATATTGTGTATTTTTAATTTAACTTAAAATTATGCATTATTATACAATAAGTCTTAAGAGTGTATAGTTATTATAATACTTACATAAAATTACTTGAACCAATGACCGGGGTATATTCCTAATACAATAACCATACACAGAAGTCATTCAAATATAATAATATTGACATTTAGTTTGTTTGTTTTATATAATATCTATAATTATTTAGAATAATATTTACTCTTTGGTTCATCTTCTTCATCATCACTGTCTCTTTGTGATGTTGCTAATGCAGCTAGCCGTCTAGCTCTTTCAAATTCTGATTCACCTGGAATGATAGGATATTTCTCTTCAGAATCATCTGTTTCATCTTCATCAGTTTCATCATCTTCAACCTCTTCATCTTCTTCACTATCTTCACTGTCTACACTTCTATCAGATGAATGAGGAGTCACCACAGTTTTCTTTGGATCAGAAATTAAGAATCCCTTTAATTTTCTTTCAAATTTCTTATTATCATTAATGTCACCAGATTGAGGTACAATTAAATCACCATTATTACCATACTTTTCAATATCAGTATCCTTAGCTGTATCAATATTAATCCTAGGTATATTAGCAGGTGATGATTGAGTCTCTAAAACTTGTGATAACGCCGGCATATCACTCTCATCTTTACTTGACCGTCTACTCATTCCAATCATATTTAATGCTCTTTGTAATGTATTATCTGTACCAGTATCATCCTTCTTTGATTTCTTTTTCATATTAATCTTGTAACGACCCACAATTTCACCCTCCTCATTTTCCACAATGATATTGTCATCTAACCGATATCCATGGAATTTCACTGATCTATGTTGTGAGGCAGCCTTCTTTTTAGCGACAAATTCCTTTTTATCCTTTGGACCAGAATGGTGTAATAATTCATTCAATTTACGTTCAGCGTATTCATGAATGTTATGAGATGGCACAGGTTCAAGTTCTCCAGCTGCATCGGGAGTATCACGAATTTTCTCTTCTTCATTTTGCATAGCCACAGTGGATAACACTTTCTTCAATGAACCAATACTCTTGACACTGGCAAGCTCATTACCAGGTATTGTCACCTTCACAGAGACATCATCACCCGATCCCGATGGTATTCTACCCAAATTAAGAGTTTCCTTCCCTTCATCATCAATATCAACAGATGGTGATGTAGACGTCGATGGTAAAAGCAGATTAGGGTCACCCAAATCTATTCCCTCATTATCTGATTTCAATGAAGTTATTTGTGAAACGTCTTCTTTTTCTTCTTCTTGTTCCGCTTCAGGAACTTCTCCACTATTAGAACGGCTATGTAACCCACCACTTAAATCAAGAACAGGTGGATTAGGCCGTGTGCTGCTACTCAAATCTAATGTTTCTGAGACTGGTGCCGTCTTTTTCATTCTTCTCCGCTTTTGCATTTGTTGACGTCTCTTTTTCAATTTATTAGCACCACCTGTACGAATTGCTGTATTCTGTGGTAATTGAGAATCGTCAAATGTATTAATTCTATCTAATTGAGGCATCATCATTTTATTTTGATCATTAGCGGTTTCTTCAGCTTTAACCAATCTATCACCTAACAATGTATCAACGTTATCTTCATCTTCGTCTTCATCATATTTTTTATCAGTAGCCACACGAGCCATAGTGTCAACTCTTTTAATAGAGAATGAAGTACCACTCTTTTCCAATTTAGGTAATCTGCTGGTCCACCCACCTGTAGTACCAGAAGTTTCAGCTCTAGTGAATGTCATAGTGAATGTCATAGTTTGCAGGTGACGACCTAATGTTAAAACAGCCACAGATGATCCGTGAACCACTATTGAAGTGAAAATGAGGAAACTCACAATTGGCCAAATGATTCTAATCAATTGATAATATTCTTCACCGTCTGGGTATTTAATTGTTGGTCCATGATGAATTCCTGCCACTTTAGCTTCTAAATCACCAATTGCAATGATAGCAGCGAAAACTGCACCAACACCAATGGGACCGAAATGTCCCACAAAGAGTGCTTCTTTCCAATTCTTGATATCGGGGCAAAACGTTTTTATTACAAACACTGCGGGGATCCGTCTCAGTGATAAAACCACCAAGGCTAAACACACCAATCTCCACCAATCTAATCCGAGATCACCATTATTGAATTGTGGCCAGGGGATTTGTGCACCGAAGAACACAAAGTAAGCTAAATTTAAAAGTAAATCGATAACCGTAGAGACATGAGATTCTTCAGTTTTATCAGTGAACCAACCATCCCAAGCGAATGCGGCCCCCGCTGCGAATGATGCTAATAAATCATCGATTCCTAATAAAGAACCAAATCCGGCACACATGAATGCAATCATAATGTAAAAGGCTAAAAATGATTCTCTATCGATTAAATCTTTATCTTCAGCGAATCTAATACATTTTCTAGATATGTAACCAATGCAAGCACCAAAGAATGCACCAAAGACACATTCATATAAAACTGTTGTACAAATGAAATCTCTAGCTATTTCTTTACTATTACCTGCTTCCAAAATTAAATGAAGTGATAAATAAACGAATGGCACGGAGACACCATCATTGCAACCTGATTCTGCACTTAACAAGTTTCTTAAATGAGCTGGCACTCTTTTAGCAAATTTCCCCTTACCGATGACAGCCTGAGCTAACACTGGATCTGTAGCTGTAATGCAAGCTGCTATCAATAATCCATGAGTGAATCTTAACCCCGGGAAAATAGCCCAAATGAATAATCCTATAATGAGAAATCCACAAGTCATCACTGGTATCAATAAAAGAAACACTGAAAAGAAATGTTTATAAATGTATTTCTTGGGGAGTTCCACTGCGACGGCGATGATTTCTATGCAAAGAACTATTCTTGAAACTTCTAAAGTTATATAAAATTGGTTCCCCCAAGAAGTTGGATTAAACCAATTAAGACAATGAGGCCCCACTATCAATCCATAAATTGTTGCCACTGATGCTTCACCGATGTAAAGTTTTTCCTTAATGAATAAAGAACATAGAGAGAATACAGTGGCAAACACTGCTACCACTGCGTAGGCAACATGAGTTTTATTTGTATTTAAATGTTCCCAAACAGCCATGATTAATCAAAAAAAAAATGTGTTATCTATAAAGTCTAAATGAAATTTGAAGATTTGAAATGGTGTAAAAATGGGGGGAGAGGGGAGGTAGTCAAATGGGGTATAATAATAAATAGAATGGTGTATATATATAAATTTGAACTGTATTAGATTATACAGGTTTGTGGAATTGAATGATTAACAAGTTAAATGGAAAAGTGTAGTTTAAAAACAGTTTAAAATAAAAATTGATAACTGATTGAGGCTAAAAAAAATAACTTTAATTATATGTGTTAATTGCTATGATTAATGAATGGAAGTTTACACTTATTAATTTGTAAAATAGATTGAATAGATGTAAATAAGGAATGAAGTTATATATAATGGGAATATAAAATAATATATACCTATGGAAAGTGTTGTTGTATAACGATTTTGGTACAATAAAAATAATATAAGATAAAGCTTAGACTACTACACTACACAACTAATACTAATACTAATAATACTACTTCACTCTTCTCCTCTACTACTCTACTCCACTCCACATGTCCCTCCATCCCTCCATATACTGTCCACCAATCAATACCACCAATTAAACGTATCTCTCAATAGGACCCTTAAAAAATTTAAAAATTGGTTGTATAACAAACTAATTACTTGGCGTGTGACACGTTGATTAAAGTTGATCATTGAAGGGTCCCATTGGTTGAATATTAGTGTATCAATAAATGGTCAATCAATGATATCTTTACTAAGAAAATCTGAGATCGAGTAAACCTGCATGATTTGCAGTCCCCGAATATGTGCTAACAATTGGTTGTAGAAGTCTCCGTGATACTTGTAATCGGTAGATGATCCTTCCACTGTTGTTTAGAACCATTCTATATGTATACATTAGTTATTGAACGGATGCCTACACAGCATCACCCTCTACAAACATATCTCATCTTAATTTTTCTCCGCATAGCATGTGACTAGCTAATACTACTTTATATAAAATACCCTTTTACTCCCCCAATTTTCGCCTTCCGTAACTACTGTAATGACTCTCTAATATATATCAACAATGGCACCCACAGTTTCATACAAAATTGAAGGTAAACTCTTCATAATCAATTTGAATAACCCCAATGCAATGAATTCATTGACTATTGAGGAATTCTCTCAATTAGCAGAATTATTAATCTTAGCTGATTCAGATGACAACACTACAATAACTTTATTAACATCAACTGGTAATTTCTTCAGTGCTGGTGCTAATATTAAACTAATATCTACATTGGTTGACAGGGATAAACGATTTTATTATGAAACTATTACTTCAAAGAATATTTACCTTGTCTCATTACTCTCTAATCACAATAAATTATTAGTGTGTGCATTGAATGGGCCCGTCATCGGATTAACTGCCTCATTAGTATTATTATTTGATATAATATATGCTAGAGATGCAGTGGGTGTATTTATGTCATTCCCATTCACTAATATTAGTTTAATCAATGAAGCAGCAGTGAGTTCCACTTTAGTGAAAAGAATTGGAATGAGCCATGCAATGGAAGTGATCTGTTTGGGTAAGAAATTGAATCTAGATTTGATGTTATCTACTGGATTAGTCAATGCTTCATTCAAATCTTCAAGTACAGAAGAATTCAATAATTTTTTGACTGACCATTTAAATAAAGAATTGATAGGATTAGATCAATTAAGTATCTTTCAAAATAAGAAATTAATCAGACAAGATTTCAATGATACAGTCAAAAAACAATTAATAGATGAATCAATGCAAGGATTAGATAAATGGACAGCTAATTTACCTCAAACTGCATTTAAAGAAATAATACAAGGTAAAAGAATGCATAAGTTATAATGGTATATAGTATACAGGGATATCAAACAGATATGGCTTCAATTTTTCTTACTATTTCCTCTTCTTCGTTAGTAGATGTATTCTCTTCTTCTTCTTCTTCTTCTTCTTCTTCTCCACCTTCATTTTCAACATTTTCCTCTTCCTCTTCATCTTCATCTTCCTCTTCTTCCTCACTTTCTTCGTATTCATCTTCACTTCTTCTATTTGGATTACCCATAGCCCAAATATCTACGGTCTCCCGAAGTTCTTTTCTTTCCTCCTTCTCTTTTGCAATTAATTCCAAATATTCATTCTCTGCAGCTAACACCGATTCTGCATCAGTACATTCCTGATACATATCCAATAATTCTCTGTTAATATGTAAAAATGTTGGCCCCCAAGAGAAATTTTGTAATAACAAAAGAGCCCAATCATCGTGTCCCACAATGGAAAAGCAAGCAGCTAATGCTTCAACACAATTTAATTTCATCGGTCTCCCATAATTGACAGGATTAGCAGCAACTAAATAAGGAAGTAATCTTTCATTTCTACCGCCAATCTTGTTAAATGGAATCTCATCAATTCTAGCCCATGAACATTCCACAACGGCTGCTCCATACGTCTCAGCGATTTCCTTATCATCGGGACACACCACACCTTTACCGTTAGGTGACACCACTATACCTTGAAATTTTTGACCAACTCTTAAATTCTTGATTAACCCTAGTCTCTCTAACTTCTTACCACTGCATCTCTTTGGATCACAATGATCAAAATCCCACATAGCTAATTTTGCTGGGAAATCAGTCTTCTTTGAATTATATTTCACCTCCCCCTTTTTATGAGAGATCTTTGAATGATGTCCGTTGGACCCCCTATTGGATTTCCGTGGAGCTCTATCCTCCTTATCCTTATTCTTTCCTTTACCCATTGTTATATTGTATACTTGTCTAACGAAAAAAAGAACTATCCCATGTATTAAACCTTCTTCCTCTTAACAAAAAAAAATTTTTTTTTAGAAAGGCCTAAAAGCGTAATCGATATCTCTAGCCTTAACTGATGTCATACGGTGGAGTTGTACCTAATTGTATATAACACACAAAACACATACACATTCACTCAATTAGACATTCACACATGGCAGACAATTCAATGAGTAGGACTCCCGTCAGTCCCGTGCATTTGCCATTGTTGTTGAATCCAATTTTGAATCACCTCTTTAACAATCCATTGATTAAGGAGAACCCAAAAGTGTTCAATTTGGTCAAGAAGATCACACAGAAACCAGGAGAATATGTGATACTTCTCCCAGACACTAAATTCTTGATGCTAAATACAGATACAGATTCAGGACGTCAATACAAGGATCTGTGCTTTGATACTGAATTCATTGAATCACACGTCATCAATACTGTCACTAGAAAGCAATTCGATGATTTCAAGAATGCTAAAACGTTTAAAACTATCAATGGGAAAATATTGTCTATAAACAAAAGTGCAGTATCATCTGTTAAGGGTTTCAGACATGAATTCAAATTAAATATTATAGATCAATACATTTTCCGAAGTTTTGCCCCGTATGTACCTTTCGGTGTGAATTTTCATGTCGTAGTCATAGAGGAAGCCCTCTTGGGGAACCCAACAGAGCGTGGTCTAAAACTGCAAACCCATGAAAATCCAATGTTGAATCTAACCGTGAATCCAAATATTGATATTATAGAACAAGAACAAGATGATGATGATGATCCCGAGAATATCTCATTCGATGATTTGATTAGAGATTCCAGTTTGGCTACTCACCTTGGTGAAAAGTTTAAAACATTATTCCAATCATTCACTGTCAAGGGAATCACTAAAGAAACCGAATTGAATGATGCATTTTCAGATATAATGTCTCAGGGATCATCCATAGTGAAGAACCTCCCTAATGAACAATTTAATATAATAAGTACCCAGTTCCCAAATGTTGACCTACATGAATCCATTTACTCATACATAGAATTAAACATATACGATAAATTCTGGACTCAATACACTGTAGCATGCAATAAAGAATTGGATGATCAATTGAATATCCATTATGATATTTTACAAAATTTGAGTATAAATCAGGTAGGATTACCCAATACCATCTTGACGAATCCAGATAAATTATCAAATTTTGAGAAAAGAGTCGTTTTAGCTACAAATGAGTTACAAAAATTGGAATTCTCTAATAAAAGTTCAGTGAAAGTGGATATCCTCAAGAAAACCTTTAAATTGTTAGCAACAGCTCATGGATCAAATGACCCATCGGATTACTCTGTCGATGCAGACACCCTTATATCGTTGTTTGTTCTTGTCATTTGCCAGGCCGGTGTGAAGGACCTCAATTCCCATCTGAGTTATATCAAGAATTATTCATTTGTACCAGATCTTTTAGAGACGGGGTCCATAGGATACGTGATGTCCTCATTTGAGGCCACCTTGAATTATCTAAATGAACCAAATAACATAGATACACTAGTCAATTATGCAACAGGTAATAAGAAACTTTGGGATTTAATTAAACAAGTTTCCCAAGATTTCAATGAAAACAACATGGAGAATGATTCAAGCGATGATGACCTTTACATAGAGCAAATTGGTGACCTCTTAAAACCATTCCAAAATGGTGGCGATGATATCCCCATGGATTCATTCATTAGAAGTCGGACATCTCAGGGGGAATCTTGTTTAATGCTTTGCCTACTCAGAAATAATAAAAAATTATTTAAATTGGTTCTCTCCTTTGAATATATTTTTACATTGGATGACATTCTAGAAGACCGTAACATCAATGGATTAAATTTATTGAATGCAGCATTACAAATTAAAAATAATGAAGTCATTGATGAATTAAGTGAAATTGTTCTTCAAGCGGAAGACTCAGAAATAGAGGATTACTGTAATAAAAAGGATATCCATGAAAGAAATTTGGGTCATTTTTTGTTCCATCGGAATAGATTAATCCCAAAATTTGGTCCATACATTCATTGGACAGAAAATGATTCCTATGGACAGACACCATTCTTTGCTATCATCAGATGCTATGATCATTACGATTACACAGAACTCATTAAAACAACGGTGGATACTGTTCATGATTGGTATTTAGCTAAGGGAAAGGAATTCAGTTTCAAAGATCATATAGATAGAAAGGGGAATACCTTAATTCATAGTATAAATGATGGTGAAGCTTTACAATATTTATTAAATAAATTCGAGAACTTGGATTTAAATGCATTGAATAAACATTTTCAAACTCCATTAATGCAATTCATACGTTATAATAGACTCACTGATATAGAAACCATTTTGAAAGATGAGCGATTATGCATTGATAGATGTGAACCGAAATATTATTTATCTGCATTAGACTATGTGAAATTAGACAAAATCAAGTTAACTCTTGAAGATTCTGATGAGGAATCCGATAAGGACATCAATAAAGTGATCATGGATTTAATCGATGCAGAGTATGCACAACGGATTTCACCATGCGTTGATGGTAAATGTGTGGGTATTACTAGAATGAAATTCGGAATGAATCATGAACTTTGTGTTTATATTAAAAGTTTCAAGGACGATAAATGGTCCATGATCATTCACTCCAAGACAGATTTTTTGAAAGTGTTGAAATTAATGAAGATGCAACATCCTAATGCATTCATAAATACTACTGATGTTTGGTTCCCGGATTTCCTTGAAATTGAAGATAGAACAAGTATTGATTATTCCAATAAATTGAAAATTAATGGTCAAATTCAGGCACTCAATATGATGTTGACTTGTATACAATTTAATGAGGGTTTAAAGGATAATGAAATACTTCAAACATTTTTAACAGTGCAACGGCCATTGAATGATATGCAACATTTGAGAAATATAGCCAAGGAATCAGATAAATTAGAGAACCAATATCTGGCTAAGAAGGCACAATTATTGAATAATAAACAAGAAAGAGTAATTTTCATGACACCTGAGGAAATCGGTAATTATAAAACCTTCCTGAAGTATTCCGTTAATGAATTGATTGATGCTAATGTTTTGATAGAGAGATTTTACAAAATTGGATCTTTTGTGGAGATCAAGAAGAAAGATTTATCATATACACTACAGAATGTACTCAATCTGGCTGCTGGTTCAAATAGAAAGCCCAAAATTAAAAGAAACTTGGATGCTGTCCAAGTGGATAACATTGAAAATATTGTACAACTACATAGAGATTTAGATGGGTTGGATTCTTTTGGTTGTGATGATAAATTACTTGAATCTATAAAGTTCCTCCGAAATTCAACTTCTGAATTGATAAACATGGTCAATACACTTATCAATCAAAAAATTGGAAGATGGTGGACATTATACATTGAACTCAAAAATACTAAGAATGAATTAATCAAATTTTTGAAGGTTGAAAAAGCTACCCATCCAGATAAATCGGTTAGTATAATAGGTCAAATGGAGGATGTCATTGTAGAAATTGGGACATTGATAGGAGATCTCGATTTGAATTCAATCAAAGTTAATGATTTGGCAAATGATAATTCTATCGGTGAACTCGACACTTCGGTGATCTCTAATGAATCCGAATCTGTGATGGGTGGTGGTTCTGGTGGTGGTGGTGGTTATTTCTTAGGAATGATAGAGAAGAGACGCCATAATTATGCCACCAAATTGGTTGATGATTATGATAAATTGAAACATGAATTTGTTGCCTTGAATTTGGCGATTAAAATGAATTATGAATCATTATGTGAAGAGATCAGTAATTATTACTTGTTCAAGAAACGGTTCATTAATAACATGTTTAAAAACTACATGCATGATAAATTGCAAGTGTTAAAATTACAGAAGGGATTAATGGTGAATGGATTAAACAAATTCAAAACCAAAGACCAAAAAAATGTATAGGTTATTATGTTTATATATGTATATTAGTTTAAAATAGGTTTTAATTCAGTTATTATACAATATATTATTACCGTATCTGTAACTGGCTTTCTATTTCCACTTTTTGTCGCCATTAATAGCATCACCAATATTACTGATATCACACACCAATGCTATTGCCGGCACCACTACGGCCAACTCCGCCACCGATATAGTTTAGTGCTACCAGTGATCTAGTGCGCTTGAGTGTCTTACACGTCGATCGACTTTATTCGACGTATCCTTTATTTTAAGCATCACATTGAATTTTGGCGTTTATTTAGCTGTAAATACCGAGTTTTTCATAAGATAAGAACACAGAATTTTAATCTTTCCACCTTCATTATTACCACCACAACTGAAAATCAGTTACATAACGTGTCTATCTCTCTCTCTGTCTGATGACTGATTCTAATCCATTCCTCATGGTAAAGGCTATAGTGCAATCAAATGGTTTACAACTAAAATATAACAGTTTAGCATTAGATAGTGATTCCACTGGTAGTGTGTGTTGTGTTGTTCCATTCTCTACTACTACATCAAAGTTTTCCACCCTTCCTACATCTAAGAATTTGATTCCATTTGAGAATATCCTATGGATAGAGAATTCTCCGACGTCTTCTATGAATGATGTCGAAGTTGAAGTCACTTTTGTTAAACAAGATTCATCAAACACGTTAGAAGTTCACAACGCTATCTTTCAATTAGAATACGAAGATCATCAAGAAGTTCTATCTATGGGGTCAAGCATTAATAACAATCAAAATAACTCACCATCTAGTGGAATAGTGGAAGATTTACTTCAAAAAGCTTATCCTTCTTCTAAACCCGGTAGATCAATCTTAGTTTTGACTAATCCAAAAAGTGGACAGGGAAAATCATTAAAATATTTCAAAGATCAAGTGGAACCCATCTTGAAGGCAGCTAGATGCAAATATGAAGTGAAAAAAACAGAATACAATCATCACGCTATTGATATAGCTCGTGAATTGGATATCTCCAAGTATGACATCATTTTGTGTGCTTCCGGTGATGGTATCCCGCATGAAGTCATTAATGGGTTATATCAAAGAGAGGATAGAACAGACGCATTCAATAAACTAATCATCACACAGGCACCATGTGGATCGGGTAATGCTATGTCATTATCTTGTTTAGATACATTAAATCCATCAATGGCTACTTTGAAAATATTGAAATGTCACTCTGTGAATTGTGATTTGATGGCTGTTTGCATGGAATCACAACCACCTAAATTATCATTCCTTTCACAAACTTATGGAATTATCGCTGAAGCTGATATCGGTACAGAATGGATGAGATTTGTGGGACAATCTAGATTTGAATTAGGTGTTACTCATAAAGTGTTAACTCGTGCTAAATACCCATGTGATATCGCATTCAAGTATATCACTAAGACTAAAAATGAACTGAACGATTTCTATAAATCTAACCAGGGGAAGTCAGATGATCACACTAGGTTACTCACTGAAGATGATTTTAAGTTACAATACGTGGAATCAATGTCATTCGATAAAAATAACAGCAATGACGCTGCTAATGGTTGGGAATGGTTTGATGAACAAACATGTAATAATTTAGGAGTGTTTTATTCTGGTAAGATGCCATATATCTCTAAAGATACAAATTTCTTCCCAGCTGCATTAAGAAATGATGGATCTATGGATATAGTTGTGATGGATTCTAGAATGTCAATCATCAAAACTGCATCTGCATTATTATCATTAGATAAGGGGTTACATGTGTGGAAGGATGAAATTTTCCATTTTAAAGTGGAAGCCTTTAAATTGATTCCTAAAACTGATGGTAGAAAATCACATATTTCAGTTGATGGTGAAAACTTCCCATTTGAACCATTCCAATGTGAAGTTTTGAAAGGTGTCATGAAGACTATCATGTGTGATGGTGATTTCAAGAATTCAGGATTCCTTGAAAAACTATAAAGAAAAACTATTATTTGTACAAATACTTTTTTTTTTTTACTAGATAAAATATATGGAGTAATAAAAACCAAAGATAAAAAATAAACGTAACATTTGATATAGGGGGCGGTGGGGGAAATACATAAAAATAATCTCTATTTCTTAGTTTCTTCCTCTTCATCTTCATCTTCACTATCGTCAACTAAGAATGTGCCATCTGATATTGGTTCTGGATTAACAGTAGACAATGGTTCCCATTTCTTCTTAGAGTCATCCTTATCCTTGTCATCAGTAGTGGTTTCATTATCCTTATCAGTCTTAGCCTCGGTTGGCTTTTCAGATGGAGTGGAAGAAGAAGCAGTAGCAGTGGCAACAGCAGGAGCAGCAGTAGCACCAGGAGTAGCAGCGGCAGGAGTAGTAACGTCGGCACCTGTTGACTTTTCCTTTTGTGTTGGGGTACCGTATATGTCCTCAGTGGCGTCAGCCAAGGTAATCTTTTGGCCTATATCGGCAGTAGGAGCAGTGGTGCTAGCGGCAACTGGAGTAGCTGGGTTATTACCAGCGGTGGAGGCAGCAGTTGATTTCTTTGAGATACTACCAAAGGCACTAAACAATTGGTTTTTCTTTTGAGTATTCTCGGAGGCACGACTATCCTGACTTGGTCTTGATGTTCTTCTATGTGGTGGGAATTGTCTATCAAATTCAGCAGCTTCTCTTTGTTCAGAGACTGATTCTGGTTCTTGTAATTTTTTAGCGATATTACCTAACCAGCCACCAAACTTTTGTCTAGTTTCTTCGAAATTCTTTGAAATTGTATCAACAAAGTCACCCTCATCATCATCGACATTATCGATATATTGATTTGGGTAGCTCTTTCTAGGTGGTCTTGGAGGAGCACCATGATGGCCACTACGACGACGTCCACCGGATTCATACTCTCTAGCCAAGGATCTAGCCAATGCTTCATCTGATTCCAATTGTTGTTGCTTTTGAGCGGATTCTCTAGATGGCAGAGGTGGTTTAGAACCACTCGTGGTGTCCTGTGTAATAATTGGAATTTGCACATCAGCTGTTGGATCAGATAAGAATAATAAGGCATTGAATGCTGGATCCAATTGACCTTGAGATGCAATTAATGCCATCTTAATATACTTTTCTTCAGTAGTTGGGAATGCTTGCTTTAATTCATTAATTAATTTATCTTGAGCAGACACTGGTCTAGCTGGTTTAGGTGGTGGACCAGGTGACTTGACTGAAGTAGTTGGTTCTGGTAATGGTTTCTCAGTTGTATCAGTTGTATCAGCCATTGTATTTATATTTAAATTGAATAGTTCAATGGAGTCTATGTGGTATGGAAGTCGAGGCGCAATAAGTAAAGAACACAGATCACAAGTTAAAGAGCTAGTTTGGTGTTCTGTTAAATATATGGCTTCAACCGTCGGGGCTCGTAACACGAGTTCTTTTACGTTGTCTGTTTGACGAAAGGGAAAAAAAATTGTTTCAATTACTATACCACTTGTTTTTCTTATGTTTGTCTTCTTTTTTCTTCATAGATAGCTCTGAATTTAAAGGAACTCACGGTTGCCTCGATCAACCGTGTTGTGCGGACAGCGGAGCAATAAAGAAAATTCTTACTTCTCAGGTTCTACGGAATTCTGGGGGGAAATGCCTGTGGAGATGTGGTTGTTCTGATTGATTGATTTTCTTTTCAATTGGACATCTTCATGCATTTGACATTTTACTTTTTTACTATATTGTACATCTATCTATATGTAAAAATTGAGTTGTAAAGCTGGCGAGTTGGTATTCGTATCACAAAATACACAGGAATGTAGTAAATAATAAAAAAACAAAAAAGAGATAAGCAAAGTGGGTAGGGGGGGATGATATTTTCATGAATGCTTTAGTTTGGATGGTACCCTTTGATGGGATCCATGAAATGAAGACACCGTGTCTATCAATAATCTAAACAAATAAAGAGTGATATCAAACACTATAGCAGCCATGTATGGTACTATTATTATTAATGCTATAGTATAATTAATGTATATGATAGCATTCTTGATGAACCGAAGAGTACTAATCAAGTATGGATAGTCTATCGCTGAAATGAACGATTGAATGAATAAATAGAATGAATCAAACATGTATGAATAAGAAGTGAAGAGTATAATTAATGGAAACAAATAAAACAGATATAGTTTAGATATACCCAGTGGTATGATCGATACCCTTTATAAAGCGAATTTTTTTTTTAATATTTTTTTCTGAAAATAGCCAGTTACACATAGAAGAAGATATTAGTGTTAAATGACGTATTAATTCACTATACAGTTTCAAATATCACGGGTTGCCCACATTATGGGATGAAATCAATTATACTAGATAAAATCCTATTAAATTGATATTGTTTGCAATCAATGTAATCTCTTAGTTATTGTCTTGATTTGTAATCATCTTTGTCCGTCATTTCGGTAATTCATTGAAAAAAAAAATATAAAAAAAAACGAACTCCGGCTTTTAGGTATATATAACTAACTATTTATATCCTATTCATATACAACAAAAATAGTATGATTTACCAATACAAGGTATCCTATAATGTTAAATGATTACATTAAGATAACAAAAGATTTACCATGTGAATTATCATGTTTGATCTTACAATATTCTCTATTACAATTGGATATGACGGTAGTTAATACATTATTCATGTTTACAGATGTCATCATTAAATTACCTCATTCAGGATTCACTTGTCAAATAGGTGATGGTTACATTCATTTGAATTCTTTGTATACGGGGAAAATATCTATTAGATCATGTCAATTTGCTAAATTTAAAGATTTCTTAGTTCGCAAATATTCAATTCAAAGATTAATCATTGATGGTAGATCAGTGATGGAAGATCAATGGAATCAATTATTGACGGTATCCCATGATGTAGTTCTAGCAAATATTACAATATGGCAAGATTTACAATTTGATGAATTTGAATTGGTAAATACATTAGCATATTTAGGATTGAGTGCTTATAATCAATTGGATATTAATAGATTCCCCAATTTAACTAGATTGTCTATCCATTTAAGTTCCCATGAAGTCAAATACTTTAACCCTAAGTTACCCTTTTTCAAAACATTAAAATCTATAACAATAATTTATGATGGTGATACAGAGAAATTGAGAACTCCAAATATTGAAAAAGTACTAGCATTACCTAATGGTTGCCTAAAAATTCTTTGGTTAGTGCCACCATTCTCTACAGATTCTGTGTGTATCATTAAAACGGCACAAGTGGAATCTGTGAGATTACATAAATGTTCAGAATTGATTTTCTTCCGTGATCACTTGAACCATGTGGAAAATTTGTTCATAAATCTCCCAGAATTAAGTGATTTCAATTTCCCACGGAAACAGTTATCCATGTTAAGCATCATAGCTAAACAAATTAATAATTGTGATCTCAACAAGTTATATAAATTAATCCAATTATCTATCACTGGTGATATTGATTCCAAAACTTTTACCACTATACCCAACACAGTCAGGCTATTGACTTTAAACTTGAAAACAATCAATGGGAAAACGGGGGAATATAAATTACCACACAAATTAACTGATTTGATTTTTTATTCTTGGTGTAATTTGACTTACTTGGATTTCACAACGTGCCCCAATCTCCAAAAATTGGAACTCTCTGGTAGATTCGGAGATTTAAGAAATGATGATACCGATGATTGCAGATTCGATGAATATAATCCTATTTGGAAGACAATCCCTAGTTCATTAGAACATTTCATTATAAGTTTTGATTCAGATGGATTCCATCCAAGGAAAACAATATTCTTTGGAATCACCATAAATGATGATATTCAACATTTAGATATAGATTTCAATTTAGGATTTAGATGTTTAATTTTTGCTAATTTCACTAATGATTCATCTTGGTGTGTCGATATTCAACAAAAATTAAATCTCCAAGCTATAGTGATTAATAATGTTTCCGGGAAAGTGAAATTCAATATGAAATATTGTAATCACGTCTTAGTTTATCCTCAACAACATGAACATGATATGTCTATCATAGATATTGAAGATTCTAGTGTTTATGAAAAAACAGCTGACGGTTACATTTTCTATAATTATACAAAACTTTAATGTGTTACAACTTTGCTTTAATATTACAAAATCTATTAACAAAATTAGAACGTAAAGGATATGAAAAAAAAAATAAATAAATAAATAAAAGTTATGGAAAGAAAAGGTTTGTAAAAAAATAAATAAATAAAGGGGGGGGGGGGGGGAGAAAGCAAATCACCAAGTTTCTTGAATATATCTATATTTGTTTTCTAAATCTAATAAATACTGTTTGCCATCTTCCTCAGTGAAATCCTCGTTACACTCAGATAAGATAGTTTCGATAGTGATTCTAACTTGATTTGGCATTTTCCCCGATGAACCACATAAATAAATGATGGCATTTTCATTGATAATTAAATCATTGATTAATTGTTTATTGAGGTACATAGTATCTTGAACGTATCTACCGCAACCTTTCACAGATTCTCTTGAGAATGAAGGTAATAAAATGAGTTTACCTAGCCTTGCTAATTTTTCCCATTCATCACCGTATAAATAAGAATTGACACTATCTCTATTACCAGTGAATAAATATAATTTTCTCTCTGGACAAGTTTCGATGATGTATTCAATTAAAGATTTCATTGGGGCTATACCGGTTCCTGGTGCAATCATGATAATCGGATTTGTATCATTTGGTGATAATCCAATTTTCAAATTATTTTTAATCACAGTAACTAATAATTTATCATCAGGTTCAAGTTGTTTGATCCATTTAGTGCATAATCCCTTTCTAACCTTTCTTATAATAGTGTTATATTCCACTAATGCTATAGTCAATTCAACTTTATCTGGAGCAGGCCTTGAACTCACTGAGAATAACCGAGGTTTAATAATTGGGAAAACGTCAAATAAATATTCAATTGGAATTTTCAATGAAAAGAATTCTTCAATCACTTCCAAAATTGATCTTCTTGGTCTATTACAATAATCATATAATGCTTGAGATTCTTCAATCTTTGCAAATTCTTGTAATTTTTCACGTTCTCTTTCATCTGAAGCGAAATGCCAAATTAACATAAAGAATGATCTCTTTGGAATAGAAATTATATCTAAATGATGAGTCAATAATGATCTAAGAGTGACTCTCTTGATTAATCCACCATTTTCTATATTTGGTAAGTTTTCCTTATTGAGTATATCAATTGGGTAATCAGCTATATCATCCCAACCTTGACATTTAATTAGAGCTTGAACTTCCTTTGGATCATTATTAGGGTATATAGCTATTGAATCACCTGGTATAAATTTCAAGCTGCCTGTTGGATCTTGTAAAACTAATTTTCTTACATCTTGGAAATGATCATCAGATGTAATTCTTGTATTCTCTAAAACGTTGACTAATTTAATTTCATCTGTGATATTTTGCTTTTTAATAGTTAATTCTTTAATATTATCTATTGTATCAATTTTGAATTTATTTTTATTAATTTTTAATTGAATCTCTGGAGGTAATAATACATTTTCATCGATAGGTGGTAAATCCGGTGGCAAAGGATATAAAATATTTAAATTTTTCAATAATTCATTTGACCAAGTTAAATAGAATAATTCTGAACCTTCTGGTGATTGTTCATCTGATTCAGCTCTTGGAGATAATTCCTTAGCACCTAATTGTAATAATCTAGCATGAATTTTTTTGATGGCAAAATTAAATTTAGGATAAGATGAATCACCCAATCCAAAAGTTGTAAATTTAACATGATTCAATAAATCATTTGGTAATTTTCTTTTCAACATGAATTTCCAAAATTGATGAGTATTTCTAGGGAGTTCACCCTGACCAGTTGTTGAACAAATTATTATTAATTTTGTTATATCTAATAATTTTTTCAAATCTAATTCATCCAATGATAATACAAATGGTTTAAATCTTAAATATTTTAATTTATGAGCTAATAAATATGCAAAATCTTGAGAGTTACCAGTCTCTGAACCATACAAGATCCAGATATCTCGTTTACCCATGAGTTAAAATAGTAATATTTATAATAAAATTAAATGAATATATAAAAAAAGTTGTAGTTTAGAAAATATATATATATAGTTAAGTAAATATCATCTATCAAATAGAGATCGAATAATAGTAAAAATCAAAGGTCGTGTAACCTACAAATCAAACATTTTGATCTGGTGCAGGGATTTTCTCATCTTGTTGAATGTAATAAGAGTATGGTACATTCTTCAAGTTTGGTTCAGTGGTGACAGCCTTAGCATTCTTTGAAACACAAGCGGCATAACTTGGATTATAACTCTCGTGGGTAGATAATCTTCTTTGTTTGGTGTAAGCGGTACCAGTGTTTAAACCGGAGAATGACATAGAATTGTGATCCTTGGAGGATTGGTATAACCAGCGATCTAAGAATGAAGACATATTAAAGTGAGTTTGGGGTTGTTTATTTAAGTGGCAATTAGTATTGGTTTTCTTAGGTTGTTCTTTTGGCAAGCTAAAAAAGAAGTAATAATCAGTGATTGATGATACAGAAGGAAATATTTATTATTAGTTTAATTTGGATATTAAAGAGTAGCAATGGGTGGTCCTTTTATACCAATCTGTGGACTACCAATATTGGAATCCATTAGTTTATCTAGAACCAATTACCCCACAGTTAGATTACTAAACTATACCTTTTGGTAGCCAACTACAAAGTAAATGACGTTTTTGCCAACAACAAAAAATTTTTTTTTTCTTTTCTCGGAGTAACTTTAAAACTCCGCAGCTTATTTACTTAGGTTAACCGATGACCTTAATTACTAAGTAATGTGTAAATCTGCAAGACCCTTGAAAATATACTTACAATGGTGGTATTCTATTGCCTTGCTTTCCCCACAAAATTTAGAAAAAAACTTGTCTTCTATGTATTCCACATTAGTCAGTCGCTAAAATGAGTCAGTCATTCACTAATAAATAATTATACAATTATTAATTATATCAGCAGTGTGTAGTGTGTGTGTACCTGGCAATTCTATTTGTCTCACATTTAATACTAATCGGTGATAAACTATGATGGGGCGGTATGCCTAGTGGGATGATATCCATTTCTCATTACTATGTATGGTCTAATTTGTATACTATAAGGTTTCATTATACAACAAAAATATTTATGCAACATAAGATATCCCAAAAATTGATCTATGTTAGTGATATTTATATTTATATTTATATTTATATGTATGTACAAGTATTGAAATTGCAGAGTTAACTTATTCTGATCTTGACCAGAATTTCCAACTACTCTTATTTTGTGATTCTAATTTATGTTTCTCTGCTTCTTCTCTTTCCTTCATTTTTTTTTGAAATTCAATCTTCCTTTGAATAAATTTATCTCTTTCCTCGTCAACGTATTCTTGTGCTTGTCTTGCAGTAATACAATGTCTCATAGCCTTAGATTGTGGTCTACATTTAAACCAAACTCCATAACCTGCTAATTGTTCACATTCAGAGAATGCCTTAACGTAATCATCACAATACTTCCAAGTGTTAATTCTCCAATTTTCAAACACTTCCTTTTCCTCCTTTGGTGTAAGCATCCACACGGGTAACCCTTCTATTCTTTTTCTATCCATTTTTTTTTTGTTGTTGATTCCTGTAGCTTGTAATTAATGGGTATAAATAAATAAATAACTTTCTTGTAAACTCGAAATAGAAAATTAAATTGATCATGAACTGATCAATTTCTATTTTATTTTGAGTCGATTGGTCGATTGGTCTATTATTTACGTTATCTACATAAACATTACGTTGTTCATTCACACTTGAGCAGAAAATTGCAGAGATGAGCAGAATGACTCCAATTGATTAAGTAACTGCTGCCAATAAGTATTCAGCTTTAAACAGGCTTACAAAGAGAAAGGTGGTATGGGTTAATTACCATATATACAACCTCCCAATAATTCAGTTAATACAATCATTTGAATTTAAATTGGCTATGACCATTGCAGTTTTAAATAACTATGTTAATTAACTATAATAACTATAAATAAAATGAAGTAAAATAGGAATAAACTACACACACAGAGAAGTAGATCAACACAATTAATTTGAGTCTAGCACGACTTTCAACCTTCAATTTATTTTTGATTGTTTACGTATTTTTTGTAAATTTGGTGTTTTTCCTTCTTTTATGTGTATTTAAACAATTACAATACAACAAATGCAGAGTCTTAGTGCATCCATTAATGAGACCAGAACGGTGTTCGATCTCCAAAATGATTTAAATTTGATTGATGGAATAAATGATAAATTAAAACAATTAGATTCAATTAGAGATTCAGATTTACAAAAGCATCAACAAATAAATGATGGTATGTTTATTTATATATATTCATATTTAACCGCCACCTGATTTTTACTAACATTTTATTTACCTTACTGCATTAGAACTCACAAAGAAAATTGAATCATTGGAATCCATAATACAAGATTTGAAAACTTCAGGTAAATTGAAAGATGTGATGAAGGAATTTGATGAATTAGAAAATGATTTATTTTCTATAGTGAAAAACTTATCTTCATTGAATTTAGATTTAAACTCTCTGAAATTGACTTATAATCAAGATTTGAAAAAATTAGAAGAATTACAAACTCAATTACAATTATTAAAATTGGATAATAGTTCGGGGAATTCAAATAATGATAATGATACAGATGACAATCAAGATATAGCTAAAATGATTAAACTAAAATTGTTTGAAAGTCTTGGATTGAAATTAAATTTTGACAAAAAGCAAATATTGATATTGAATAAATCACAAAATAATTCAAATGTATTAAAAATTGATGATAATTATAGTGAATATTTTATATCAAATTACATTTGGGATAGCCTATGAATAATTCAACTACTATTAAAATTACTAATTCTTATTGCTCTCTCACTCTCTCTCTCTCTCTCTCCTGTATTTTATATTTACTGTGTATTATTTATCTTTTCTTCGGCGTTTTAATTTTAATTTTCGATTTTTCGTATCTAACAATAATGGATTATTTTTTATTTTCATTATAACCGTATAGACATGTATTTGTATATATTTACAAGATGAGAATGGATGATATTATATGATTTAAAAATTCTCTGGATTATCTCTTAGAGATAATCTAGTCCATTTAGGCACAAAGTGGACACCCTTTCTGTAACCTCTAGCATGCTTATTGAAAACTGTGTATTTATCTTTTGGAGCCATGTCGGCTTCCTTAGGAAATTCAAACATCAAAGAATCTATTCTTTTAGCATTCATAGAGTTAGCCTTGAGTCCCTCATATAAGTTAGCTATGTTAGAATCAACTAATTGCATTCTCTTTCTTTGTCTATATTTTTGGTTGGCAGATAATCTCCATGGCTTTTTCCAAAGTAACCCACCTAAATTCGTGAGTGATGGTCTGAATGGTCCAAACATTTGTTTATTCTATATACTTGATACGTTTATCCACTTGAATACACTATATAAACCTCCCCCTGGTCTCCCTTTCTTCAACCACTTTTTTTTCAACGAATTTTTTTTTTTTTCAAATTGGGTAATAATGACACGTACACTGATATTGACAGATTCGTTTTGTAACATCCGTACACAATGATAAGAGACCCCCAGATGACCCATCTCTAATCAAGCTATATATTAACTGGTATTATATATAACTCATATAATAATCTGTATCCATATCCCCACTTAGAAATCTCCTATTACTCGGAGGAGTTTGGCAATTTGTGTGCTAGATACAGATATTAAAATCAATTTAACAAGAATATGGATGATTACATATCCATAATAAGGCATCAACCATTAGAGGTTCAACAATTAATCTTAGCTCTAAGTTTACAGGAGGTGGATATCAAACAAGAATTAAATACATACAGAGACTGTCTCCAATTCATTAAACCATTGGGGAAATTAACAATAACAGAGAGTTTTAATAATTTTATTACAATAGATTCACTTTGCTTGGTAGATCAATTCCAAACTAAATTAGAATCCACAGAGGATGCTCTATTAGATTTCTCGAAGACGTTGACTGTGGAATCATTTGAGATCGCTACTCCTTTAAATGAAACAACACTACAGATAGCTGAACTATCAAATCAATTAATATTGTCAAATATTAAATTAGCTGAAGCTCAATTGGAACCCCATTTATATAAGAAAATTACTACACTGAAAGCAAGTTATAGGAAATTGGATACACTCATGGTGAGACTACCTCAATGTGAAAAATTGAATAGAATTGTGATATCATTAGATGATTATTTTAAAGATTTCAAATGGGTCTCCAAATTTGCCGATTTTGTCAGATTTGTAGATATAATTTATACAGGAAATAAGATATCATTATTAGAATCACAAGAGATGATTCAAATGTTGTCTATTTATAATATTAATCTGATAAGATGTGACATTTTGGTGTCTCCATTGAATGAATCATTGTCTTACATATATGAACAAACTCAAATAAAATATTTAAGATTAATGGATGGGCTACCAAGTTATCAATTAATGAAAAGACTTAAACATACAAGATTCATTTTCTTAACTCAATCGTTGATAGAGAATTTCTGTTTCGAAAATGAAAATCTTAAAGTGTTAATGATTAAATGTGATAATGTTCGTCATTGTAATTTCAGTAAGATGCCGAAATTAACTTGGTTAACTATAGAATGTTTAAATATAGATGATGAAAGTTTAATAACAATACCCGAAAAATTTAAATCATCTTGTTTAAGTAAGGTGGTAATGATGCAATGATATGTACATAGTGTTTAATTTAATCAAGGTTTTTTAAAGAATATAATTTGGAATAATAAAAAAACACATTTAAAATAATAAAAAAAAAGATTTCATGATAATAGAATAGCTAGATCGCTAAGTAAAAAAAACAAAAAATATAAGATAAAAAAAAAGACACTAGATGTAAACCATAGTGTGTTGGACGTCTGGATGGATACCCTTAGAATACATGGCATTAGCAGCTTCCAATTGAGTTTGACCTCTAGAAGGTTGAGCACCGTGAATGTAACAAGTACCTCTTTCGCACAATAAATCGGCATAATAAGCAGGTGGAACAACTCTAACTGACTTTGTAGCTCTACTGAATAAGTTACACAAGTTGTAAGTCAAAGATTGAATATCATCTGGCTTGAACTTGTACTCATCGTAAAGAACAAAATAGTGACCTGGAATAGCAGTACCTTGTAATGCTTGTTGAGATTGCAAGTAGAAATCGTAGTACTTAACAGAAGTGATACCCTTATCAATGATGGAACCTGGCAAGACATTGTCTTGAGCTTGAACGGCAACATTTTGACCCTTGCTATTCTTAGCATTCTTTTCCAATGGGAAGAATCTAGTACTGTGACGCTTCACAATAACCAAGAAAGTCAGCTTAGGGTTGTAATTCTTCAAATTGTATTTCTTAGCAACTTGCTTCAGAGCTTCCTTAACTTGTGGAACTTCCTCCTTCAAAATGATCTCGAATTGACCGTAAGAGACACCATCTCTGTAGAAGATAACGTGTTCTGGGAACTTGGAAACACTTCTGTGGTAAGCAGCAACACGTTCAAACACCATTTGGGCCATGTCACCAATGACTTCTTCACGACCCTTTTGCAATCTGATAGATCCTGGGAACGTGTTGAAGTAACCATCAATAGAACCAACAACAGAGGCAACAGAGACACCATCAGCGGCACCAACACCAGTAGGATGGGAGACATCAGCACCCAACAATAAGGCAGGAGTCTTGTTTTGATTCATCAAAGCGGAGGACTTGTCATCCAACACGTGGTTAACACCACCTAACTTGATAGAGGCCTTCATACCCATCAAAGCATACATTTGCAAGTCAAACTTACCGAATCTTTGCTTAGTGAACTTGTTAATCAAAGTACATTGGTTTGGAATACCTAGATTAACATCAAGGGTTTTCTTCACGCCGGCGTAAAGGCTCTTGTCCAAGTGTGGCATAATATTCAAAACAAAACCAATCTTGTTCTTGTGAGGCTTCATGAAGGTAGTGTAATCGGTTGGTAAGGTATCTGGGTATCTGAATTCAAATTCCCGGATACCAGTTAACTTCAATTTGATACCGTGTCTAGCACATTCAGCAACATACTCTTCGACAGCAGCCTCAATGTTTTCCTTCTCGAATGGTCTCAAGTTACGACCTCTAGAAACAACAGCAACAACCAGCAGGTTAATAACACCCTTGACAGGTCTATAGAATTGAACATTGGTAAGATCCCAAGAACCCTTCTTCTTTTCACTTTTACCATCGGCAGGCTTAGCAACATAAGTGACAGTCTTGTTCTTGTAGACAATTTGAGGAGCATCAATAACTCTGGATGGAACAACCACAAGTTTTTTACCAAGTCTTGATTCCTTGTTGTTACCAACAATCTTCTTGATACCTTCCTTTTGGGTCAAACCGGCAATGATATTTGGTCTGTGAGTGGTGAAAGCCAAAATACCTCTGACATCAGTTAATTCACCAGTAAACACTTGACCAGGAACAATGGTACATGCCTCCATTGGAAGGTAGTTAGAACCACCTAAATGAACTAATGGCAAGTTTGGGTACTTGATCTTAATCTTATATTTGTCTTGGAAGTACTTAGCGACAGTCGTAACCTTACCGCCTTCAATTTCAAACTTATAGTTGTTGGCAGTGAATTCACCATCAATATCAAAGATGGCCTTTGGCTTTGCATTGGGTAAGTAAGCTCTGTTGATTCTAATACCCTTGAAGAAGTTCTTGTCACCTAAAATAGCGTTAGAAGGTAAAGTATCTAAGCTTTCACCAAAGTAGTCAGCGACCAAATCAGCAACATTCATTAGAGTACCATTCTTGTTATGGGACTTGATGAATGCACCAGCAACAGGACGAACACTAACCAAGACGTTGTTAAATGTAGGAACAATAGATGCATAATAACCACTAGCAATGTAAAGACCTCTTTGGAAGGACTGACACTTTTCTGGATGCTCAACAAAGAAGAACTTACTATTACCAGCAGTGAAAACATTTGGAGTTTTTGCAATTTGATAACCGAAGGAAACGTTAAGAGCGACAATGTAAGGAGATGGGTCAACCTTGTTTTGGTCATCCATGGTAACGTATTTTTGCAATTCCTTCATATCCAAAGTGTGGATGAATTCAACGGTACAGTAAACAACGTAGTCGGCTTGAGCAGCAGTCTCAGGACTTGGTTTACCCTTACCTCTTGGGGCGCCACCCTTTAGGATAGAGTTTGGAACGACACCGAGGTATTCCTTTCTGTCAAATTCAAATCTAACCTTCTTCTCGTTGACATCATCCAAATCAATAGGAGTAGTAGAGAATAAGGTATCAGATCCATTATGGGAGATATCCTTTCTAATACCAGCAAATGGCTCCTTGTCTAGCAAAATCTCTAACAAATCATGCTTAACCTTCTTCTTTGCATCAATTTCAGCAGGGAAAGTAACATGGTATTGCCAAAATTTAAGATTAGCGACGGAGTAGTTGACGTAGTTAGTACCAACCTTGGTCTTAGTACCAGCAGAACCGTAAGCTTCTCTTAATTGAATGTCTAGGGCACCCTTTTGGGAGACAAGTGGTGGTAATTTTTTGATTTGTGGTAAGGAATCATCGTCTGGCAACTTTGATTCATACTCAGCACTAAAATTGTAGTCTGGCTTGACAACTTGAGCACCACCATCAAATCCGCCTCTACCACCTCTGGCACCACCACGACCACCACGACCACCACGGCCACCTCTGTCGGAACCTCTGAATCCACCGCGACCTCCACGTCCACCTCTGTCGGAGCCCCTGGATCCACCACGACCTCCACGTCCACCTCTGTCGGAGCCTCTTCCACCTACAGTAATAAAAAGAGAAGATAAAATGTTAGTAAATAAGGTCTTTTATTATTATTTTTTCTGAAACACAGGGAAAGAAACAACCAGAAAGTGTAACTCACCAGCAGGAAACCAAGTATCTGGGTACTCCATTAATCTAACTAAGTCCCATTGGCAAAATTTGTCCTAGGCAAATTTGTTCTAAGTTGTTTCAAAATTTAAAATGAACACATACGAGACATGATATGTTATTTAATGAAAAATAAAGAACTTTAGACTAATTTGAAGACAACAAGATATCTGTAAAATGCAGTACCTGTGAATAGAAAGAGTTCTAATTAATCTAAGAAAGAAAAAAGGGAAACTAAAAGGCATAAGATTGATTCAAAATTTAACATTCTTTGAAAAAAAACAAAGTTTTGATAAAATGCGTGTTGGTTTGTTTCAGAATTTTTGCGTTTCGGAACACATTTTTTAATTGTAGCCAGCCATTCTTATCAGGCTTCCATTGGATGCTACCAGTAATTTAAAAAACTATGAATAGTTTCTCTGTTTAATTATGTTTCCATGCTATATTAAATAATTTTAATAATTTCACCTTATAAAGTATAAATGTAAGTCTCCATATTAAAGAAAATTATATGTTTCCCTAGTCAAACCTATTTTTTCAATGTTCACACAACTACTGAGTTAAGCATCAGATAAAAGATGATTTCTTATATTCTCAATATTATCGTATTACCTTTTTGCTGTTATTCCTTCTCAGGTATTCCTCATTAATTTGAATACATTGATAGCAGGCAGACCAATATGAGCGATAAAAATCGGAAGCATGATCCAGGATTCCTAGATGATGATCAGTTTTTTGCTCAGTTGGACCAATTAAATGATGGTACCAACGGAATTGACCATTATTTTGATCCAATGTCTTTATCTAATGCTGATGATGTGTTTGAAAATGATTTACAAAAAACAAAACCATTTCCTCATTGGAATTATTCTTCAGAAACTTTGATTCCAGAGGAATATCTTCAAACTTCCGAAATTGATCAACATTATGGTTTTTCAAATTCAACTTTTTCTAGTCTTTGTGATGATTTTACTACCGATATCAATAAGAATATCACTACAAATGACAATATTATTACTCCGAGTGACTCCCATTTCAATGATGATCTGACTTTCTCCGTGGCAACCACTGGAAGCAAGACTTCTGATTTTTTTACATCAGAGTTTTCCCTTACAAAGACAGAGTTGAAAAGTGAGCCATTCACTTCTAGTATTTCACCCAGTTCTGACTCAACATATGTCGATGAACCGGAACCAGCCAAACAGAAAATCCAAAAAAGAAAAAGAAAAAGAGGTACATCCATTTGCTCTCAGCCAAAGCGTAAGGCTAACAACAACTCGAAGCCCATTGATTACGTATTATTAGGGAGTTCAACTTCATCACATGGATTTACTTATCATCCCTTATCTGACCATCAAAAGTTTAATGGTATCACCTTTGAATCAATTAAATATTTGAATAATGAGGATGGTAATTTAATTTTTGAACCTAATCCCAAATTTTGTTCTAGTAACTGTTATGAACCAGCACTCAACAAGAAGCGGATAGGTGACCAAAACCCAAAGATCAAGAATTCTAAGCGTACCTCAGAGGGGAATTGGAGTTTATGTCCATTGTGTTTGATCTCCTTTGAAAACTATGATGGTTTCAAGGAAACCATTGAGAAGAACATGTACAGAAGAAACGATTCTAACTATTTACATCATATGATTCAGTACCATGGTGTATTTTCCAATGGTGGATTAGTTAAAGAGCCAATTTACAAGGGCTGGGCAACATGTAAGGAGGAGAAATCAGCGGTCGAAGTAATTGAATGCCCATATTGTGAAGAACTAATCAAATTAAAGAAGTTCAACGAAAAACGCCCAAAGGCAAATAGGTTTTTGAAGTACTTGAGACATGTTAAGGACTGCCATTATTCTGGGAAAAACTTGGTGGATTAAATTTATATATTTTGTATTGGAAGATTCATTTTTAATCATTTATCTATAAAATTATTTAGTAAAGTGTATTTAGCTAGCTACCCAGAAATATCCTCTCCATTATCCAAAAGACAATAGCCATCCTTTTCATCAATCAATCTGAATTTAGTTATCCCCTCATCTTCATCCTTAGTTGTTCCAAACACAGATAATTTGTTAAGATCTTCAACTTTGGAAACAAGATAAGACTTTCTTTGATCCAACCTAAACAAGACTCTCCCTTTAGTAACGATATTAATACGACTATATGGCTTCAAGTTTTTAATCATTTTATGTTTCCATAGTTTGCTGTCTGTATTTAAATAAACACCATAGCTTTGATTATCGAAAAATCTAAACGATGTAACATGATCAGGGTTGTCATCATTATTCAAAGTTATTCCCCATAGCATTTTATCACCCCTACGTGCTCTTGTCAAGTATCCTATTTCAATATCAGTGACAGTACTAGGTAACGTTTTCCAAACATCGTTGTTCTCATATATCCCCTTCAAGCTTTGGAAAAATTTTAATTTGGTCAATTTGATACATTTGCTCATATCAATATGAGAGATATATTTACAACCAACCTCCAAATCACAGACATACTTAGGAATTTTGTAAGTTCCAACGATACTCAGCTTTGATCTATAGGGCATCGTCAATATCAATGTATTCACACAATCAGGAAGACTATTAAAACTTTTATCATCTATTAGACGTTGAAACGAGACATCCTGTAGTCGTTTCATTTGAGAGAAATCACAATTTATGACAGTAGTTACTATCGTCATATCTATTACCGTATCAGAGATCAATGTTGCATCTTTTAAAAAGAAACTACTACCAGTCAATTCTAATTCATCCACACTTTTCATCTGGTTCAAATAGCAAATAGAGGATTTATCTTCAGTGAAATAAATCGTGTTTACCTCATGGATATCCCTGAATTTCTGTAAATCATCAGTCAACGGAGCATATAAGGAAGTTGAATGAATTTTGATGTTATCATGACGACTGAGAATATCTAAAATACGAGCATTAGAAAAAAAGTTAGCGGGTCCTTCGAATGTCAGTTCAACTTTTTTAATGAGACCAGCAAGGTAATCTATGTCATCATATCTGAAAAAGGTTGCATCCATTGAAATGGAAACGGATTTTAAGTTTTCAAGTTTTATCATATCATTTCTGATTTCAGGTAAGCAAATTTCGTCAACGTTTTTGAGTTCAGTAATTTTAGACAGGAAGGGGAATTGAGCTGCAGACCAATTTTGAACTTCAGGTATTTGCACCCTTTCTGGGTTGCAACTCAAATATAAATCTACGTAAGATCCAGGTTGTGAAATCCAGTATTTTTCACTAACAATTAAGCATTCGAAATTCAAACGTTCTAGCATATCATATTTAAATCCAACAACTTTCGAAGGTTGTAGCAACTTGAATGACTTTGGAAAGCATTCTATGAAAATGGTGACATACTGTGGATCATTCAATATAAGAGTGACAGATGAATATGGTTTGCAAAATTCAAGGGCAAACATGTATCGTTCGAAATCTGCAGTACTAACAATTTGACAATAATTGAATGAAAATGCCAATACAAGTTGTTTCAATTCATATGGAAGGTCACTGACCACCCTTATGAATTCCTTAACTTTTGTAGACATGATTTGGGGGTTAGCCGTTGTCATTGTTAGTTTCATAAATATTTATCATAAAGAGATTCAACTTACCAGTTAAAAACATCAATCTCATCAACTCTTGCGATAAGCACAGCGAAAAATAAAAATAAAATTGACCTCGAATAAATGATAGATTTGATCAATCCAAACGTTTTGGTCTTCTGTAGTGCCCAGATATACTATCAACAGCATAGATCACTCAGAGTCACTGATATATCCAATTAATACTATGGACTTTTATGCCAATTTAGATTCAAGAACGTTGGATAAGACAACTCCAGTGTTGTTTGAAGTCTTATCAGCTAATGAATTGGAAAGTTTACTTTCACCATCAATAAAATTCATATTAGCTCACTACACACATAGATACCCAAGATATTTGATTAGAATATTGAATAACTTTGATGAACTAAATTTATTTCTTCGAGGTTTGATAGAACTTAAATACTTGAAACAGTGGAATGCATCGTTCATAGAGAAATTTTATGGTTTAAAAAGATCAAACGATGTCAGATTGAAATTCAAAAGTAATGATGAGGGATCCCAATTGAAAATGGAGAAGTTTAAAAGACTCACAAGACTCCAAATAGGTGTATCCATTGTTGACCTTCTTGTAGTTCCATATATCCAAGAAAAACTTGATCATTTATTTGACAAACTTCTTCCAAGTTATCTCTTGAAAACGTTGAAACCCAAAGAAAGTTGGAAGGACTTTGCTAAATATCAATTCATGAAATTGTATCCAACTTTGAAGACAACTCTTAAAATAATTAACATTATTTTCAAGATTTTATATTTATCAGGGAGAATAAAATCTACAAGTTTATTAAAGGTGCTATTTAAAATCAACCATGCTAGAATCACACCAGCAGACCATCAACGGAATGATGCATTGATGGATAGAAATTCCAAGAAACCTGATATAGAGAGATTACGTCCTATCTCACTCAATGAATCTTTATCACAAGTATGGCAAGAGTTTATTACTCCATTGTTGAAGACAGGATTATTGATGACGGATTCCATTTTACCTGCATTTATATTCCTTCTAAAATTTTTGGAATGGTATAACACGTCAAATTTGAGTTCTTTACTTCAATTAAATAAAGATACAGAGTTCACATTAGATGGTGAAAATCTTGCAAGACCAAATATTCTACCTAATTTTGTTAAGAATGATAAAAAAGTTAAGAAATATTTGGGATCCCGTCATGATGACTCCACTTGTAAATTATGCCATAATGAAATTCATAATCCTGCTGTCATTGAAACTGGTTATGTCTTTTGTTATACTTGTATATTCAAATATTTAAGAGATGGTGATGAATTTGAAGGTGGTTGTTGTCCTATCACTGGGAAAAAATTACTTGGTTGCAGATACAGCAAGAGTTTGAAAGAGTGGAAGGTTAGTAACATAAGACGTTTAATTATATAGACTAGAAACTCTTTTTTATTATTATTTATTCATTAAAAGATGTATATTAATTTATAGTATACACGTATATGCCTAATTTTAGATTAAGAAAAGAGTTTAATCGCTGTCTTCACTGTCATCAAAGTTTTCCCATTCGATGTAATTAATATTAACTATTTTCTTTGATTTCTTCAAAATTAGTGGATCAAATGGGAAATAAGCTTCCAAATCTAAGAATTCTTGTTTACTTTCG
Organism: Ambrosiozyma kashinagicola; assembly: GCA_001599075.1. Taxonomy (NCBI): domain Eukaryota; kingdom Fungi; phylum Ascomycota; class Pichiomycetes; order Pichiales; family Pichiaceae; genus Ambrosiozyma; species Ambrosiozyma kashinagicola. The sequence goes on from BCGA01000004.1 coordinate 1,340,413, forward strand.
AATTCCATGGCGTTATTTGAATTGTTAGATTTTGTAATAGTTGATTGCACACCACTTAATCTTTCTCTTTTATTTCTTTCAATGATAGAGAAGCAATAACAAAGATCCACTTGTTGTGCCAATCTAGCAAAAATCAAAACCACGGTTTCATTGCAGTATTTCAATGGATTAAACTTGGACATAATCATGTTATTGTAAAATTTATCTAATTTCAAAATCCATTCATCACTATTTTCAATTTTGAATTCTTTATATCTAAAACAAAAAATGTATAGTAAACCTTGGAAAACACAATACAACATCTTGAATCTTTCCATTCCACCTTCACCATTGGAGATTTCATGTTCTCTTTTAGAAACAAATTCGGTACACCATTGAGTGAGATATTTCATAACTTCGACTAATTGATCTGGAGAGATTTGTTTAGCTCTAGCAATGAAGGAAGCCAAATATTGGATTGCCTTCACTCTATTTGATGCAGTTTGGGTATAACTGAAGGCAATTTCAATAAGTTTAAATAAAAATGATTCCGTGAGTTGACTATGTTGTTGAGCAACGTGGAAAAGTAAATATTGGACACACCGTGTATAATGGGTAGACAGGATATGAGAATGGAATAAAGATAATAATGTAGTAAATGTGGAGATACTTTCATCAGCGTTATCCTCTGAGAAAGTGGAAGCGTCGAGTAAGATTTTCATTAAGGAATCCAATTTTTTGGATAATTCAGAGATATTTTGAATTTCAATGTTATATTCCTCTTCGGAATCGATTTCATCTTCGGAATCTAGAATGCCATCATTCTCATTAACCTCAGATGTTTTAATCACAGTGCTTATCTCATCTTCCAAATCATCTTCATCGTCATCTTCATCATCGGATTCACTAGGAACGGCTTCATCTAAATCGTCATCATCGATTTCATCCAATTCATTCTGTAATTCCACATCTAGTTTAATTAAATTTTCAATGAGGATAGACCAAATAGGAGTTTTCAGCACATCACAATATTTGATAACTGCTAAGATGTTTTTAGCGTAATTCAAGGTAGCACTCTTTGAGGCATTTTTATTTGGACATTGTTGTTTAATGATTTTACCTAATGAATCAGTTGATGTTGGAATAACGTGAACCAAATATTTCAATGTGTGATGATGTAATTTCAATTTATTGTCATTCTTCTTAGTGAAATCGGTGACTATCTTAGTGGCAACGTGAGGCCATAGTTTAGGGGATCCAGAAAGTAACACTCTCAAAAAAGTAGCATAAGTATCGGAGAAGCTCTTATTATTAAGGTTATCTATCCAGTTGTAAGATAATATAGCTTGAATCAAGGTGAATGATGCCTTATCATCTAATCTTGTCACATTTTGAGACAACACTCTTAATATCACAGTCAAATTTTCTAGTGATATAGATTCTGGGTTAGAACTTGGTAGGAGTATCTGTGAAGCCAAATTGAGTACACCTTGAGTGTCTTGTTTATCTAGGGAATCTAGTGCTGATAACGTTAATGAGGAATAAATCTTTTTGGAGAATTCCGAGGAGTCCTTCTTATCATCAATATTTGTTTCATCTTCAGAATCAGAATCAGAATCGGTATCTGATTCATCTTCTCGTTCTTGATGTGATTTCCTGAGCTTAGATTTCTTTGATTTCTTAGTTGATGATATTTCTTCATCCTCTGATGGTCTCTTTCTAGAGTCTCTGGGCACCGGTATGGACTGTTGAGCTATTGATGTTTGAGGAGTTTGGACCGACATCATAATGTGTGGTATATGCAATTGTGAATAGAGTGATTGTTTAAACTGTGTACTGTGGGAGTGATTGTCTTCTCTTTTTTTTTTTGACAAAGTTGTGGTATACGGGGAGGGGAGGTAGGTAGGATTGTCTAGGGGGAGGGAGAAGTAGATTGTTTTATCAACTGTGGCCCAAGCTATATGCGAATAATAAACTAGTAAAAAAGGGGGAATGGGAGAGTCAGCAGTAATAGAAAGAAAATGAGGGGGGAATGCAAGTCACTGATGGTATATATATCAATGACAGAATCAGTGTTATAACCTGTTAAAAGAAGGAAATCAACTTAAAGTAAAGTAAAGGTAGCTTAAGAAGAAGAAAAAAAAAATTTAAAAAATTTTCAATGCGGCTCAAATTTATTAGTAAATAGAGTGGTTACGGAGCACTGGGTGGGGGAAGGGTGGTCAATTTTTTTTGGGTGACACTGGGGAAAACGAGATGAGGAGGAGGTTGTGTAGTTTACACAGATCTGTATTAAAATATTCCCTTTTATATCTCATATATTTCATATATTTGCATATATCCATTGTCAAGATGAATTTCCCCCTAGATTCAGCGAATAATCCAAGTAATGCACAACAACCTCAACAACAACAACAACAACAACAGCAATCAGCATCACAATCTCAAGAACAACGTCACCATCACCACCATCACCCATTATCTCTCTCTCCTGAGCAATTCAGAAAAGATCAACAAATAGGTTTAAAGGCAATCAGAGAATTCTTACAAACCAAAAAATCTTTTGATGTGCTTCCTGTTTCATATAGATTAATAGTTTTTGAAACTTCTTTATTAGTTAAGAGAGCATTAAATATTTTATTACAAAATAGTATTGTGTCGGCACCTCTTTGGAATTCTAAGACATCAAGATTTGCAGGTTTATTAACATCCGTGGATTTCATTAACGTGATCCATTATTATTCTCAAAATACAGATCAATTCACATTTGTCGATACATTAACATTAGATGGATTGAGAGAAGTTGAAAAGGCCATCGGTGCTAAACCTTTACCTACAGTGTCTATTCACCCTTTTAAATCATTATATGATGCATGTGTGAAGATGATTGAAAGTTCAGCTAGAAGAATCCCACTAATCGATGAAGATGAAAACACTCATAGAGAAATTGTGGTGTCTGTGTTGACTCAATATAGAATTTTGAAATTCGTCAGTATGAACTGTAAGGAAACTAAAATTTTATTACAACCACTGAGTGAATTGAATATCGGTACTACAAGTAAACTGTCTGCAGCTAAATTGGAAACCCCCGTGATAGAAGTGATCCAACTGTTATTATCAAAACATGTGTCTTCAGTGCCAATCGTGGATGACCAAGATAAATTAATCAACGTTTATGAAGCAGTCGATGTGTTAGCATTGATTAAAGGTGGCATGTATGCAGATTTATCCTTGAGTGTTGGTGAAGCATTAATGAAAAGATCAGAAGATTTCGAAGGTGTCTACACTTGTACTCTCAATGATAACCTTCACGTCATATTGGAAGCTATAAGGAAATCAAGAGTTCATAGATTATTCATCGTTGATGAAACCGGTAAATTGATTGGTGTCATCACGTTGAGCGATATCTTGAAGTACATTCTATTTGCTTAATCAGATAAACTCTTTCTCTTTTGTTTTTGTATTCCCCCCTCCCCTCCCCTCCTACTCCTTGTTGACCATGTATTTAACTTCTTCTAATGATTTTTTTCTATATTCTGTTTTTTTTTTCTAGGTAATGTTAATTAAATGACCCCCACCGACCTACTCCGTATCATCAATAGGCGATCTTACTATAAGTATTTTCCGATCGAGGCTCGAATGACGAAAGCGGAAATTTTTCACGAGAGACCGAAGTTTAAACAATTTTTTTTATACTATAAGCATGAAATATCCATATATGACTAATCAATGTTAAACCTTTATTACTTGAGTTATATATTACAAGGAGTTATTAGAAGGATATAGAGAGGTCTATTATTGACTATATACACCATTCAAAACTAAGTTTTAACAAGGATTAATTATACTCCATTACCTTGAATCAGCAGCTCTGAAATTTAAATAATAGCTTATCACCGGAGAACTGAATCCACAACTACAATAGTCTTTCAAACTTACATAAATACAGATAGTTCTCTCCTTCTTAAAAGTTTTTTTCTTTCCATAAATACTATAAGCCATGCCAATAATGACTCGACTGCCGTCAGACTCCATTCCATGGTCAGAGAAGGCCAATCTACCTCAAGCCACACTTCGATCAACTATTGCCGGTTTGATGATTGGATCAATCATCCTAGTCTCGAATTTCCAATTTGGTTTACAAACAGGTTGGGTCTCCATGATGTCTCTTCCATCTGCTTTACTTGGATTTTCTGTGTTTAAGACTCTTCAAGATAAATTAAATTATAAATTTACCGATGTTGAAAATGTGTTCACTCAAAGTGTCTCCGTGGCTGTCGCCACTGGGCCCTTGGCATATGGTTTCGTGGGGATCATCCCAGCTATAGAGAAACTTATGTCCGATGAAGAAAGTGGGTACCCCAACGGAATTAATATTTCTTCATTATGGAAATTAATACTTTGGTCATTAGGATTGGCATTCTTTGGTGTGTTTTTCGCAGTGCCATTGAGAAAGCAGTTTGTTATCAAGGAGAAATTACCATTCCCAAGTGGAAGTGCTACAGCTACATTGATCTCGGTGTTCCATGGTACATCCATAAAGGATGACTATGAGAAACAACCTGAAGAAGACACAGACAATGAACAAGATTTAACTGGAAACACAGCAGTTGAAACTAATGATACAGAGTCAATTAATTCTACACACAGTTCAGAAACTCCATCTAACAATAATAATGAAACTCAACCAAATAACTTAACAATAATTGAATCCCAAGATATTTGCCAACTCTCTCAAGTTGAAACTTATAGAACTAATATTAAATTGTTGATTGTCACTTCCTCCGTTTCATCAGTGTACACAGTGGTTTCATATTTCATTCCTCAAATCAAGGCAATCCCAATCTTTGGTACAGCTCTATCAAAGAACTATTTAATAAATTTCCAACCATCACCAGCATATGTAGGTCAAGGGATCATCATGGGGTTCGCCACTACTACCTATATGTTTTTAGGTATGGTTCTTGGATGGTGTATCTTGGGTCCCCTAGCTAAACATAATGGTTGGGCTCCAGGAAGAGTCGATGATTGGAAAGAAGGTGCTGAGGGTTGGATCATGTGGATCAGTTTAAGTATCATGATCAGTGATTCCATAGTTTCATTTGTTGTGACTTGTACTAAGGCCATTATATCATTGATACGCAGCTATAGTGATAAATCTTATAATAAATTAAACCAGAGTCTACCAATACCGATGAATACCTCTCAGGAAGAAGTGCAAACACACGTGGATGAATCAAGACAACTGATACATCCTGATACTATTTCATCTGATGAAGATGCGACGAGTAGTGTTTACCATGGAGAATCGAGTACCGTGTCGGGGGCATCTGAACATAATAAGACACTCTTAGTTGATAAAGATAAAGGTTTAGAGATTACAGATTTAGATGAAACTCATCTTGTTCCAAATTTAATAACTTACCCGGGTCTAATCTTGTCTTGTTTTTTGTGTATAGCTACGACAAGAATAGTATTTGGTCCAGTGATACCCATCTACGCTATCACCATTTCTTTGATTTTATCTCTTTTCTTGTCTGTGTTAGGTGTCAAAGCCCTTGGTGAAACGGATTTGAATCCTGTCAGTGGTATTGGAAAATTATCACAATTGATTTTTGCTCTCATCATTCCAAGGGATCAACCAGGGTCCATTTTAATTAATTTGATAAGTGGTGCTATCTCTGAGGCTGCTACCCAACAAGCAGGAGACTTGATGCAAGATCTCAAAACAGGGTATCTTTTAGGTGCCTCACCTAGAGCCCAATTTATTGCACAAATATATGGTTCTATCTATTCCATTTTTTTGAGTGCCATCATGTACAAGATTTACAATGCCCTTTACACTATTCCAAGTCCAATCTTCAAAATCCCCACTGCAGTCATCTGGATAGATTGTGCAAGATTAGTTAATGGTTCAGGATTACCAGAAAAGGCCGGAGTTTTCGCCCTGATTTTTGGTATAATCTTTGGTATCATTGCCCTGCTTAAGAATACCATCGGTAAAGATCACAAGTATTATAAATATATGATTTATTTACCAAGTGGAGTTCCAGTGGGTATTGGCATTTATAATATTCCCTCTTTCACCTTGGCACGTTTCATTGGTGGGTTAGTGTCTTATTTCTGGTTGAAAAGAATTGCTAACAGTGGCGTTCCAAATAATTCCGAAAAAGTGATGATAATCATTTTCAGTAGTGGTTTAATTTTAGGTGAAGGTTTATTCAGTGTAGTTAATATGCTGTTTACTAGTATGGGGATCCCACATTTATAAAATTAATTATGATAGAGATTTAATGCTTTTATTTATTATATTTATTGTGTACATTTGTTTTCTAATTTCAACTTTTGCTAAATCTAATTCTCTTTCATTTCTTTGAAAGCAAACTCTATTTGGGAAACAAGAAAATGAGCAAAACAATAATAACAACCAAGATAAAAATAAACGTAAATGCAAAATGTAAGGTAGATGCAGAAAAGAAAAGGGGGGAAAGCTAAAAATACAAGAGATTAAAGTAGAGGAAGAGGAAGAGCAATACAGGCGAATAAAAAAAGAGAAGAAGGAAGGAACTGAAAAGACCAAAAAGGCAGAAATATAAGCAATTTAAATAGATGAAAATTAAGGAGAAAAAGAAACCTATAGAAAAAAAATTAAAACAAATTTACAAAGAGGGAGGAACAAGAAAAAACACCAGGTTGAAGTGAACACTGTTCATTTGCTATCAACAGGTGGTTCCGGTAATGATGAATTTCCAATTTGTTCAGGTTTCGAATGTCCTGAGTCGTTGGAATGGAAATGTTCTCTGTGTTCCCTTTGTTGTCTGAGCTTTTCATTTTCGATTTTGTTATTTATTAACACAATGGCACTTTGAATACCATAAAGTGTACCCATCAAGGTTAAATTTCTTTCGGATGAACCCTGAACCTCTTCATTGACCTTGACGTAACAACCAGTTTGACTTCTAATATCTTTCAAGTTCTTACCTCCTCTTCCGATGACTAAACCAATATGTTTCTGAGGAACAAATAGTTCTTGATTTATTTTACCATCTTGACCAGTGGTGGTATTACCAGTTCTAGTATTGTTTGAAGAGGATGGGTTACTCACTGGTGGTTGTTGTTGCATTGGCATAGTTGGAAATTGGGGATAACCAAAATTGTTCATTTGCATTTGATTTTGTTTACCACCAGCTTGAGGAGGCATGGGCATTTGTCCATACATTGCCATCATTTGAGGGGGTATTCCCATCATGGCAGCAAAATTTTGAGGTGATTGACCAAATTGGTTACCATTCGATCCGGAACCAGATGAATTGACACCACCCATCATATTTGGCGGAGCCCCATTGGTCCCTGTGTTAGCTTGTTGATAATTAGCAGGGTTATAATAGATTGCCTTTGACATGTGTTGCTTGTGTTCAATGACAGTTTGTCCTATGTAGTAAGTAGCAATATGAATGGCATCGGCAACACCTGTCACGTTTAACACTCTATCAGTGGATGCAGGTAACACTTGATCGTTAGCCTTTAAGTTTGCCGCTGAGCTATCTTCGATTTCTCTAAATCTGGCACCCTTTTTACCAATGATGTACCCCATTATAGTATGAGGGAAAAGAAGTCTCAAATTGTAAGATTTTGATTGTAAAGAAGAGGCGGCATCTAATGGTTCATCAAGAAGGATTCTAGTGATCATCCCGAACGCCTTGGCGACATACTCGGATGGACCTCTAACACTGATCACCCTTTCAGGCACTCCCTTTAAATTTTCACTAACGTTAACTCTAGCATTGGAGAGCTCTTTGATTCTAGATATGGCCTCACCACCCTTACCGACGATTGTAGCAGTCTCATTGATGGTGGAGAGCATTCTGAAATGAACATACGTTGGGTCATCATTTTGAGGCACTTTATGCGAACTTATTGGTCCAGATTTTCTTTCTGTACTTTCTGATGTAGCATTATCGTCTTCCTCATTCTTTTCGCTTTGATTATAAGGCACGGAAGTCTTTTGTTTATCTTCTTCAATGTCTTTCTGTTCAACTGCTCCTGAATCTAAAGCAACACGTTTAGCGGTGTTACTTTCAGAGTCTTCGTTCTTTCTTTTAAGCATTGCGTGCGTGAGAGCGTGCGTGTGGTTATTGCAATTGGATTTCTCGTTAGAAGATGTTATGTTATTAGAGAGATAATCTAAAGTGAAAGTGTAAGGCAATGAAAACACTGTAAACAATTTGGATCTTTAAATTTTGGGAACTCGTCGAAACCTCCTCCTCCCGTGTTAAAAAAGTTTTTTTTGGCGAGAAAATCAAGAAAAACAAGCTTTACAGGGCGTGTACAAAAATACCCATGCACAGCTCTCTAAAGTTTTAGACACAGCATATAATAAGTGATTGGGGAATCCCATAATGTCGAATAGTCAGGTAAGCGAAGTTCAAGATGAAATAGAAGATGATTACAATGAATCCGAAGATTTGGATTACGATCCAACAGCATCTAAGGGCAAATCAAAATCAAAATCAAAAAATGGAGATGATGACGACGATGGTGAAGATGATGATGACGATTTCAATGATGAAGATGATGAAGACGACAAAAGAGCTCTCAAGCAATACTCCAAAATCGAGTCATCATCGGGAGGGCTCATCAAAACAAGAAGACAAAGACAGGAGGAAAGTGAAGCCCAAAAGGCTAAAGAGTTTGAAATAAGTACCTCTACTAAATCTACAAACTTAGATATCAATTCCCTTTGGGCAGAAATGAACAAAAGTGCAACACCTAAGCAAGCAACCATTGATAAATCCCAAACAACTCAAATACCAACCATTGATCATAGCAATACGGAGTCATCCACTAGTGTAAATAACGACTCTGAAAAGAAAGTGAAAATTAGAAGAACTTATGAATTTGCTGGAGAAATGATCACAGAGGAAAAATGGGTGGATGAAAATTCAGAGGAAGCCAAGGCACACTTCAATTCCACTAAGATACAGCCTCAGGGAAATAAAACTAATGGTTCTTCCTCCAATACGCCCACTCCACCTGCCAGTGCCTCGCCTGTCACCCCTCAAGGTTTCAAGAAAAGATCTGTGAAAAGAAAAAGAGCAAGCTTACTAGATGCCGTGATCAATAATTCCTCAAAGACAAAACTATCAACCTTGGAAAAATCCAGACTAGACTGGGCTAATTATGTCGATGATAATAAAATTAAGGATGAATTGAAATTCAAAAACAAAGGTGGTTATTTGGATCAACAGGATTTCTTAAATAGAGTGAACTCCCGACAGGATGACATTTACAAAGATGCCAAAGTCAAGGCTAAAAAGCAAGACGAATAATTTTTAGCCCTTCTTTTTATGTAAATTTAATTTCAAACTGTACATATATATAATATTAGAAAACAAAGCAGTATAAAATCACATTAATAGTAAAGTCTATATATATAATGGTTACATCTATAATCATGATTGTTGTTGTGTTTGCCCTCTTTTAGTGCTTAACCAATTAATGAAGTCGAAGTAAAGAGCACCAATGATCTTATTGTTTTTGTGTTTGGCCCAATCTTTCAAAGAATCAAAGTAAACATTTATAATTGAGTCCACGGCAGAATCACCAAAGCTCTTATATAATGACTTGACGATAAAAATAGAGATTTGATTAGAAGCCAAAGCATATGAATGAAATTTTGTATTGGTAGCAGCCTTATTAATAACTGTACGCAAAGTATCCAACACTTCATCTTCCTCCAAAGAACTCACATCTAAAGTATGTTTCCCAATCTTCTTAATAAGTTTATGTGCCTTCTCACCTAATGTCTTATCCATGGTTAAATCCATCAAATCTAACAAACAAACCATTATATCCAAATTTAATGGATCTTCTTCTCTTTTGTTATTGAAAATCTCAAGTAAATCAAGTAGTCTATTTTTGAAGAAGATCATGAGTTCCCTAGCATCTGCAACTTCCTGTTTTCTTTGGTTACCAGATTTGGATTCTAATCCATCAATGGCATCTCTACGTTGCTTGAAGATTTGAGCTAATGTGGAATCAATGGCCATCATTTGTTCATCAGACATAGATTCATCATCGGATTCATATTCAGAGCTATCTTGTTCCGAGTCATCAGCATTCTTTTCATCTTCTAGATCTGATGGGACACCTAATGCCTTTGCCAATGCACTAGAAGTATTCTTTTCAACTTCTTCGATTTTTTGCTTTCTGTCACCTCCATCTTCATTGTTGCTTCCTTCATCATCTTCTGATTCACTTGAAGTGTAATATTCGGTCCCATTCAAGATTTCGGAATCATCCCCTTCTTCATTCTCATTATTGACTGCTTCGTCATCTTCAGATTTATCAATTTCATCATCCCCAGAATAAATTTCACCGTCTCCTATTTCTGCATTGAATAACTTTTCTTGGCCCTCTTTATTCTCCTTTGTCAAAAGAACTTCGAATAGTCTTTGAAGATCTTTTTCATCTATTTCCTCTAATAAGTTATTCCAAAGAATAATGGATAATTTTTTCATCATAGCTGATTTTTGAGTAATATAAGAAAGTAATAAATCAAGTAAAGTTTGCACTAAAGCATCACTTTCTTCGGTTTTATCACTAGAGAAATGGTCATCATAAGTAGCTTGCAAGTCACTCAAGATAGAAGCAGATTCATCATCACCCAAGTACAATTGTAATAATGTGATTGAAAATAAAACTTCAAAACAAGCCAGCATTTTATTTTCAGGATCCTGCCTGATCAGCTGAAGGATGGAGTTCATCGTTTTACCGGATTTTTTCTTTAATTCTAGTAATTCCCCCTCGAATACAACTCTCAATTCCTTGTCGGAATCACCTTTTATTTGTTGCTCTAGTTCATCAATTTGGTTAACCAAGAAGTAAGGCCATGACATATTGTTAATTTTCAAGTCTGTGAATAACACTTCAGATAAGAAAGAATGTAATCTATCCGAGGAAATAGTTGCCATTCTATCATTAAATTCGTTTTCCTTTGATGATGACTTGATAAATGCATGAACTATAAGATAAAGGAAAATCTTAGTGAAAATTGATGCATCGGTGATGCTATTCTTTTTGGATCTAACTAGTTGTACAAGACTATCAATTGCAAAAGTTTGGTATTTAATCACTTCTGAACCTTCAGCTTTGTTTTCTAAGCTTATCAATAGATCAACCATTTGAGAAATGGATTCATCAGAATCCACGGATAACAAAATTTCATGGGCCGTCTTAGATTTAGTTAATCTGTCAAAAGATAATGAGGTCCCTAACAAATTATTTAAGATTGGAACTCTTCTCTCTGGGTTTTCCTTGCAAGTGGTTACAAGTTTTGTCAATGTGCTTTTAGCTATAGTGTTCAGCAGTCTTGTATTATCTGAGCTTTGGTTAATTAAGGTTCTCATAAGGTTCGGAGACATGATGTAGGAAATTTGGAAATTTGACAATGGTGTGAACTCCAAGACTTTATTGAATATTTCAAACCCCCAATATTTTCTCTCTGGGGATGCCGAGGTGTTAAAGAATTGGTCATCTATACAGGCTTTCCAAAATTCACCCAGGGTGATCAATTCAATTTCTTGAGTCGACTTCTTTTGTTTCTTTTTTTTTCTATCCGATAACTTAGATAATTCTAGTTGTGAATTTTGAAGAATTTCTGCTAATAATGGAGTCCAAATGAAATGTAATTGAGGTGACCAAGAGCCCTTTTGTTTCTTATTTTTGGTTTTATCCTTGTCTTTACTCTTATCATCAGTCGGAGCCGACACTACTTCTGAGTCCTTCAGTATTTTAGCTAAAAGAGGAACATTCCCCTTAGAGAGAGGGTTAAAATTCTTCCAATTATCAATTTTGGCTTCTTGTAAGATTTCGGATCTCAATTCTGATTTAATAGCTAAAATGATGAGAAGTCCCTCTGTTGTTAAAGTAATTTCTGCTTGATCTATTTGGATTAATAATTTTACCAAGATTGTTGGATTTCTTGAACAAATATCAAATTGAAATAATGATTTGTAAATGGTAGCAAAGCAAATTTCTCTTATCCAAGATTTTGTCAATGATAGGTCAATTAATCTATTAAGGACTTTCACATAATTTCCAAATTCGTCCCTTTGAATTTCCTCAAGGATAACACCGGAATTTAGAAGTGATTGAAGTCCAAATAGTTCACCAAATATGTAAGATCTTTCATTTTTCCCATTATTGATATTTGGTAATGCATCTTTCAATTTAACAGTTAAATCACGGAGGAAATCTGAAATTGAATATTTCCCCTTATCAGATATCAATATAGACAATATTTCACCTAAACACATCGAAAATCCAATTCTTGCTGAAGCTCTAGATGAGAATAAACCCTTGATCAATCTATCTAAAGTATAATTCCAATCCTTTTCATTATCGGCATCTTGAAGTTCTTTGATCAAACTAGCAGCAGATGAAATTCTTTCAGATTCAATATCTGAAGCCAATCTATAGAAGTGATCTTTTGAAACAACAGACATATTATCCAATGACTTCTTACTTATCAATTTATAAAGGGTCCACATAAATTATATATATACAATTAGACAAATAAAATAAAAAAAATTTATCCATTTGATGGTCTGTCAATAATGGATTCAGTGTCAATAATATATATTTGTGAATTTGTATATAATGGTTATGAACCACTGTCCTAGTCTTTTTTTTTTCAAGAATTCGAAAATTGGATTCGCTGGAAGGTTAAGAAAACACATACAAAGAGTTACCTATTCCTTTATTAGATTGAATTATTACTATAAGTCATACCATATCAAATTTACAAAATGTCCTCTTGGCAAAAAGCTGGTTTCTCGTATGTATAATATGAATGTTTTACTTCGCAATTGAAGAGTTTCACCAAATATAGAAGGGATAATAGGTGGGGTTTTACTACACGTTGACTTAACCAAATTTTGGTGAACACTTCCCACCATTTTTTTTGTCACACACACACGCTCACCACTGTCTGAGATTACTAACAATCAATTACTCTTGTTTATTATTATAGCATTAACAAATACTTCTCAATTGCTGCTAAAACTGTTCAAAAATCCTTAAAGGAGGAATTGAGAGTTGCCGCTGAAAAGAGAGCCTTAACTGAAGCTAAGGTTCAAAAGATTGAAAAGGGTAACATCATCTCCACCACTGAGCTTTCCTCTTAAGGAGATTATCCCACTCTAAGCTATCAACCACATTCATAATCTATACAAATTTTGAAAAATAAATTAACGCTTGTTTCAATTTTTAAAAAAACTTACTATTTCACGACATCAGAAGCTTTCCTTTTATGACAATTATTTGTTCTATTCCTAGATCCTTTTTTAGTTAATAAACATTCAATTGATATGATTATTTTAAATATATTTAAATTAGACATGAATCTACTAGAGAAACGAAACCGAAGATGATTTTTTATATCGGATATTACGAGTTAACTTGTCTGTATGTGTGTGTGGATCTATTTTTGCTTCATCCTCACATTAACATTCATTGTACTCCGATCTCTCAATCGATGGTATCCGAAACTAGTTACGATCGTCTGTAGTTTACACAAATTGTAATCTCTCTCTCTCCCCCCAACGTAGCGTTAATTTGACCAATAAGAAACGTCCACACCCACAATTAATGCGTCGATTATTTAATTTTTCAAAAAAAATAAACGTCGATAAGTCGATAAGTTATCTGTCATAATTGAAACCATGGTTCAATAAACAATAGTGTTCCCGATTCCGGTGATCGGTCATTTTGTAAATTCTTTTTGAACAGGGAACGTCGAACATGTTATATATATATTTAACTTTCAATAACGGTCTCTCTAGCTAAGCGTATTCTTCAATATAAACAAATAACTTAACAGTGACCAATTCAATAGTCATTATTCATAGACTTTCTGTTTCATTTGAAAAACAAAAAAAAAAAGAGAACAGAAAAAAGACAGTCCTCAGCTTTTGATTCTCCTTCTCCCCATTGCACAATCAATCTTAATATATAATAACTCATTGTGATTGATACACTTTTGTGGCATACATTGTACTATAATTATACATCATCTCTAAGTCATCTTTAGATACTTGGCAACCCATTTTGCATTAGATAATTATAATCTAAACACGCATACAACTACATAAATTAATTCCCATACTATACTATTCATTCTAAATATTTTAATATATCCTGCATTGCTTAACACACTTATATCCTATAATACATTCAATATGATTCTCGCAACTGTGCCCAAAAATCAGGCAAGCCTTGGACTTCTTTGTCAATTCATATCACGACCAAAGAATTTATACCACACTCAGAGACCTCTTCTTAGGTTGCTCTCAAGAAACCTTGGACATCATAGCCTCATAACGACAAGTTCAACTAATGAATCAAGAAAATACATTCAACACATAATACCCAACATAAATCAAGTTAATAGACAACCCACACGGTACTTCACCCATAGCTCAAGAATTTTAGCTGAAGTCAGTGATGAGAAACTTCCAGTGAAACCCAAATCAACTAATAGTAGTACTCCTGCAAAACAAGAATTAACACCGAAGCAATTAAATAATATCGTGGAGACTCCCAAAAAGAAAGGATGGAAGGAAAGATGGTTTGGATTAACCGGAGAACAACAGGGAAAGGCCGGTTTCAGTGAAGTTACTAGATTATTGAAACTAGCTAAAAAGGATGTCAAGCTATTCTCTGTAGCTGTTGTCCTCCTATTTATCAGTGCAGGTATTATAATGTCCCTACCTAAAATCACTGGTGCTGTTTTAGATGCCACAAAGCAGTACAATACTCTTGATGAGGTGAGGTTATATGGTTTCACCTTGAATGAATTTTTCTTTGTGATGGCAGGACTCTTATTAATTTCAACTTCAGCTACTTTTGGAAGAATTATCATATTGAGGGTGTTAGGTGAAAAACTTGTTTCCAGATTGAGATCCCAAATTATGAAAAAAACTTTAAGACAAGATATGGAATTCTTTGATACAAATAAAGTTGGTGATTTGATTTCCAGATTGTCATCCGATGCCTACGTCGTTTCTAGATCTGTTACTCAAAATTTGTCTGATGGTATCAAACATGCAATCGTGGGTGGTTCTTCCATTACAATGATGTTTTTGTTATCAACTAAACTTTCGTTGGTCCTTTTGGCTTTTGGCCCCCCATTGATATTTGCCTCTTACATTTACGGTTTGAAAATTAGAGCTATCTCTAGAGAGCTGCAACAGGCCACAGGTTCTTTGACAAAGGTTGCTGAGGAACAATTGAACTCTATCAAGACTATACAATCATTCACCGCTGAATCAAAGGAACTTCATAGATATAATGACCAAATTAGGGAAGTGTTTAAAA
This sequence comes from Ambrosiozyma kashinagicola, assembly GCA_001599075.1. Taxonomy (NCBI): domain Eukaryota; kingdom Fungi; phylum Ascomycota; class Pichiomycetes; order Pichiales; family Pichiaceae; genus Ambrosiozyma; species Ambrosiozyma kashinagicola. Next base: position 1,355,770 of record BCGA01000004.1, read on the forward strand.
TTAGTGTCAAGGATGCTGTGACAAATGCTACTTTTTTTGCATCGACTGGTGTGTTGGGTAATGTTACATTCCTTTTAACTTTAGGTGTTGGTGCTCATTTCGTTATGAATGGAACAATGTCTGTTGGTGATTTAACTGCATATCTAATATACACTGAATATTGTGGGAGTGCTACATTTGGTGTTGCTAATTTTTACACTGATTTGTTTAAGGGTGCTGGTGCTGCTTCTAGATTGTTCGAGTTACTGGATAAGGATCCATCTATTGATCAAGTTGTTGGGAAGAAGATTAAGTCATCTAGAGGACGCATAAACTTTGAGAATGTTTCATTTTATTATCCAACAAGACCTAGCAATAAGATCTTTGATAATGTTAGCTTTGAAATTAAGGCAGGTTCTAATATTTGTCTTGTTGGTCCATCTGGTAAGGGTAAATCCACGATAGCTGCTTTGTTACTTCGTTTCTATAATCCGACGTCAGGAAAAATCTTGATTGATGGTGAAGATATATCTAATTATTCGGTCCATTCACTCCGGCAATTGGTCGGTTTTGTTCAACAAGAACCCATCTTGATGCCAGGATCTCTAGCTGACAATATTAAATATGGTTTACCTTCTAATATCAAGGTCACAGATGATATGATAGAATGGGCTGCAGTGAAGGCTAATTGTGATTTCATCTATAATTTCCCTGATAAGTTTGATACTAATATAGGGCCAAGGGGCTCTCTACTTTCAGGTGGTCAAAAGCAAAAGGTTGCCATTGCAAGATGTTTGATAAAGGATCCACCTGTTATAATCATGGATGAAGCTACATCAGCATTGGATTCAAAATCAGAGAATGCGATTAATAAGACCTTGGCAAACCTGATGAGAGATCAATCAATCACAACTATTTCCATTGCTCACAGATTATCTACAATTGAAAAATGTGATGAGGTGTTGGTTTTAGGTTACGATGGTAAAATAGCAGAACAAGGGAATTTCAAGGAATTGTATGCCGATAAGAATTCTAGACTTTATAAACTATTAAATGAAGAACAGCATCTCATGGAAGATAAGAAAGAAGATGATGAACAAGAAAAGGAAGACGGTGATGACTATGAGCAAGCTGTTCCAACCAAAAGTGAATACAATAAGAAGCTAGTAGAGGAAAATGAGATTCTTAGTCATGAGCTGAAAGAAGAAGGTGAAAACTTAAAAGATGCTTTCATGAGACATAAAATAATTATTCCTGAAAAGTTTGAAAAAGAAGAAGAACTAATCAATGAAGCAAACAAACCACCAAAAGAATCTACTTAAAAGGACTTAACCAAAAAATGTCTCTGTATATATACATTTGTTTCTATAGACTAACCAATAAATCCGTGTTATAATTAATTCGTATTCTTCCCAGTAATTAGGTTATCCATAATTAATGGGGAACTATTTAAGTATTTTAATTATTTTTGAATCTTCAGCATAGCGCCAACCACTCTTGTATATAATATAAGTTTTATATAAAACCCATAACTCTTAAAAGTATTAATGAAATTTAATTTTCTTACGAAAAAAATAGTATTTTCATGGATATTTCATTATATTTTTTGTTATAATAGTACTCCATTAATATAGTTAAGAAAATTCAATAATATATTAGAATTTTTTCTTTTGTCTTCACTTTATTGGTTTACTTACATCTACTTTTTTATCACTAAAGAGATCATATGAATTACAGACTTTCAATCTTTCTTTCCAGTTTAATTTTGATAAACAATTATAGCCACCATAGAAACCACAATATCAACAAACTTTTGATTTCTAAATTCCTTGCCTGGCAATTATTTTGAACTCTGATTATCAATATTGATAACAGGATTGAAAGATCTTTCATTGTCTTTTATTAATTTTCATTATTGTCTTTGTTTTACCCTATTAACTTTAAAATAATAATAAAATACATCAGTTTTTTTAGAAAATTAGAAAATTAAAAAAAAAATATTATTCAATTATATTCTTTCACCTTTATTTGAGACTAAAATTCCGTTGTCCTTTTCATAAAATGGCTGATGAAAAAGTTAGCCTGTTGTGAGTTGAAAGGTTTACAAATAGACTCTCTCCTGAAGTCGGAAGATTTCAACCGAGACCCAACCAATCAGTAAATAAACTATAGTAGAAGATTAGCAGGACTTCACTCGAAACCTTCCGACTTTAGAAAAGATTAAAGTTTATATATTAGAGGAACTGTTAACTTGTCTCTGGTGTTCAATCAAACTTCCACATATGATCTGATAGCCTATTGTGATGCCGATTGGGGAAATGACAAGTCTGATAGACGGTCTGTGTCTGGRTATGTGTTCAAACTTGCTGGGGGTGCAGTCACTTGGAGAAGTAAGCGCCAGCAGACTGTTGCCTTGTCATCCACTAAAGCAGAGTACATGGCTCTAACTGAAGCTGTCAAAGAGGTTGTATGGCTAAATCAATTGTTGGCTCAACTTAACTTGAAATCTCCTAGATTAATTCATTTAAAGAAGCAAAAAGCAATCTACGGTTGCTTTGAGACTGAGTATATCACTCTTAGTGAATCTCTCAAGAGTACCAAGCACCTTCTGTAAAATTCAGAAGCGAAAATTGCAAATGTTGGTTCTCATTAATAGTGAAAAGTATTTGAAACGAAAATAAGATATATAATCAGATAAGATTTAGAAAAGAAAGAAAAAGAAGTAAATAAACAAAACAAAAGAAAAATTTCCAAAGTCGCGTAAGGCGATTGGACTCAGGATCGCGCGTTTTCGACTGCAGCGTCATCTATAGGGTCGACAGGCTGGGTCGATTTGTTGTCAAGAGGATTTGACGAGTCAGTTAAGTTAAATTCCTTCAACTTGGATGGAGAGTGTTGAAGTCATTACTGGGAAGTCCTAGTTGTAGACTAGGTGTTTGTATAAAACAAATGCAGAAGTTGTATTTAAAGTAAATTATAAAAAAAATAGTTTTAAATCAGTTAAAGAAAGAAGAGGACAAGATAATGAGAAAGTAATATATAATAAGAAAGAGGGAATTTTATGCTCCTTTTATGTTAATTCAGAAGGCTGCTAAGCCTAGCTGAATTAATCATCTGATGCATTTAAATTTCGGCACCTCTAAATTAGGAGTCCGATTATCAAACCTAAAATCTTTCTAGAATATTCTGGACCACTGGACTGGAATCCTCTAGAATGTTCCATGTCACATGACACCAGATGGTCCCTATTACCTTCCACAATATGGAGACAACCTCCAAGGGTCTGGTGAAGGAGCTAATCACAACATGTCGTCACACATTGAAATTACCATACTTCAACATCACCAGACTCGGTCAAAGTTGAGTATGTGGATTTATCCTTCTTAACAGGAGCAGGAGCAGGACAATTAATAGAGGAATGTCCTTCAGCATGACATCTGTAGCAAATCAACTTCTTATACTTCTTCTTGTGAGAAGGAGACTTCGAAGATGTGGTAGTCACAAGGGCAACGGAAGGAGAGGCATCGAAGGATGCTTCTAGTTCCTCAACAGCACTTGTGACTGTCGCAATGGTGATGTCGTGTCTTGCTATCCGCAAGACATCTTCTGCTCGAGAGGATTTAGCCCGGGCTAACAAAATTAAGCCTAACAATTCGTCTGTTTCCATACGATGCACGTCGTTCTTGTTGAATGTGTCCAGGAACTTGGATGTATCTGAAAAAGATTTCCCATCAGCAAGCAATTCCTTGACTTTTGCATACTTTTGCCGAGAAGAGACTTCCCGGTGTTGAAGTCTGACTATCCTTTCATTGATGTTCATGATTAAGATGTTATATGATATAATATATATATATTCCTTGAGTATAAGTATATAAAATAAACAAAATACAAAATGTCAAAATAAGGGGAATCAGGTCTCCTTATATATTATTTGGTCCTGGTAAATCGCTCGGTCCGATCGGCTTCTGAAAGAAATCGCTCGGATTAATTTATTCACCATAATAAGCGATTTCTGATTGACTGGTGATGTATTCCACGGTCCAGAGGGTCTCTCCGAAATACCGTGGTCAGAGGTTGAAATACCTCGGTCCGGTCGGATCGTTCGGATCGTTCGGACCGGTCGGATGTGTTGATATTTGGATTACACACATCCAATCTCAACACTTTGAACAGTACTCCAGTACTGTTACTGGTATCGGTGGTTCTCCTCTATCTGTTCAAGGTAAAGGAACTGTTGCTTTTAAGGACTCGGATGGTTTTGAACTCCTACTAACTAATGTGTGGTATGTTCCTGAGTCCCGAAAGAATTTAATCTCAATTAAACGAGATATTGAATGTCACTCTGATATTCATCTCTCTAAAAATGGTGTCTTTGATGCCACTTTCAAGAGAACCATTGGCTCTTTTGTCGGCAACAATCTGTTTAAGTTGGATATTCCACTTAAGACAGGATCTGCTGCCTACAGTGCCTCTGTGATTGATCAACATGCTCGTTTTGGCCATGCCTCTGCAAGCATTATGGCTAAGCTGGGGTTTCCATCTGACAAGAATACCAAGTGTTCCTCGTGTATGCTCGGTAGATCTGTCAAATCCTACCCAAAGGCTTCTACCTCACATACTGAAGCCCCTCTCCAGCTGATCCATGCTGACGTGTGCGGTCCATTCCCCATTGCGGGACTGAATGCTGAAAAGTATTTTCTCACCATCGTGGATGACTTTGTCGGAACTTGGGAAGTTAAATGATCTCATTTATGATAGTCACATTTAGAGGTAGCTTGGTTGTACCGAGTTACCCTATTTACTTTCCTTGTTTGACAACACCGCTCAGCCGCAATGATGAAACTAGCTTCCCAGAGGAGGTAGTGACATTGGAGCGTGTCCGAGGCGGTAGCATTGTTTACACCAACAACACGACACGTTAGTTGTAGAATGAAACACGAGTGAAACGACAATGAGAAACGTACGATTGCGTGATTAATTTAGCATTCGTAATGGGGTATTTAGGAACAGTGAAATTCACTTGAGTT